>NW_024121321.1:22469750-23055120 GCF_016745375.1 Pimephales promelas
TGGGACTCGGCTATTATTTGACGTTTTTACAGTACATTAATTTCATTGACAAAAAAATAAATACAATTTTTTGACCGACACGCGGAGAGCACCAGAGGATTATGTAAACGCTGATTTAACATTACCCATTTCATTAAGCATTTTCCACAGTTCATTTCTCTCCTGATTGAACTGGTCTCTTTCATTTGTCAAGGTATGTTCTTGTTTAGTAGCTGTCTCTCTCTTCTGTTTGGATGGTCATCTTGATAGCAGCTGGTCTTTTTTCTTCTGTGAAGTTGGTTATCTTGGATAGTTGCTGGTCTCTCTCTTCTGTTTGGTTGGTATCTTGGATAGTTGCTGGTCTTTTTCTTCTGTGAGGTTGGTAATCATGTTTAGTAGCTGGTCTCTCTCTTCTTCAGTGTAGTCTGTGCTCTTGGTCTGCAGGTGGACACACAGCACTATGACTGCAGTCAGCAGAAGAACACACAGAAGCAACAAACACACTGGAGCTGCTCTGGAGCTTCTGATCCTCACACAATCACTTCCTGAAAATAAAGTAAAGAAAATAATGATTAAGGTTTAATTAATGTCCTAATGTGTGTTATATTTGTACCTGTATGGTTTTGTCACAGGTGGGGGTGGTCAACTGGGACCGCGCCGACCCCTAGGACCCAGTACCACTTCAAGGAGCTAACAGAAACCAGACAGACGAGGCAACAGACCGTGTAAAGTGTAAAATAATATTTTATTATGGTTCCTCTTCAGATGAACTTCAAGTGGCAGGACAAGGGCAGATAGCTGGATGGACACACTCAAGCCAGACGAGGTGAGTAGGTCGGTATGGTTCCTCTTTAGGCGAACTGCAAGATAACACGGGACAAAGCTTACAATTGGATGGACCAATTCCGGTCAGTGAAGGGTAGGCTTTACGTTACCCTTGGTGGACACAACCCTCGAGCTGGGCTGGTCTTCTCCCTTCCCCTGTGACTGGACAGCACCGTGAGAGTCAAGAGTTGTGAGCAACAGCAAGGTCATGTTCCACACTCAATAGTTCTCCACTTACACATAAACTTCAACACTGCACTCCACACACTGGGTGAAATAAGGCCACTGCTCACACTCTAACCTGACTCCTCTGCCACAATCCTGAAGGGGGTCGGGTGTCAGAGGGGTGAACTTGAGACCCGGGAGGCACACAATTACGATAAATTTTCAGAACTTTGTCCAAGCACACTGGGACAGCGATCTGGGATAGAGGTGATGCACACACACAAATACTGAGAGAAGAGAGCAAAAGATCATGACCCAGTTATCCTCAAGTTTGGATTTTACACAGTATTTCTTTCTCCATTAAAGGGGTGATGAACTGAGAAATCTATATTTCCTTGAGCTTTTGACATCTAAGAGGTCATCATATTATAAGAATATCCTGTAAGTTTCAGAACTGAAAACGTCCTTGTTAGTCCAATAAAAGCTTTTATTGAGCAAATGACTCGTTTTTAAAAGTGGGAAATATGACGTCAAAGAGGATAAAACCCACCCCCGCAGAAGAAGATCAACGTCTACTTCAACACGGCCGGTTTAGCCCCGCCACCGATTCTCATAGACTCATAGCTAAATAACATAGATGCCTACCTCGTGATGACAATTCGGATCGACATACCGAGCAATACAGAATATTGTGCAGTGTCTGGTTGCAGTGTCTTTATGGAAGAAGACAGTCGCTGCATCAGCTTCCTCTGGACTCCAATAGGACTGCATGGATAAACTTTATTTTTAATGACGTTCCAGCAGATGAGGGTAAAATATTGTCCGTCTGTTCGCTTCATTTCACTGAGGATTGTTTTGTAAACAAGACTGGATTTGCAGACCGATTAAGAGTAAAGAACGGTGCTGTGCCGTCTATATTGGATCTGACAGGAATTGTGCAACACACGGACTCTGGGTCAAACATGTATGGGAGAATCATTCCGGTTGCCATTTTAAAACATTGGACGTTTTCAACAATTTCCCCCAAGTGCATCGACAGGTGAGTTGAAACTATGAACTATGAAACTGTTATAATATGCAACTGTCATTATAATATGCATCCACGCACAGCAGTGGGCATTTACTAGGGTGAGCAACTGTCCTGTTTTCCCAGGACATGTCCTATTTTCATATAACAATTTTCTATCCATACAGAGGAGGCATAACCTACTTTAAATGTATTGAAATTAATAAGGTATCTTTGAGTAAACTTCGAGTATCATTTGAGTAGGCCCATCTGTTTGCCGGGCCGAGTGTCCTGGTTTTTGGTAATCAAATATGGTACCCTAGCATTTACTTCCAAGTCTTCAGTGAGAGACGCCCATAAAAAAGAGCGTTTTTCAGCTAGGCTCAAAACTAGTGCCTATTACTTTTTTCATTTTAATGTTTTTGAATGCAAAAACCAAGAGAACATCATAAGTTGACCTCAGACAACAATATAATAAAATTTAAAAAGCCAATTCATGACCCCTTTAACACTTCTCCATACCTCATATCCATATAACAGCAGTACTGAAGGCTTTGAATAAAGTCAATGAGTACTTATCTTTCTCAAGTACATCATGTTTTTCATTTCACCCAAATCCTCTCCTTCCAGTTAGAACAACTCTCCTCAATGATCCTCCTTGGATGCGATGAATCAAAGTTCAATAGCCAGCCCATGAACAGCAACCCCAAACGTATTGTCCTGTCTCTCCAGCTAAATTGAGCACCCACTTCATTCTCAGCGATCCTTTTTATCAGCCAGATTCCTTTTACATGTCCCAATCATTGATCTCGGGGCTCTCGTGCACACCTGTTGTGTTTCCTCATGAATGGCTGCTCTTCCGACGACTCGCGAGCGTCGGAACTGGCCTGGCGTTACACCGGGGCCGTTTCGATGGGGAAACATTTGCCGCAAAATTTTAGTTCTGCTTGTTTTGGGTCACCCCATGACAGTTTCTCGGAGTGCCTCTGTCCAGATCTTCTGTTCCATCAGTGTTAATATTGCCATATACAGGCTGAGACATTTTTGTTTGCTTGGTAATGGAAATTATGGGAGCTATGTGTGTTTCTACTCTGCAGTCCTCTGACTCTAAATTTAGTAAATGAGGCCAATAATGGGCAAAAGTACGTAACATTACAAGAGCATGTGACATCCTGTCAGTTTCTCCAGGTTATTTTCCTGGCAAATAGAGCAGGCGGCTACGTGTGCGGTCCGACATGCATGACGTATTTGATGCCATCGTTTTGGTGAGCGTTAGCAAAACAGTCTGAGGTAACTCTCCGCAGACATTCAGTGGAGCTGTAGCCTATGCAAGTTGGACGAAGTGTTACCGTTAGAATTAAGTACTTAAACTTTACACCAAATCAAATATGTAATCGCATGATGCTAGCTACTGCTAGTTAGCTAGCTGAAACTACCCTACTTAAAACGACACTAACAAAACACTTACATTCATTAATTCCAAAAGTTTAAAACAATCTTAAATATATCTCTTACGATCGAATGCAGGAGATTAGCTTGGTTTAGATTTTGGAATTAAAATTAAGGATGTATTTATCTACTGGTAATGTCGTAGTTTTGGTTCAGAGCTGTGACCTAACGTTAGACATGCTACCTACTGTTAGTTAGCCAGCTGAAACTACCCTACTTAAAACGATACTAACAAGACACTTACATTCGATTGAACAACACAGTGTACAAAACAAATGTTTTTCATAGATATCATATTCTAATTAAATGAATACTTACAATCACAAAACCAATGTTCTTGGCGATAGTCACTGTGCTGCTGCCGCAGATGCTGCTCGTGTCTGACAGCTGAATCCTCTGTGTAACAGCTGTTCTAAATTAACTACATCTGACGGGTTAATAATAATCATATATCAGATCTTGCCACGCTATTGGCTCGACTGATTTAGTAGGCAACCGCGTTTGCCTGCATATTTACGCTTGTGCATTAGGATTTCGGGGGGAAATGTGCAATAAATGGCAGTGGCAACACTTTTCATATCGTTGAGAATAAAAAACCATCTCAACTTTACAATTTAGGTTCTCCCTCCATGGGGATGTCCATTTCGAAAAGTAAAGCAGATACGGGCCCTCGCCCACCGTCTATTAGGGTTGGTTATTTTTGCTGCCTTGTGCCATTGAAGAGACTGTGACAACCCGTGCTTGATCGTCAAGGTAATGTTGTGGTGGAAATTTTAAACTATAATTATTAAACTAACCATGTTAGACTAACATCCAACCTAATTTGGCATCTAACGTTTGAACAGAATGTACTGTACGAAACCAAGGGAAAACTTTTGACTTTTAGTGAGCGTGTGTGTGTGTAAATAACAAATATGGGAAATTAAACTAGACTGGTGTCTAAACTAGAAACTAAAACCAGAGTTTGGTTACCTAGTAACAAAAGGGCTTGTCTATGAAGAACCAATCAAATTAAGTAATGTTTCATATCATTTTTTCCATACCTCCTTATTCTATAAAACTATTGTATTTGTGTTTTACTGGTGTTTACTGGATTCTCAATGGAATGTGTCTGAGATCCACAGATTATGCTTATTGCTTCTTTTGGGAGATTTCCTGATAACTGCTCTGAAAAATCTCCCGGCCGTAATGAAAGTAATTTAGAGGACATTTGCTGAGGTCTATCTGTTATTACTTCTGTGCACCAGGTCAGTTTAGGGAAGCAAGTAAGTTAGTTAGCACACCAAAAGATAATCGGGCAGATTTTGGGCTGATTTCCCCCCTTCTGACAATCCTAGCTATGTCCGGATTATCTTGATGATTCTACAGATTATCTTATCAGATTCTCCCTTGGTGTGAGGTGTGTTAAGAGTCTCATGCTCGGAAGAACGTCGGAGCCTCCCCGATCGCGATCACATGTTGAATATTTACGATACGAAAATCCTGATGTGGGGGGAACCCCAAGGACAAATGCACGTGTGCTCTGAAGATTATCACGTGAAACTAAACAATATCCAACCAGAAAGCGAGATGATGGAAGACGGAAGCATAACTAATACAGTCATGGTGCAGCACAACATGAAATTGATGTGGTCAGCAGAGATGGAGGATCAGCTTGTGGCTCAGAAAATGTAATTAGCTCAGTATAAAAAACATTCCATTTAAGGATAGGTGTGTGTGTGTGTGCGCGTGTGTGAGAGAGAGACGGAAAATAACCATGGTTTTATTATAGGCGTATTGAACATTTGTATAACCCAGTGGTTCCCAAAGTGGGTGCTGTGACAACTGGCTAGGGGTGCCTGCAGAATCTCAGCATTTTTTCCATTTAAACAGCCTAAAAATAAATATCGTACCATAGGCTATATAATAACCTTTTCCAGCATATTTAAAAATAATATCCAAACACCAACATATGCATGTCAAAACGAAAATGAATAAGCGAAAAAAATACTATTGTTTCATACATTTAAAGTTGAAATGTTTATTTACCGCTAATTTGGACTGTTGTCGGGAGGGAATCGTCCCGCTCGCTCCGCCCTTTGCAATGGGCTCAATTTTATATTTCACGCAGATTGACAGAACAGGACAAATGGATAAATTTATAGGTTTAAACAAAAGAAAAGCAGAAATGTCACAGCCCAGAAGACCGACGGTCTTTTCTTTAAAAAATAAAATAATGACAGTCTCTCTTTACTTCACTTTACATAAATAGCCTACTTGTTTTTCTAAAACATAAAAGAAAAGACCGTCTTTCTTGACCTGACTCGCGATCATTTCAGTAGTGAATGCGCCAGAGAGAAATGCACATTTCATACAGATTACATAAGCAGAGAATAGTCTGTTTTATTTCTTTTTGAATTGTTCTGTTTAAAAGTACACATTTCAAGCTTTCTATAGATACATTTCTCTGGTGTGTGAGGCAAATAGACCTACCTTATACACTGTGTTTCGGTTAATTTTTGACGTGTCCTGATTATCTATTATCCGTTATATATTTACTTCTTATTTATTAAATCCAGGCAATTGGTCGATGAAACATTCATTATAATTAAGATACAATTAATACATAAATGAAATTCACCTTAATGAAAAGATATGCTTTATGTTTGATGTGAAAGTTTTAAAGCAGTCTTTCAGTGCCGCTATTAGAGTGGTCAAGTCTGTAACGGGAACTGTCACGTAACATGATTCATCCATCATAATACGTACTCGAAAAAAATAAGACAAAATTAATATTTTATGTTCTGTGGAGATGAGCCAACTCTTCTTTCCAGTGGGTAGTATTACTTTTTGTACTTTTTGAGTGTCACATTTGTAATGGATGTTTTTTTTTTTTTTTCTTAAATATAAACGCGTGTGGACTGATATTTTTTCAAATGTCTAAAGGGGTATGGTTAAGATGTTTCAATATACTGGTACCATACATATTAAATGCATTTTCTGAGAATTTACATTTAGATTTCTCTGGAGTTGGAAGGGGTGTGTCGATTTTGCCTTCTCACATACATTTCTGTTTCATATCGCATGTCAGACAGCCATCATTCTACCAAAGAAATAAATGACAAAAATAGTAACGCACAGTAAATTGGATAAGTCACTTTAATCTGGGTTGGAAATAGTAACGCGTTAGATTACTTGTTACTGAAAAAAGTGTTCAGAGGAATACGTTACCGGCATCAATTGTATATTTATGTACATAGGCCTATGTTTGTTTAGTTTAATTGGGTTGGGGTGC
Organism: Pimephales promelas; assembly: GCF_016745375.1. The sequence continues at coordinate 22,476,449 of NW_024121321.1, forward strand.
CGTGGAAAAAATAAAACTACAAAGGGATGCCCTGCTTTCAAAAAGTTTGGGAACCACTGGTATAACCAAATAAATACTATAGTTAGATTTTTTTTTTTTTTTTGGGCGAAACTATGGTTAATTTGTGGTCATTCCAAACACTAACATCGCAATTTCTTTCTGCATATCGTCCGCCATGCTTATTCTGAAGTCTCGTGAGATTTTGCGAGATTTCCTGTATTCACATTCTAGATGGTTGAAAATCTTTTCGTGTGCTCTGCTGTCTTTGTCACATCATGGCACACCACACACTATACGATTAAATCTAAGATTTTTCTCCTCATGTGTTTGGTAAATTAGTAAATTAGTTGGCAAGTAAGTTAGTGTAATATAAATTTTTCTCTTGAAACTAATATATATATATATTTGTTTGTGTGTTCTTTAAAATATAAATGTGTTAAAGAAACTGCAAGATGCATTATCTCCTATACAAATGGGTCAGTGGGACGTGTGCAGAAGGACATAATGTTCTGTTTTTCTCAAAAATAGATAAGCTTGCTTGCAGTTGTTTTTGAAATGACATATCTATTTATACCCACATGTAAAAACATATAAGAAGTGTTAGAATACGTGTGGGTATACATAGATGAGAAGTGTTAGAATATGGGGAACTGAGAACTGTGTTCGTGCAAGGGGGGGGGGGGGGGTTGGGTTAAGTAAAAAGATCGTCTACGAAGATAAGAAGAGGAGGGGTACTTTTTGGAGGATGTTCTGATATTTGATGTGAGCAGTTTCATGTCTTTCTCCCGATAGTTCCTACACTTCCTGAAGTCAACATAAACGATTCAGACCTGCTTTCACTCCCCATTTGAATGACTTAGTCCTTTTTAAACACTTTTCATGACCATGTTATGTTTTAATATCAATAGTAATTTATGGTACGGCAAAATAATAATTCACATTGTACGTATCTGAACTAGCAGCACTATGCCTGTAAAGTCAAGTTTCAGTTCAGTTCAGTTCAGTCAACTTTATTAATCCCACAAGGGGCAATTCATTTAGAGCAGCATGAATGAATACATATAACAATCAGACACAATATTCACAACATACTGTCAGTCAGTTATGTGCACATTTAAAAAACCTCAAAAACCCTACCTAGAGTTTAATAGTTTAATCGCACAAGGAATAAAAGATTTGGAGTAGCGGTTTGTCTTACATACAGGAAGCGCATAACGACGCCCTGAGGGCAACAGAGAAAATTCGCCTGCCACAGCGTGTCCCGGAGCGGCCAGGATACTCGCTGCCTTCCGAACTATTTGTTGGTTACAGAAAACAGTGAGGTCTCTCTGTTTCACACCAATGATTTTAGAGCAGATATTTACAATATAGTTCAGGCTATTTCTGTCTTTGACTGTCAGGTTGTGAAACCAACAAATAAAAGAAAAACTTAAGAGACTCTCAATAAAAGACTGGTAAAATCTACTAGGGATCGACCGATATGGATATTTTAGTGCCGATACCGATACCGATTTTTTTCCCATCAGCCTTAGCCGATGACCGATACGGGCCGCCGATTTTCTTGAGCCGATATTTGGAGCCGATACATTTTGCTCCCTCAATTTACATCTTAAAAATAACATGATGTTAACAAATGTTACAGGTCTCAATTTAATAAAAGTAACATTTAATTAACTTAAAAAATTAATATTTAACAAATATTAAAAACATAAAGTAGAACAAAAAAAGTTCAGTGCTGAAAATAAATATTTAAGCATAAATTACAAATAATTACACTATTGCACACAGTAGCAACCAGCATAATAAAGTGCACAGTGCACACTGTACTTCATTTTAAAAGAAACGAACTATGTACTGCATGGTTTCAATTTTTCTACATAAAATAAAATGAGCATGTCTAGTCTCTTTATATCACTGCGATGGCGAGGGAGACACACACCACACGCGTCCAAACCTCAGCCAGGTGGGCGCTGAATGTATCTCCCACAAAAAACACTGAACAACCTTGGCATTACTTAATCCTATGACCAGTGTTCGTTACAGCACCCGTATGCCTACTAGGGCTGTCAAAATTACTCAAATGGCGTTTGCATATTCCCTCTAAAAAACATATTCGAACATCCCGTAGCGCGTTTTGTTATTGACGCACATTACGTCAATAACAGGACACATTAATACAAAGAGACATAACTACTAGTATTAGATAGTTTATTTGAGTTTAAACATATTTGACAACGTATTAAAAAGCAAACTAAATCAACTAATGGCCAAGACCGCAGAGCTCACTCTCTCGCCTGGACTTGCTCAGGCACTCTCTCTCGCCCTCACGGTCTCTGCGCGTCGGTTAAATGAACAACAAACAAATGTTGAGTGCTGATCAAGAGTTTTGTGCAAGCAATTTAAGGTTGCGAGTCGCGACTCTTGTCCCAAACATAGCAGGCTTCATTCAGTGATTGAAGTTTCACAGTATAGAACCGACAGTGAGCGCTCCGAGCGAGCTGTGCAGCCGTGGTAACGTTATTAGTCTGCAACCGCGGGCGTGTTTTTCCACATTCAAATATTAATTTTCACCTTCAAAATGTATAGATATTCGAGTGTAGAATATTCATAGACAGTCCTAATGCATACTGAACGGATAGCCTACACCTTAACTATTTGCAGCTCCCTAATACAATGGCAAGCAGTTAAGTTTTATAGACGAGGCATTCACGTTTTCCATTTGGACCCACAAACTTGCTTAGTTGCAAGCACATAACAGTTATAGGGCGACGTGTTTCCATTTTCAAAGTGTTTGACAATATTTCAGCAGTCAAACATTTAAAAGATCCTTTGAAAGTTTAAGTTACCATTCTCGTGAAGAGCAGGTTGCACTCTGCTAGTGAGGGAGGGCGGGGCACGTGAACTGCAGCGTCTCTAGCAGCACAGAGCTGCCCGTGGCCGCCTGTCTATAAATAACGCCGGGGAAAAAAATTATTGGCGAACGCGCAGAGGTATATCGGCCGATTCCGATACACGTAAAAACTTCAAATATCGGCCCGATATATTGGCCGGCCGATATATCGGTCGATCACTAAAATCTACACAGGATGACTGGCGAGACAGAAAAGGGTTTTAGTTTGCGGAGAAGATAAATTCTCTGTTGCCCTCGCTTCACAATGGCAGCACTGTTTATATCAAACTTAAGATGGTCATCAAAAACAGTGCCCAAGTATTTATATGATGAAACAATTTCCACCTTATCGTTATAAATAATGCTCTCTGAATCTCTCTTCCGCCTAAAGTCAATAATTAATTCTTTGGTTTTTGATACATTCAAATTAAGAAAATAGTTATCGCAATAAGGATTCTGAGAAATGCCCATTTACAAAGACCCTCTGCTCTCTAACAGTTAGGAAGTCTAAAATCCATAAAACAAGTTGATGAGGCAAATTAAAATCACACAGGAGCTTGTCTATTAGAATATATGCGGTTGCATTGTATTAAAAGCTGAGGAAAAATCTGCAAACAGAAGCCTGGCATGGGATTTTGGTTTCTCTAAATGCTTGTATACATTATTCAAAATAAAAAGCTTTGCGTCCTCTAGTCCCCTCCCCGCTCGATATGCAAATTGCAGGGGGTCAAGTTTTTCCTCTACAGCTGATAGTACCCGGTTTTTAATGATTTTCTCAAATACCTTCATAATTAGTGATGTTAGAGCAACAGGCCTGAAATCATTTAACTGCATAGGTTTGCTTATCTTTGGAACTGGGATCACTTTGGATGATTTCCAGAGAGAGGGGACCACACTACTGTCCAGTGACATCTGAAAGATGTGCTGGAGGACGCTACTCAGCTGATCGGCACAATAGCGTAGTGTCCGCCCACAGACAAGATCAGGTCCAGGGGCCTTCCTGATATTGACCCTATTCAGATGGTCCCTGACACACTCCTGACTGATGGTAGCCTCATTTTGAGAAAATAGAGACTGTCTCAAGCAATAAATATTTTCAGAGAAGTCATGTTTTTCAAAACGGGAATAAAAAATATTAAAAGCATTTGGGAGATCAGCATCATTTATTCCACTAATTGTTACAGGTTTCCTACTGTCTCCGCTTCCCTGAGTAACTGAGGACATTGCTTTGATTCCCCTCCAAGCTGCACGAAGATCCCCACTGCTATACTTGTGTTCCACCTTATACTTAATTTTAGCTTTCCTTATCCCATTCCTCACTTCTCTATTTATTTATTTCTTTTCCTGACTACTCCCTGTATAAAAAATGCGTTTCTTTTTATTCAGAACACTTTTTAACTCTTTAGTGACCCATGCTTTGTTGTTAGGGAATAGCGTAATGTTTTTACAGGGAATATTGCTGTTCACACAAAACGATATATAAGATGACACAGTTTGTGTAAGTTCATTTAAATCAGGGCAGGAACTATAAAACATGTCCCAGTCTGTGCATTCCAAACAAGCTTGTAAGCTGGCAATGCCATTTTCAGTCCAGCATTTCACCGTCTTAACAATCCTTTCCTGTCGCCTACAGATGGCTTTATAGGTAGGTAACAGGAGGACACTATTGTGGTAAGATGCACCAAAAGCAGGCATGGGCACGGATTTCAAAGCACCAGGCACTGAGCCGAGGCATAAGTCAATGGTGGAATTGTTCATGGTTGTTGCACAAGTAATATACTGCTCATATGTTTTCAGTGTCTTATGTATCTGGCAGTGGTTAAAATCTCCCATAACAAATTTTGGAGCATCAGGTGAGAGAGCATCGAGTCTATTGGTCACTTCCGTGATCACGTGAGCGGCTGAGGAAGCGTTTGCACGCGGATGTATGTACACCAGGGTGAAGAAGAGCTGAGGAAACTCCCTTGGAAGATAGAAAGGGCGAAGAGAGATAGATAGCAGCTCGAGATCGGGGGTACAGATTTCCTCCCGAATTGTGACGGTGTTACAGTACCTCTCATTGATGTAGAAGCAGACTCCTCCCCCGGTGGATTTGTTAGTTATGACAGGTGACCTGTCCATGCGCACAGGGCACCCAAAGCCGCTAATGCGTAGATCCTCGTTCTTGTCCGCGTCTCCCAGCCATGTCTCAGTGAAAGCTAGCAGGCATGTGTCTCTGAAGTCACACTTACACCTAGCGTAAGCTTCCAGTTCATCAGTTTTATTCCGAATGGACTGTACATTAGAGAGAAGAATGGTGGGAAGCGGAGGGAGCCGGCGTTTATCAGACAACCCACATCTCCTTAATCGGCGTTGTACACCGCCTCTCCTTCCTCCGTCGACTTTTGGGGACTTTGTGAATATCCCCTATTGCAGCACTTTCCTTGCTGCGAACCAGATATGGACTGTTATCATTAGCAGCAGATGCAAGTGGACGAAGTTCAAGCAGTAGCTCTCGGGAGTAGGTAATCCTGTGACCAGCCCTGCCGTTGCCATCACTTCCCCAGGTAAAGCGATTAAGCATCGCAATCAAGAGTGACAAATAGACACAATTCATGGCTCCGGATTAACAGATAAAAAACGTTAAAAAGGTTTAAAAAGTGCACGCCGACATAACAACAAACGAACGTGAACACACATATAAAAGCAACGATAGCATTCACGCTGCTGCTCTCGGGTCGCACAGAAGCTTGAGTGCCCACTTCCTGTGATCAAAGCTTCTCCACAAAGGTAGAGCAGAATTCTCATGCACATTATTATGAAGGCCTCAGGTCCTCAATGAAACCCTCATGATAACACCAAACTAATGCTGGGTGTTTCTGCAAGATTTATGACCATCCTAACTATAACACACAAGCTGAGGAACCATTTTGGTCCGTTTTTATTTTCTCTCCAAAAACAAAGTAGAACGAAAAACACTGTATATCGACCATTTCACAAGACGTAAACAACACTGGTCCAGAAGCACTTCCTGTTTCAGTTTTTTAACACTACATAAAAGCTGGGATAAAATACAACCAACAGAACATTTAAAACTGAATCAAAAAGTTAAACAAACATCTTTAAGATGTTTTCTTTACATGTGAAATAAAGAAAACAGTTACAAACTGAAACAGGAAGTGCTTCTGGACCAGTCTTGTTTACATCTTGTGAAATGGTCTATACTTCTGATCTTCACACAATCACTTCCACAGTTATGACATTAGATGACTGAACATGTGCAGGCTGTGATGTTTCTATCAAAGTAATGAATGTGATTACCTGAACTCTGAAGTGGTTGGTGTGTGTTTATCTCTGTCCTGAAGTCATGATCTCTTACACTCTCATAGATTTCTACTGTCATTTCCACTCTCTCCGTCTGCATTCCCTCTGACTCGATCCCGATCACATCGCTATATATGCCAACAGACATTTCTTCTTTAACATTAAATGATTTTGTTCCTTGTTCTTCTGCGATGTAATCAGCACTCGTCTTCTTTTCAAAGCTAGTGGCAAACTTGTGGTCAATGAGTGAAACAGACCCTTAAAGTTGACATGAAACAGAAGTTGTGATGTCATGTGAGCGACAGGTTGTGCAGGGGAAGTTATTTTTCAAATGAATTTTAAATGTGATGTCCATTGATAAATCATGTATAAATACTGCAATATTCTATAGAAAATAAGAATTGTCTATTTTGATTTCATAGTGACTCAGATGGTGCAAGTAAATTGGAGAAACACAAACAATGGCTGCCTGCTTTCATGTACAGGAATGGAGATAAACTGTAAAATAAGTCAATCACGGTAAAATCAGTGTGTGTGTACATGGTATGGAATTCCAATTAAAAAATAATTCTACATTACAGATAATGCTCTTTGTATTCCTGCCACAAATTGTGCTCTTCGTTTACGATTAACTGTGTAATGGCTTACGTAAAATAAAGGATCAGGCTTTATAGAGCTGATACAGATCTGTTAAATACATTGATCAGCCCTGATACTTCAAGACCGCCGCTTGAAATCCCTAATATCTATTTTTATATCGGTTTAAACAATTCTATCACCCTTCTTTTAATTAAGTTTTAATTATAAATATGTCTATATTTCCTCCAAGATATTGATTTTCTCCTGCCAGGCTGTTATTCTAAATACACATTCGTTCTTAAGTGAATTGCCTGGTATAAAGAAAGAGACATGAATAAGAAATTTTTTCTTCTGTATACTTTATTCTTACAAATTATACTGTATTAAGCAATACATTGTTCAAAACAGTCAATCCAGTTTCACTGATGATTTGGCAAATTTTCTGACTTAAAAACAGTAAAATAGTGTCCATTTTAAAAAAGTTGATCTCTATTAATTATAATAATTTTTCACACAGTTAAACATGATCTGATCAAGTGATTTTCCTTTGCTGTCATGTTCTCTTTTTTAATGAAGAGAATAATTATAAAGAGTTAATGGACAGGAAATCACTGGGAAAACCCTTTTGTACCACCTCAACTCTGTTTTAATTTTCATATTTTAGGGTGACCAACAGTCCTGTTTTCACGTCCTGTCCTGGCTGTTTTTTATGAAGTGATGAAATTGTCAAAAACTGCTGGAAAACATCATCTCTACAACAAAATATAGATGGGCAAACAAGGACGATGAGGAAGAAAAAACAGGATAAAGAGGAAGAAAACTAAAGATATAAATATATTTTGTTAGGTCTTTTGATATGTTTGTGAGAGCTATTTTTGTTAAATCTGGAGGTATTTATTTTAGTTATTTATATATTTGTTTTTCTAATACAGAAGAGACTTTATTTCATTCATTATTTTTGAAACCTGTGATAATAAAACATGTTGAGTAACTTCTGAGAAGCTTCATCTGAATTAGTGTCTTCAAATAGAACAATATTGTATGCATACAGAGGAAGGCATAGCCTACTTTAAATGTTTTGTAATCAAAAATTAAATTAATAAGGCATCTTTGAGTAAACTTCGAGTATCATTTGAGTATCTGTTTGCTGGGCAGAGTGTCCTGGATTTTGGTAATCAAAATATCATATTTATTTAAATTCACTGTATTGTGGAGGAATTTCTGCAGGAAGGTGATGCATGGCAGGGTTGCTGACCACAGATATCTAAAAGAAATATAATATATATATGGATCCATACATAGTGACACTAAATTCAAGTAATACATTTGTTTTGGTACCATTTTACTCAAAGTCTAATTGAACTGGGGTTACAAGCTCCTCTTACCTCTGAGTTGTTAAGATCTTGGAAATGATTGTGCCCAAAACAACAGGGATGTTGAGTCAAAACTTGTGGAACTAACGGCACCTTTGGAAAAATACATATGTATAGTTTTAGGTATTTTAATTTAGAATTACCATTCACACATACTAAATTCATTCACATACTATACTGAAATGCTCACACACACACACACACACACACACAAGTGAAGAGGTGGTCCAAAGCCACAAAGAAGGAGAGGAAAGAGCTAGTGATTTCTGAGGTGGTCAGGACAGAGGAGGAGAATAACCAGATCAAAGCCCTTAGCCAAAGTCAGCAAGGACGCTGGACGACCTGGGAGGGAGTAATAAGCAGGACCGTAGGGTGGGCTGACATGTGGAGAATCCCCCAAGCCAGGCTGAGCTTCCTCATAAGGTCCACATATGACACCCTCCCAAGCCCCAGCAACCTCTGTCTGTGGTATGGCTCAGAGGAGTGCTGCCAGCTTTGTAATGCCCCAAATCCTAATCTGCAGCACATTCTATCAAGCTGCAAAACAGCACTAACCCAGGGTCGGTATAGGTGGCGCCACGACCGTGTCCTGCGGAAGCTGGCAGAGATCCTGGAGGTGCGCAGGGCGGAATCAGCCAGGGAACGCCGACCACTAAAATTAAGACGGCCGATCCACTTTGTCAGAGAGGGAGGAGGGGCCACCAAAATCACGCAGCCACAGAGATCAGCCCTGGCAGGCAGTTGCGATTGGAACCTGAGAGCGGACCTCGATCGGCAGCTCAGGTTCCCAACAGAGATCACCACAACCAACCTCCGACCAGACATCATTCTCTGGTCCGCCACAACCCGGGCAGTAATTTTGGCAGAGCTTACTGTCCCGTGGGAGGGAGGAATGGAGGCAGCCCATGAGAGGAAGAAAGATCGCTACCTCGACCTTACAGCCGAATGCAGAGAGGCTGGGTGGTCAGCTGTCAGCTACCCGGTGGAAGTCGGCTGTAGGGGGTTCGTGGGAACATCCACCCAGCGTTTCCTGAAGAGCATGGGAGTCACCGGCCCCAAACTCAGAAATGCTATGAAAGTCCTTGCCGAGGAGGCCGAGCAGGGAAGCTTTTGGCTTTGGTTAAGAAGGAAGGATCAGGCGTGGGGAAAACAAGGGTCCTAGGGTTAGCTGCAGGGGGCAGCAGGGAGACGTCCCTGCTGCCGCTCCACCACCGTGAGATGTTCCGGGATTAATGGAGCGAAACATCAATGAAGGGTGGCTCCCGGCTGATGACCCTGCAGCTACCCGAAATGGCACCGTCGGAGGTGCGGCAAGCAGAAATGCTCAGCAGGCAGTCAGTTGCCTGTGCTACCACCTAAAAGCTCTCATACATACAACTAAAATGATTACACTCTCACACAAAAAAGCAAACTAAAAAGCATTTCAGTATGTTGTATGAAAGAATTTCAGTTGAAACGGAAGGTGGTTAAAGTACACTCCAGTCCAGTTGGTGGCAGTAGTGCACCTCAAAGCAAATAACTAGAAGCTGTTGAAAGAAAGCATAGTAGAAAACCGCGCCTTTCATAATACAATCGACCACAGTTGACCGTTAGTTCACCCGCCATTGCACTACACCAATGTCTTCCCAACAACAGCTAAGAACATTAGTTGAGACAGCGGGATTGCTGAACACCATATTGGCTTCAGCGGAGACCCTCAGAACACTGTCAAATGCCACAACAATCAGGCAGGAGCCGACCGTTGCAACTCGTCGATGGACAGTCACTGTTACGATTATGTTTGTGTATTTATGATCTTTTTCTTGATATCCGATTCTGATTGGCTTCAGATCCTGTTAGTCCTCTGGGATTCGTTCATCTCCATGATGCTCTGCCGGAAACTGGCTATAAAAGGCGACGCCAGCTGTCTTGACGGAGAGTGGGGGCTTTGGTTGGGTTTTGGCTGAATGTGCGCGCACGCCGCACACCTCGTAGACGTTCATTATGTAGCCCATGTTAGACTTGTGTTCCTCATTTGTTAATTTTTTATTTTATTAATACTATTTTTTAATTCTAAATTTACAATAAATGGACAGGTGTCAGCTTTCAAATGAGATCATACTTGTACTTTTAGTGCAAAGGGTTCATGAACTGGATCAGTTTTCGTTTGGGTATGCAGATTTTTCAAAAAGTGGGGTAGCTGGCTAACAGGTTAAATCAAAGGCTGCGTACAGTCTCAAGTGTTATCCCACTTGAGCCTTTTTCCACAGACATTTTGCACAAATATATATTTTGTATTTTATTGCTTTTTTTAATTTATTAATTTTTTTTAATTTGCTTTTTTGCTTTACACTTAAAATGTTCAATAAATATATTATTGGGGGGAAAAAAGAAACCATTTCCATTGCTGACAAAAAAACTTTATGAACTTGACGCATCACTCACCTGTGGAGAACAGCACGAGGCTTTACAGGCAAATGCTGACAGACAGATGGAGATGATAAACTGAAGGAAGGCGAATATCAATGATACACTGCTGATTCCCCAGAAGAGAGCCTGAGAGAGAATTCAACATTAGCACAAATAATAATGACAAAATAATTAATAATTAGCACTCACATCCGGAAACAGGCTGTTCAGGATTTCATAATCATCATCCTATTTATAGGTCAAACTGGACTAAGTTTAATGCTTTCTTTAATTGCAAATTATCAATAATAGCAAGAGAGCTATAAACTACTTCTGAAATGTTGGGAAAAAAAGACAACTGTACTGACCACACAGTAGGGGTTTCACAACTACTGATTTTTGCTAGTCGACTAGTTTTGCATAACAGTCGACGACTAGTCGACTAGTCGTTAAATTCTAGGGGTGTGCGACAACACGAATAGTAAATGTCTCCACGATCTGCTTTTGAAGAAATATGGTAGTAGTATCGTGTTACAGTGCATTCTATCAGTTCTGGCGCCTCTCAACTGTACAACGCGACGTAGCCTAAACATCACACGTTAAGGAATAGGTACGGGACACTGCAATTCACAAAAGTTCATTGTTTGCATAAGCCTTGCCGGTTAAACATTTAATTCACGCGCTGTTCTAACGTGCGCTTTCCTGAGCACGCGGCATATCCCCGACGCTCACAGGCAGAAGCCTGTCAAACAGCGCCTGAATACTGGACTAAGTTATCTTTCAAGTCTTATTATGCCAATACTGTTAAATACACACAATGTTTACATAAACAGAATTGGCTATGTCTAAAGTGCAGCCTCCCCATATAGAAAGTGAAAGCAAACATTTGAGAGAAAATCTGGTGTAGGCTAATATGCGGCTATATTAAACACGTCGCGTGCTGGTCTAAAAGCGAGAGTAGTACGCGTATTTTCCGAACTATAAAGCGCACTTAAAAGCCTTTAATTTTCTCAATCTGGCCTTTTCTCAAGCTTTATAATCCATCCGCTTTCTTTGTCACACGGCCAGTTCAACCTCGTATAAAATATCTCCCGCTCACGAGCGCTCTCTCTAACACACACACGAACACACACTGCTGTCAGCAGGCTGCGAATGTAAGTTACGTGCCCGCCCCAGCGCGCTCACGCTTACTAAATAAACGCCTCACCTCCGACGCCGCGCACTCGCTGCATTCCCTTTAGCACATCTAGTGGATGCATAATGCAAACCCAGTGAAAAATGTTCTAAAATAGGTCATTGAAGGTGCGCCTTATAGTGCTTATAGTATATAGTACTGCCGCTTGTATTTAAAGGGATAGTTAACAAAAAAAATAAATCTATATATATATGTCATCATTTTGTTTCCGACTAGTCGACTAAGGCCAACAGCGCCAACTAGTGGTTGTGACAGTCGACTAGTCGACTAGTCGACTAGTTGATGAAACCCCTACCACACAGTAATCTCATTGTAATTATGACATAAATGTGAATAGAAATGTTGGTGACATACCGTATACTTTCTCTCATACTCATAACAATCATAATCATTGCAGTAATTGTACTTGTCCAATGGCGCTAGAACCAAATCCAATGAATTTATGATTAAGGAAGTGCCTGCAGTTATAGCACTGAAAATGTTCATTCCAAGTGAACCTTTCACCTATAGGTAGAAAGAAAAACATAAAATGGATTAATAAATTAGCTAGGACTTTTGCTTGTTAAAGGGTTAGTTCACCCAAAATTGAAAATTCTGTCAGTATTTACTGACCCTCATGTTGTTCCAAACCTCTATGTGTTTATATGTTCTGCTGAACACAAAGGAAGATATTTGGAAGAATGTTTTAATCAAACAGATCTCAATCCCCATTGACTACCTCAATGGGGACTGAGATCTGTTTGATTAAAACATACTTCCAGATATCTTCCTTTGTGTTCAGCAGAACAAATAAACACATAGAGGTTTGGAACAACATGAGGGTGAGTAAATACTGACAGAATTTTCATTTTTGGGTGAACTAACCCTTTAACATAGATGGATAAGCATAGAAAAGTACACTACTTGACTTCAGGGTCCAACCACTAATGGCTCATGTGGATGATTAAGCGATACTATGTATTGTACAGCAAACAATACACAATTTGGTGTGAATTCTCAAAATGTGTTGTAGTCTATACCTATTAACTTTAATTCTTTTGGGTGTTAAAGTTCAATTTGTGAAAAATTTGCATTGCCATTGTTGACATTTGGTTCCCTGAAAATTATGGTCAAACACAATAGTGTACCTCTACTAACCCCTAAAAATAACAAGTGTTGTGTACATACCAAACACAAACTGGAGGTTGAATTCACTTTATTTTCTGCAGAAATGCAGAGTGAGCCTGCGGTGATGTACTGAGAGCAGAGAGAGAGACAATTATGTTGGAAAATGTAACTTGTGTTATAAAAGAGACAACTTTTAATTGCATCTTACGATGAGAGATCCCCAGAAAGGTATACCACTATAGACAAAGATGGAATCTGCATGAACTGCAGACAAGATTCCCAACAGGAAAGTCCACAGACCAATCATTATCTGGACAGTCTGTGAAGGACGAGAGAGGCTTTTATAAATCAAGTACAACAGTGTAATATTTTGGTAACAACATAACATGAATAGTATACATTTATAACAGCTGTAGTTAAGGATTTATGATTGCACTCCAAAAATATCTAGGTGCTCTCATTGCATAAATTCTGCGGCCCGTTGTTCGTACATTGCTTAAAACATCCGAGATTAAATGAGACATCCAAGATAATATGATCATGTTCATCATGATCCGGCTAATTGGGTTCTTCGAACACACCTGTTGTTTATGATTAGTATCGCTTGAGTTATCTGAGATAACTGCGCGTTCTCGCGTTGGTTTAAAAGGGGACATGTATCAATAGCAGAACCAGTGATCACCAACGCTGGCTGTTCAGCATGGCCAAAGAACACGCCCAGTTTTTCTCCCAAGCAGTTCAAGAGCTTTTAATGGAAGGTTATGCCAAATTTTAGTCTTTAATTAAAACGCCATGGAAGACATCAAAGTGTGCAAAAGCCAGGAGAGAGTGCTGGCAAAAGTAGAAGATAGTTTAAATGTGTTTGTGGTGGCCATGTTAGATGTTTTAATAACTTATTATTTTATTTTCATAATTTCATAAATACTTTCTTCATTGTAATGTCAGAGTCACCACACTATAATGAACATGGTGAAAGTGAAGTACAAAATTACCATTAAGTAGAATATATTTGTACTTCACTTTCACCATGTTCATTACTAGTCTCTTTTAAAAAGGTACTGTTATATAAATGATTGTCTGTTTGTAAAAGCAACAAGGAAAAAGGCTGAAAAAAAACAACAAAAAAACTAAGAGCGCCAAGTAAACTTTGCGAATGGCACGACAGAAAGCTTATCAAGTTCTCTGCATCTCCAATAGTGTAAATGAAGCCACTCGCAAAGAATTGTAAGGCAATGTAAACATTTTGTGCTGTTGTTAAAGCCCGACATCGAATCAAACATTAATGTGCATTTCCAACAAAATAATAACGTATAAACGACACCCTCACGACGGTCGTTTCACAAGAAAAAAATAAATGAATCTCAGAAATTAGGCTACACTATCGGTACGGTGCTTTAAACCATTACCTACAATTCCATGACGTTCCAAATGACGTCTGAAGCAGGAGTGACACCGCTGAATGCAATCATGGATGATTAGACCTGGCAGTGAGTTATGGGTAATGAAGTCCGTGAAGGAGTATCAATAGTCTGAGGTAGAGTACCCTCTGGTGGCATTCACAAACACTCTAACTGGTGACTGTGACTGAGACACTATATATTTTTACAACTTTACTCTGTAAATTATAAACCTGATCTGATATTGCATTGTCACCAAGGCATTGAGTCACATTAATCAATAAAAAATGTCTATGCTTTGTTCATGCGTCTACTACTCGACCACTTTAGAATTTATTCATGTACTTTCCTTACCTAAAACACATAAAAATTATACAATTATTTGGGTTTATGAACAATTTTTCACCCCAAGTGCTTTTGGTTGGCCTTTCAGAAATGTCTGAAGTCCACGAAGAGGTGAAACTCCTGCTAGCTGTTGTCCATAAACAGGCACAGGAGCATTTGTCCCAGTTCCAGCTGCTGGTATTGGTGGTTGAAACTGGATGACAATCGTCGAAGAGTTCACGGGTAGGACAGTGTGAGACATTCTTCTTTCTGGATCTGAAATGGACCCGTATAAAATCATAGTAAATCGAGTGTGGATATGATTTTTAAAAATTGATTTTCTATGTCACATTTATTTAAATAGCGCATTTTTCAATACAGAATTTTTCAAATCAGCTTTACAGAGATAACAGGAAAACTCCATCAGGTGACAGAATGGAGAAAAAACCTTGGGAGAACCGAGACTCAGTCGGGGGCCGGTTCTCCTCTGGCCAACGAACGAGAAGAGCATGATTATGATTCAGGCAGCGTTATAGGTCAGAAGTCAATCAAAATATTGATTATCAGAATATTATGTAAACGAACTTTCCAGTTTAATTATTATTATTATTTTATTTATTATAAATGTGGTCTTCATTTTGTTTAAACGCTTATTGAATGGAGTTGTCAATGGTAGTTAATATCATTGGTTAAATTACTGTCGTCAAATAGAAATAGACCTTGAAACCAGAGAGTATGCAAACAGCTCTTGTTTAAATTGATCTATATTCAGTTACATGTAAGGCAGATTTAGCAGATGCTCTTTTCTAAAGACACTTACAAAAGTGCCCTACCAACCATTATAGATTACTATTAAATAAAGGAAATCCATTCATTAATAAAAACTAATGCGGACAATGCAAAAGTAGTCAGATAGTCAGTGTAAATATATAATTTGTTATTTTACCAGAAAGAAATCTTCTGTTCAGTTGGTTTACCACACTTTGCTTTGTAGTTCAGTTCACTCTCCTGAGATAGGTCGATGTAAGTAAGATGTCATAAGAGTAAATCCTGATACTGTTTCCCGGAATGAAAGGGGGAGCAGGTGGAGCTAACATGGTTAGTAACGCTGGCCCGTTAATAAGATAATAAAACCACAAAAGATAATAATTAACTAAAGTATTCATACATTTGTTTATGTTTTTCTGTATAGCAAGTAATATATGCTGATTCAGAGGCATATATATATATATAGAACAAAATATGATATAACAATGATCAGCACAGCATGATTTAAAATACCATAGTGAATGCAGGTGACACTCCTTAGTTGATAAAAGAGTTAATCTTTTGCAATCTTTTATGGCTGTTTGTCACGGTGTCTGGTTTATGTTTCCTGGTAACCACTAGAATTCCTGTTCCTGCACGGTGTCCTACACTCTAGGCGTTTCTCAATGTCAAGGAAGGATCTTCGGAAGCCGGAATTTCGAGGATGCTACGTCATCGATGTCCGTCGAAGGACTGTTCCAATGTCGAGGATCCTCAGAATTTCAACCAAGGACTGAGTCCTTCGTTCGGAAAATATCCCATACACAGGAAAGGATGCATATTTGTAGCCTTCGCGCTCTTAAATCACCCACAATCCTATGCGCAGCTTTGCTATCTTGTTCAAAAACTAAAAAATGTCGACCCTTAGCGGAGTCGGAGTGATAACGGCAATATGCTTTCAAATGTAAGCAAGTATAATTTCAGTTTAGCCATTTATTTAATGTTTGTTAAACTATTTAACATATCGGCTCAAATTTGCTGAGGGGATTTAAAGCTGTTCCCTTTTACTGGTGATTACTTTTGATTTTTACTTCATATAACGTTATAGCCTTTTTTGTTGGTCACATATTTTACAATTGCATGTGTTTTAACAGCTAGATCATGTTGCTATGGAGGTAGTTCTGTTAACTCCGGTAATATAATCGTTTTTGAATGAATAAACTCCTTTTTAAATCAATATTTTGTGTCAAATTATTGATTTATTTGGTAGGTGCCATGTTATAAGTGGGAAAATGTATAGCGAGGCGGTTGTTACAGCGAATACAACCGGCTGATCAAGACCCCTCTGCTTTAGAGTTTGCAGGGTTGTATTCATAACAACCGCCTGGTTATACATTATCCCTTTATTTATTTATTTCTATGAGGACTGACAAGACAAAATAAGGACTGTCAAGTGTATTTAAACAGTGCAGTACACCAGCACAATGATTTTTGCAGCGCCGAAGCGGACCTTTCACTGATGTAATGACGCAATGATGTGCACTTGCTAGCCTGTTCCATTTACATGTTCTCCGAACGCTAAAGAGGACCCTTGCCTAGCCTCTGAAGGAAATGACTTGGAAGGACCCGTCATGCCAAGGAAGTATCCTTGACATTGAGAAACACCTTCTGTTACTACATTTTCCATGATCCTTTCTATTCAGCTGTTTCTTGTCACCTCGTTTAGCACTTGTGTATATATGCCATGTGTTTATGTTTTTGGATATAACCCTTTTTGTCATGGTTCATGGATTCATTGACTCTCTCTCTCGCTATGTGTGCGTGCTGAGTGAATGGTTGCGGCTCATCAGCGGGCTCGTTTCACTGATGAGCCGATCAGCGCCAGCTGTTATAAATGAGGATGTCCTATTGTTTGGTTGTTTGGAGGATATTGTTTGCTCACTCATCTTGTCTTTGTCAGATGATTGTGGAGGTTCTCCGAGGCCTGTGCTTTCTGTCCCGCTCCAGTTCCTGCTTCTTCGAGGTTTCCCAAGGATCTTCTTCTCTGCGCTGATTTTCCTGCATTTCCGCCCACTGAGTCCCTGCGTTACCATTGCCTGTGTGTGTGTGTGTGTTCCGAGTCTGCCTGAGGATTATCTCCTACTTCTACACTGATTTATCTGAGAACGATCTACTATTCGTTGCCGAGTGATCTCAGTGGATGCTGCATGTCAAAATGAGCCACTTGTCTTCTCTTTTGACTAATAAATACTTGTTCACTCGCATCTGAATCCTTGACTGTTTTTCCCTATGCATCATGATACTTTGTGTTTTGAACCTTTGCCTGGACTGGTTTGTGAGTATGGATTATCCCCTAATAATATTAAATATACCCAGCCAGAGACAGTTCACATCAGTCTGCCCAGCCAGAGACTGTTCACGTCACGTCTTTCCAGTCAGAGACTGTTCAAGTCACGTCTGCCAAGCCAGAGACTGTTCACGTCTTCCCAATAAGAGACTGTTCACGTCAGGAGATGCCCATTCTCGGAGCCGCAGGGGCACTGACCGACTGTGGAGTTGTACAGTCTGGCTTGGATCCTGGAGTGTCTGGCTCGGCTCTGATCCTGGAGAGGTCTTTTAGACCTGTCGGGTCCGTGGTTCCTGAGCCGGAGCCAGTGTCTGGTGTTCCTGACCCAGTGTCTGTTCCAGAGCCGGTATCTGTTGCTGTTCCTGAGCCGGAGCCATGGCCACCTGAGGTCACGTCTCCACCCTGGCCGCCTGTGGGAAGGTCACCGCCCTGGCTGCCCGAAGGCTATTCACCGCCCTGGCCGCCCCAAGGGTCTTCACCGCTGTGGTCACCCAAGGAGTCTTCTCCACCATGGCCACCTGAAAGTATCTTGTCCGCCTGGCTGCTTGAACTCAACTTTATTTAAAGAGCACTTTCGAGACCAAAAGTGGAACCAAAGTGCTGTACAAAAGGTATAAAATAGAAAGTAAAAATAAAGACAAAAACAATGCAAACACATGGCATATGACATAAAAACTTACAAAGCATTATCAAATGCTAAAGAGAACGAGTACGTTTTAAGCTCACTCTGAAAACCACCCAATGAAGGACAAGATTTTACAGACAGGGAAAGGTCATTCCAGAGTCTAGGAGCTACAAAAGAGAAAGCCCGATCACC
Source organism: Pimephales promelas (assembly GCF_016745375.1). Next base: position 22,494,916 of record NW_024121321.1, read on the forward strand.
TTTACACATTTTAAATGTGATTGCGGATCCATGAGAATCAACTGATCATTTGTGCGCAGAGATCTACTGGATTGACAGTGGCTGATTAAATCAGTAACATACAGGGGCTAGGCCATACAGAGACTTAAAAACGTCTCAGTCCTGGCAACTTTATGGACTGTCTGCTTCGCATTGTGAGTACAGATAATCCCCTAATAAAAATTACTGCTATTGGAACTTACCTGTTTGTGTGTGTGTGTGTGTGTGTGTGTGTGTGTAGTGTGACACTGTTAGTATAAGCAGACAGACTATTTATTGGACTTTTTGGTTTCAATGATCCCATTATCCTGTTGGTTTTTCTGTCAACAGTAGCAATAACAACTGAAAGGTTGACTTCGAGGACTACATTACAGTCATGGCACATGTAATCACGCCTCCTGAGCCAATGTTGACCAACAGAAACAAATTCTTGTGGAGGTGATAGTCAGCAGCAGCAGTGCAACCTGGCTAAAACCCCAAATGAATCGCCTGTGAAAAATTGGCAAAAAACAGAAATCTCTAGACCGCCTAACGATTCTCTAGGGTGGGCCAATACGCAATCGCTTTTACCTTAGCCGAATCCATTTGGATACCTTTGGACAAAACCCAGAAATGGAAGTGTGTGAAACTCACACTTCACCTTAGTGAATAAACAATTCTCGAGCAGCCGCTGTAATACTCTGCGAGTCTCAGCATTGCTCGGGCCTCCAGACTGGCGGCAGCACCATCCTACACCTATTTGAAAACATACATAATAATGAGCCTTTCATTCAGGTGAGTCAGACAAGAAAAAAAATATATATATATATATATGAGAAGTTCAGATGCAAAAGCCTCTAAGTGCAATCTGAAATTTGCATGGTTTTCTCGTGTGGTCACAGGACAGTCAGAAGTATAAACTCCTACTGTTTGCAGAGATTTAGAGACTTTCTCCATTTAAAACATTAAATTAAACACGTTAATAAAATTTGTAATACCACACAGGAAACAAATCCTGGTCAAATAGGTTATATGGGCCATTTTGTAGAATTGGTTCAAAGTACGTTAGAGTTGGAAACATCTTGAAAAGAAAATAATATGAGCAGAAACTGTCTAACTAATTGAACGTTCGTTCTTACGTTCGTTCACACACCCGATTCATATTTAAATAGTCTTTTTAGTTTTACAGATCAGAATAGAATATATAGTCTTACTAATGTAGGAGCTAAAGTGAATTAACGCACAGCGCACGAGTCTGTGAATTAGTCTATTCCTTCACATACAGATATTTGATATTTAAACAGTCTTTGTACAGTTTACAGACACTATTCAATAACGCGATTAGAACAAAGCACTCAAGAATAAATGACTTACTACATCAGCTGAATCCGTGCTCTTCAAATGAAACTGGTAACTGAGGTAACTTTTTTTTCCCCAGGATCTCCTCACAGCGCAGCAAGACGAAAGGTTGGGACGAGGTTAGATACGTAATAAACTGTATGTTTTTAGCGATGTGGGCGTTTTCATGGCTTGCCTCAACATTCGCGTTTGAATAGCGCACGCTCTCAGTGGGCGGGGTCACATTAGCACGTCATTAGGTGAAAGGAAAAAGACTGGCATCTCTCTCTTTTCATACAGATTACATCAACTGAGAATAGTTGATTTTTTTTATAAATTCATTTAAAAGAAGAGAATTTCAGCTTCATAATGAGTTACAGTTCATTTTTCAGACGTGTTTTAGAAAGATTTTTGCATAGACAGAGTGAGCTGAAAACACACCCTGTTTATTTTATTTATTTTACAAAAACACAAGGTTTTGATGTCAATAAGAGTGTACACAAAAAAAGAAGAACCTCTAAAGTTTATAATCATATACTGATTTTATTTATATGACAGAGTATTTTAAGTCTATGTTGCAGCTGTGTGAAAAGAAAAAAAAACCCGATCAAAACACAGGGACGCGTTTTTGGTCCTCAGAGGGTTAAAACGTCCTAGCTCAAATGAGACATCCAAGATGATATCATTGTGCTAATCATGATCTGGCTAATTGGGTTCTTCGAACACACCTGTTGTTTATGTGTCACAGGGACACACAGGCAAATAGGTTGATCCAAACGCAGTATGGCAGTAGTTGTTTATTAACTTATAATCCATCTCGTAGTCATCCAGGCAAGGTTCAAAGTCCATGACGGGTGTAAAACGGACGTTAGATCCACTACAGTTCTTAGAAACTTAGATGTGTTTAAGAACTCTTTTTTTCGTACAACAGCAGCGCTCATCTTGTTTGTTTATTAGTGGATGTGGATGACCAGTCGTAGACCGGAAACTGATATGCCGACTTCTGACAAAAGCGGCAGTTCGAAACTACGGTTGTGCACATAGCATATTGTAATGACATTTTTTTTTCCATCTTTTGTGCAATTTTATATAATACACCAACACTTTTGCCTGTTCCCAAGCAAGTGCTGGCTGAAGCATATGCAGTAAGTTGTGTACTTTTTCTAATAAAATGCAACACTTTATAATACCCATTTTTTTCCATTGCACGGGACTGTAAAGAAATCGTCTTAGATTACTGTCCTTTGGAGGAAGAAGCTGTAAGTGCATAAATAACTTTACACTAATTTGTATATACTTGTGTACCTATTCTTTCTATCTGCAATATGAGTTGCAGGAGTCCACACCTAGAGAAAGGCCTACAGAAAGGCTTGCAGAAGAGCCTGCACAAAGAACTGATACAGAGGTGACAAGCGTTGTACTTTTACTTTTTACTCGTTGCATGAGGCATGTTTTGACCCTTTCTTTTTCTTTCACAAAATTAGACAGGGTGACATTCGTTCCCTATATAAACGTAATCTTCTATTTTGATATGAAAAAACACAAATTAAGAGGAGAAAAATGGACTCGACAACTTACAAAAAAAAGAGAAAAATTGCACTAGAGATAGAGTTGTTTCAAAAGGACCTTCAGAGTAAGTGCTAATACACCATTTGACACATAGTAGTATTGCTGACTTTACATAAATATCTCTATTGCAGGCAAAAGATGACTTGCTGGATTTTCTTTATAAATAATTGTCTGTCACCGTCCCACAGGTGGGACGTTTGCCACTATATTTTTAAAACAATAATATCTTAGTAAATACCTTAAATAATATTGACAAACTATATATCATTTGAAAGCTTACAATCTCTAGTTTCCATATTTGGTGACTGATTTTCAAAATATATTACAGAGGAGCCATAATTTATCAATATAAAACAAGAATATTTTCATACTCATAAGGCATGTTCAGACCTTTATTTTAAAATAGCAGTAAACATGAAAAATCATGAAAAAATGGTAGATACCTCAGTTTGTTTTCATGCCAAAAGTTCAAAAGATAGAATCCATTCAATTATTTTGGAAAAAAAAGGTCTGAAAAGTTTGAAATATCAAGAAAAAAATAATAAATTCACCATTTGTGACGTGGCAGCTAGCTATGACTTACATGCGTGTTCGTTGTATGTGTTTCTTAGAGGTTCAATTCATATCAAAATCTGCCAAACTTCCCATGCTACTTCTGAATAGGATCTCTACTTCAGAAATTGTATGAAAATTGTGAAAATAATGGTTCATATCACTCAAAACAGGAATGGAAATGCAGGCGTCCTTATATGGGCAGTAATGGAGTCTGATTGTGCCCTAGTGAAAAAGTTTGGTACTGCGCTCAAACAAAATCTTACTGAAAGCTCATTTTTTGAGATATCAACCTAAAATTTGAAACACAACTTGTTCAGATTTTTGGCTTTGATCTTTCTTCCATTTTAGAGTAGCCCAGGTTTTGAAAATATATATTTTATGTAAAATATGAATAATTAATATTTTTACATTGTACATTTCCATAAACTCAAACTTCTATAACTTTTTTTCTGTTTCACTTTCTTAATTTATTTCACTTCTACAAAAATCTGCCAAATGTCTTCTTTAAAACAAGACCAATCATATGTCTATATTCCAAAGCATTCTTGAATTACAACCATTTAAGTTCGAAATGTGCATTTTCATGTCTATTCAAAAAAGGGGGGGTGACAGTTAACAGGTTAAATAAAACTAAGCATATTTGTCTTGTCCTTTATCACACATTCAAAAATGGTGTTCCACAATTCTGTCCCGTGCAGCTCTGCCACTAGGTTGGTCCAAGTGCACAGACTCGTGGTCATCATAAGGCTGCACTTGCACCACAGGGGTCCTCTCCTTTCTGATAGTGGCAATGTTAAGCAAAAAGACAGCAAGTCCAGGATGAGCGTCAAAGCACCAAACAATCAAAAATCAAGCCAAATTGCCAACAATCAAATCCCCTGGTGTTCGTTTCCTTTGGGATGTTAGTTTTGGAGTTTCATAAACCTTTGTATATAATGAATAATTAGTGTGTGTCTGATGGGTTCAGACCCTACATTGCTTAGCTCCTTTTTTAATGGTGACAAGGTTTCATAGATGTCCTTATTAATGGCACTTGTACTTGCTTTCTTATAGATCTCAAGAGTCAGTCATGATGCTTCCCCTTCATATCACTTAGAAAATAATGAACTGTGCCAGAACAGTCTCGTTTAAAGCCTTGTGTGCTATTAAACACATTTGCTGTGTCAGATCCCCTCTAGCTTCATCTTATTGGTAGAGATGGTCTCTTAGAGCAATCACATTTTTGGTGAGTGGGGATGTCATCTTCTTTATTCCATTTTTTTCTTGTATGGTCTGGACACTCTAAACTGTTCCTCCAGTTTTTCTAAAAACGTTTAAAGAATATTTTTGCTTTCTTCTCTGCCAGATCATCATCATTCATAAGAGCCTGATTGCCCCTTTACGACAGAATCTAATTTTGACTGCTGTTGAAGGTTTTCCATATTCATTTTTGCCTGGACTAAACTGTGTAAGACGCTTGGCAATATTGACGACAAGCTGAAATTTGGAAGGTGTACATAAATCTTCAAGACCATTGAAAGTCTTGTCCATATCTTTTGCAAATAACATGAATCGGCCCAATTCCCTCACCCTCTGAGCAATATACTGGTCCCTTTACTTGACACGTCCATGTTTGGCATACAGTGATTCACAATATTTGCATCAGTGAATCCCTTTTGATGTGAAACAACACATCATCTTGTTTTTATGTTGTCTCCCTCGTGTACTTTTTATGTCATCTTTCACACATGATTTGTTGGTTTTGCATGAGGACTGATGTCGCCACAGGTCATTTTTCCAAAACAATACGAGCAAGGCAAATAAGGTTTAACATCAGCTTTATCAGAGGGCTGCTTCCATGTCAATATTTGTCCTATGCCTTTTTCCAGAACTTCTGCAAAGTCCACTTTATTGCGCAATTGTTCCAAAAGAATCTTTCTTTCTTTTGATCGTAATGGAAAGCTGAAGGCATATGCCACATCTTTGATTTCGGAATGGTTCCTTTACAAATGCCTTGATGTCTTTGATTGTGCTTGACTACAGTAGAGGCAATAATGGTTTGTGTCCCATACTCGTTTACAGTCTTCCCTTTTTGTACTCAGTTCTAAAAGCTGAAAGACTTTTAGCTCACAGTTGATTCGCTGTTATTTGTATTGTTTATATTGTGTTGTTTGTTGTGTCTTTTAACATAAGTTATGGGGGTTCTTTTATTTTTTAATGGTGCACTTGCATCATGTTCACTCAAACTGCCTGAACCTTCATGTTCTTCATCACTGGACAGACTCTTACATGATGATGCACCTCCGTCAGGGTTTAAATCTTCACTGTACGATGATGCACTCTTGTAATTTGGGTTGTAATCTGGGTCTAGCCCAGCACAGCTGGATACTTCAGATTCACTCTCTGGCTCCTCATGAACATCTTTTTGAAGATGGACTATCTGAATTACTGATACTAAATGAAGTCCATTATAAATGTATATTATAACAGTACATTACTAAAATGGGCATATGACATTATAGTTTAATTTGCAGACAGTTTAGAAAACTGAAGCAACACTTTGTACTGCCGACACACGCTATTCACGTTCGATTCACTCGGTTGTGCCAAAACTTCCGGTGGGCGCTTCTTCGTTGGTCTTCAGCGGTTTCTTCTTCCGGTCGGCGGATTGTGAATTGAAACTAGGAATCAAAATGGAAACTTTTGAACGATTCCGGCAAAATCACAAATCTAGTCCCGGTTCCAATTGATACTCTACACCCAAGCCTAGACATGACCCTACCAAATTTGAGTACATTCGTCAAAAACTCTTCACAGACTCATTTAGAGCGGTCCAGAGGGTGTCTGGCTATGACGACAAGAGTCACTGCTACCAATGTCCAAGCCTTGCACTGAAACTTGGCCATTTTTTGAATAAGATTTGTGAAATAATTCACTGCAGATAACTGATGTCCAAGCTCTACAGAACTAGCCAAAGCAACGCTCGCCAAAATCATTGTTTTCAATCGTCGATGTGCAGGAGAGGTCCCTAAAATGCCGCTCAAAGGCTTCAAAGAAATGGACAGCACTTCGCTCCATGATTATGTTGCCATGGGCCTGAGAAAGTTTGAACAGAAACTCTGCAGCCGTTTTAGTCGAGTTGAGATCAGGGGGAAAAGAGAAGAAAGGTTGCGGTTCTTCTCTCACCTGCTATGGTTGATGCTCTGACACTGCTGGTCAGCAAGAGAAGTGAATGTGGAGTGCTGGACACTAATGAGTTCTTGTTTGCCAGAACCAATTGCCAGAGACACTACAGAGGCTCTGTTAGGGTCTATGCAAGTGAATGTGGAACTCAAAATCCAGAGTTTCAAAGATCAACTCATCTGCACAAACATGTAGCTACTCTCTTCCCAATCCTAAACCTGATAATCACTGAATTGGATCAGGTTGCAGATCTCTTAGGGCATGATATCCGCATCCATCAAGACTATTACAGACTGCCTGAAGCCTCTACTCAGCTGGCTAAAATATACAAGTTACTGCTAGCCATGGAAAAGGGCCGTCTATTTTTCACATCAGACAAGTTAGAAGAAAAAAAAACTTGCTTTTACAATTTACATTGATGACTGATGCCACTCAGTTGACCACAGACACGGTCAATTTAAGATTTATAACTATAGCAGTTAAGTGAACTACCCATTTTGATATGCAGTATGAAAGCCATAATGTGCAAACAATACTAACTACAAAATTACAAATCAGTTGAAATTAAATTTTTCATAATGCAAATTTGCATGCTATTTTTCATCAAATTTAAGGACTGACTGACTGTCGACTGCAATATATATATATAATCAGGCAAACAAGCCTGACTAACTGTGGATTGATGAACTGCTCACATTTACAGAATTCAGCGCTTAATAACCTCCCAAAATACAGTTTGAATTTACCACCGGATCCAACTCATAATCCTTTAAGTTCATTATTTCACAAAGAGTCGCTATGTGCTTTCTCAGTTAAGTGTAAGTCAGGTTCTCAGGATGTTTTGCATCACACCAATGTGTAGATTTTCTGACAGTCGGAACCTACTCTAACCTCTACCTAACCTCTCGGTATTCTCTGTGCAGAGATTGTCGGAAACGGAACGCCCATCACCTTAAATGGGTTATGGTTTATTATTGAAAACTACCGTGAACAGTATATGAACAGACATGGCATTGCCGCATCAATTCGAACCAGAATACGAAGAGGAACCGTCGGCGTTCAGAGATGAACCAGAAACACAAACACGACTGGAGCAGGAGCTTTCCCAATGGTAAGTGTCAATGTACAGTTGTGGCAATTCAGGTCATAATTGATTAATGATAATCAATGACATGACATAATTGATAATAATGTCTGATAAATGACGATCTGTAATCAGAGTAATTTTGATGTCGTTCAGTGTAACGTAAGTATCAAGACGAATTAATTAGCGATTTTTTTTAGGTGCTCATGTGAGTAATATTCTTTATGACAACTCCATTAACAACGACAAACACTTCACATATTTCAATACAATTGACATTGAAGACCTAGAAGCTGCGCGCTGTGCATACAACACACCAAATAATTATTGAGCATGATACATAAAACATAAAAGCAACAATTAATTTTAATAATACTTACAGGTTGTGATTCTGAGAAGGAAGCTGATCCAAATAATCTCGGTACTGATCCTTCCTTCAGTATCAGCCGGCTCGCGAATCCATAAGTTACTTTATAGCGTTTAGGTTTGTGAAGCAATCATCTTCAAAATGACGCGAACACAGAACAAGGTTTGGGCTATACTTGTGTGGTATACTTGTATATATGAACTGTAGCCTTAGTCTTAGTCTTCAAATGCTCCACACTTGGCAGATGAAAAAAGTTCGCTTTTGCGACGCACTTCAAAACACAGCGTTTCGTCGACATGATTGTTTTCCGGTTTTCCCTGGCGTCTCCGAGCGCAATAAGTGGGCGTTTCTTATTCAAATAACTTGTCAAGTTGACGGCAACTAGACAAAGGAAAAGCATCGTTCTTCGAACGATTCATATCAGCGACTCAGAGTCGACTCTTACTTTTGAGAGACAATAACTTTGTATACGGTGAACTTTCATGTTTAAAACTTTGCAGGATGATTTCATTCACTTAGATCTATGTTACACACTACATGAAGGGCAATTTTCAAAAATCCATAATAGGTACCCTTTAAGCAGCTCCGTCTTACAAACTGCCTGCTGGATAGTATCCCTGCCCGATTACTCAAGGATGTTTTTAACATTGTTGGTTCCAGTATTTTCAGCTTGGTTAACGCATCTCTCAGCTCAGGATGTCTTCCCGTAGCTTTTAAACATGCAATTGTCCAACCCCTCTTAAAAAAGGAACATCTGGATTTTAATTTTTTTTTCTAATTTTAGACCCATTTCTAACCTCCCATTTTTATCTAAAGTCTTGGAGAAGGTAGTTTTTAATAAACTGCAATCTTTCCTAGATGCTTTTTCCATTTATAAAAAGTTCGAGTCTGGTTTTAAATCCAGCCACAGTACCAGTGTTGCCAACTTAGCGACTTTGTCGCTATATTTAGCGAGTATTCAGACCCCTCTAGTGCCAATTTTTCAAAAAAGCGACTAGCGACAAATCTAACAACTTTTTCTGTTGTTATTAGAGACTTTTGGAGACTTTCTGGCATGAAAGCACATATCGTTTTTACTCTTCTCAATGAGTAGCGGGTGCTGCCGTGGGTCCCACCCCGTCCCAAATCACTCACAGGTGGCCCAGTCCTCGCGCAGCAGCCCCTCCCAGCTGTAGACAGAGCAGGAGATGTTCACTCCTCCACGTAAAGACTGCAAAAGAATCGCGCAAATGAGTTTTAGCTATTTTAGCGACTTTTCAGACCCTGCCGTCATCCCAAACGTCTCCCCAATGAAATCGGCTTGACAATGATGGCCAATGAGGGTCGCCAGGTTCCTGAGATCATTAAACTGCTGGACTGGGTGGACAACACAGACCACTACTTCGTGGTCATGGAACGGTCCTTTCCTTGCATGGACTTGTCTAGTTTCATGAAGCTCCATGGGGGGATCCTCGATGAGCAGACTGCACGACATGTTATGCGCCAGGTCATTCATGCTGCTCAAATTTCCTGCAAGCGTGGTGTCCTCCATCTCGACATTAAACTGGAGAACTTGCTGGTGAACCACAAAACCATGGAGGTCAAGTTGACTGACTTTGGGTGCGGTGCACTCATGAAGAAGACTGCCTTCAAAGTCTTCAGTGGTATGTGTTATGAACTGCTTTGTTCATTAGCTCACATGAACGCATCCTATGTACAGACAACATGCTGTGGAAATGTATTAAATATCAGACATAATCTTTTTCCTTCAGGCACAGAGCTGTAGTGTCCCCCAGAGGTCTATTTCTACGGCAGGTACTACGCAAAGCCGACGACAGTGTGGTCTCTAAGCATTCTCCTGTTTGCAATGGTGTGCAGAGCTTGCCGTCACTCACTCTAGTTACGTCTACCCTGTTCAGTGAATGAGAGGAGCAGCTTATCTGTTGAGTGCACGGCCACTGACAGACGTGAATGAGCAGTGTTTTTCCACGGACCCATCACTTATCTGCTTTCTTTAAATAATAATGTTTTTTTTATTTCATTATTTTAGTTTCCTTTCTTTTCTTGTGCTTACAGTATTATTATTTTTTTATCAGTCACTAGGCCAGCATCAGTTTTACTCGTTCTATTGTGTGACAAAAAATATGTCAGAAATGAGAACGGCTTTATTTTACATGCGGCTATATTATCAAAACCGTTTCCTTCACCTCACAAAAGAATTAGTTATAAATCTGTTTTTATAGGGTGGGTTTCACTAACTATATGTTATTTGAGGTAGACAAGAAATGCTTTTTACCAATCTGTGACATGCAAAACAATAATAAACAGATACTTTGCATTCATTGCATTTTTCTTTTAACTTTTGAATGATGATAACACGAAGGAGTCGATGCCAAAGATAATCACGTCGAAAGCTCATTGATCAATATCTCAAACTCAACGTCCAGGAAATCTCAGAACAAAGAAAACAAATTCCACATCTTCCCAGTGTCCATCTTATTGTTGATCCAAAATCACATAGATGATGTAATACAGCTTCATAATCCACAACTGTGCAGGTATAATCCAATTTCAGGATCAATCGAAGTAAGACATATGACTTTCCAAACTCACTTCATGTAGTTTCAAACACACTCAGTCAGGCATAAGCAACAGAAGGACAAAACCCCCAGAATGTTAAGCCCTTTTCCAATTGAGCATAAAACAGTTAGATTCCCAATCAGGACCTTTGATCATTTGAATTCATAAGACATGCTTACTCCTCCATTACCCATCTGCTTCTTCTACTCTCTCCACCTGTTTTATGCCTGATAGTATTAGCCCTTGGTGCCCCCTCAAGGTGTGTAGTACAATTACAACCCCAAACAAAAAAAAAAAAAAAAAACATGTACACAGATTTGACTGTTACATTATATTATAATATATAAAATACAGTATGTGAGCTGAGCATTCATTTATAGAGAAAACACATTAGGCAAACAGAACGCAAGTATGATGCGATGACATAACAAAAATGCTAATTAACGTATGACGTCATCTAGCGACTTTTAGGGAAGGCGTTAGCTACTTTCATTTGAAAATAGTTGGCAACACTGCACAGTACTGAAAACGCCCTTCTAAGAGTATACAACGATCTTCTTTTATCAGTTGATTCAGTTTTACTGTCCACCTTGGAAATCGCTCTTCATTTACTGCACCTCTTTCTTGTGGGGTTCCCCAAGGTTCCATTCTGGGAACCATGCTCTTTTCCCTGTATATGCTGCCCTTAGGGTCCATTTTTAAAAAACATAACATTTCTTTCCACTGTTTTGCAGATGATGTGCAAATTTATTTGCCTGTAAAAACAATGAGAACAACATCCAACCTTTGTTAGATTAGTTGGTGCATGAACAGTATCTGCAAAGTTGCAGTGCTGAAAGTTCAGTGTAAGCAGAGTCTTTTAAAAATCAGGAAGTATATTGCCTACAAAAACGACTTGATTGGTACTACAGCTGGGTTTTAGACGTCACTAACCCACACATTTCCATCAAATCTCCCTCCGGAAAATGCAAAAAAGGGCATGCGCATATTTCAGCAGCTCCAGCTCGTCGAGTGTGTTGTTCACGCAGCTGTCAGATCTTCTGTGTTTGAGCTTCCCACGGACGCTGTACTTCATCAACAATGGATACAATTTATGTTTGATTATGTTCCTGAAAATGACGATCGTAATTTAGCTCTCTGTGCTGCGCATTTTACGGAAGACAGCTTCCAGAATCTCCACGAGTTCAACACCGGATTCAACAAGAAACTGTTACTAAAACATGAAGCAGTTCCAACTTTAAAACCAGAGGCAGCAGTTGTTGGGCCACAACCTGTAAGTAGGCTAAGACTTCATCATTTTACATGTATTGGCATGTATAATTCCAGACGTAGCCTTGTGATTTATTTTTTTCAAATGCCAGCGCTGGCTTTATTGCCACTAGGCTACTAGTATGCTATTTTGTGTCTACGACAAACACGTACAAACATGAATTTTGTATAACTACTAATGTTGTAAATGTATTTTTCATGTATATATGTTTTATGATGTTATTTTCGATTTGATTAAGAACATAAACTTGCCAACGCTGTTTATCACATTAGTAGCCAGTCCCCAGATAGCAAACTGACATTGAATCAACGTGGAAATATGACATCGAAACAACGTTGATCTGACATTGTTTTACTCATCGAATTAACGTTGAACCAACGTCAGATGCGTCATTCTTTCAAAACTAACGGAAAATCAACTTGAAATCAACGCGTTGTTTCAACGTTATGAAAGCAAACCAATTTTCGATTTTCATTTAGCTTTGAAGAATGCCGCGTCTGACGTTGGTTCAACGTTAATTCGATGAGCAAATCAACGTTGTTTCAATGTCATGAGAGACGTCGTTTCCACGTTGATTCAATGTCAGTTTGCTGTCTGGGTCAGTAGCTATTGTTGCCAGTCAGATGCTATTGTGTTAAACAAACGTGTATAAAGTTAAAAAAATTAGCAAATTATCATTCAGTTTAGTAAGAGCCGTGTGTGGTGAGGTTCTGCTTGACTCTCTTCATCGCCGCTTTCTCGGTCTTCTGCCTCAAACTGATACTGCAGTTCGACACATATTTACATCTGGACCGGAGCTCACGACATGCACGTTTCGCCCGTAAAGGTAATGGATGTTAACCTTCCAGACAACGTGAGCGACAGTTTAGCCAATCACAACACACCGGGCCAAGCTAACCAATCTGAGCCCACTGCTCGTTTCTGAGGGAATGGTTTCATAGACTCAGAAAGTGAACCGCTCGTTCGAGGACAGAGGAGAGTGCGGCTGAAAATAAAGGTGAAGTTTATGAAAAATAAGACTTTTTAATAAAGAAAAACCACGAATACATGTTATATTGCACCCCATAAATACAATCATGCAAAGAAAAAAAACAGTCAACCCCCCTTTAAGCTAATTCTTGTTTAAGCTGTTTGAACTGAAAGCAACTTGCACTGGCAAATCCATATCAGTGCCATTTTTTTTTGTCTCAAGATGCACTAGTTTTTTTTAATGTTTTTTTTTTCAATGGCACGTTTTTTAAAGGTACTTAAAGGAACATGCCGACTTTTGGGGACTTTAGCTTATTCACCGTATCCCCCAGAGTTAGATAAATCCATCCATACCTTTTTCATCTCCGTGCGTGGCGCTGTATCTCTGTCTGACACACCCACTGCTAGCCTAACTTAGCACGAAGACTGGAAGTAAATGGCTCCAGCAAGCATACTGCGCCTAATCATTGACAAATTTGACAAAACATTTTCCTATTTATATGTTGTGATTTTTGTATAGTCACAGTGTGTACAAATAACAAGGTCATATTGTTGACTATCTAGGTAGTAGTGAACGTGACAGGTAATCATGGCTGACTTTGAGGAATTGTCAGAGGATTTTTACTTGGTATCAAACCAAGATCCAGAACCAAATAGTTTTGAGCCTGAATACACAGACGAGGAGTTACAAACTTTGGAAGCTGATAGACAAGATGCCGAACACACTGAGGTCGAGGGGAGAATCAGAATGAACAAAATGGTGGTGTAAATGTGGAACATGCCAACCTATGGTGACAGAACCAAGTGCCTTTGATGTAGTGAATGGGACCAGGTATTATCATCGATGGCAATGAAAATCTTTGCGTCACTACCACAGAGGATTTCTCGGACCTAATACACCCGGCAGTTGTCAATTGTTTTTCCCGTTGTGACAAGATCATCTGGGAGAAATGCCCTATGCCGAGTGCACCTAAAGACTCCAGTCTTTTTGGTAAGCCAGGCTAGCGTTCAGAGCGTCAGAACGAGTTAAAGTCCCAAAAAGTCTGTGTGTTCCTTTAAATATCCTAATTGAACTAAGGCCTAATCCTGGCTTAGTCCTAGACCTCTCTATGAAACCAGGCCGTAAAGGGATACATCATCAACAATGAAAATTCACTAATTTACTTACCTCAGGCCAAGAGGCATATGACTTACTTTTTTTTCAGATGAACAAAGTTTTTTGAAAAATAATCTTTCTCTTTGAATCCATATAAACTGTACGAGTTGATGATTGAAAAACCAATGAATTCAAGTGAATTCGAGAAGTGAATATATGCATGATAGTTGGACGGAAGTTATGGTTTAAAGTTTAAAATTTTTTAGTTTTGCGTTTGAAGACATTGATTCATGAACTGTTTTTTGAAGCGTCAACTACTGAGAAATGGACTCAGTATTTTTATTTTTCTAAAAATCGTAATTCATGTTGGTCAGGCTGTGATGGGGTAAGGCTAGCTCTTCTTTAGCCTACTGAGTAAACAGCTTTGGTGTGCCTGGTGCTGTGAAGGTGATGGATAGGTGCAGAATATTATTCACAGAAGGTTCATGCCTGAAGACAGTCCACACCCTGGTCAAAGGGGGTTGATGTAGCTTTGAATACAATTTTTCTGAATATATTGAAATTGAATAATTACACATTGACAATTTAAAACGTAACCTATTTTCAGCTCTTTTTCTTTTAGTTTATGGAAGTACAGGAATAAACACTGTTGTTTTGAACAATTTTGTATTTTTAAATTTTTGTATTTATATTTGTTGTGTAAAATTTCTGTGAAAATTTTCAAAGAAGAAGGTTAGATTACATCAAATCAGTCATAGGTGAATTATAAGTACGCATATACAAATGCATTGTTGTTACTTTACAAGGTAATGGGTTTCCTCAATTTTTGCAAGTAGACAATTCTGATAAACTTGTTAAGTAGATTGACATTCAAGTAATTGCAATTTAATTAAATTAAGTTAGTCCAAATTAAAATAACAAACATATTTTCAACTGGTAGGCAGGTGAGAAATAGCAGCTTCTGGAATGAAAAAAGGTTAAACACTCTCAAAATGTATTGGATTAAATATTCCCTTCATATTTAAATCAAAGCCCAAATGTACCAAAATTAAAACCATTAAGACTAAAAATAAAGAATTAAAAAGGATTTAATTCTCATGAATTAAAAAATGTAATCTATTTTTATACATTTTTATGCAAGAAGTGTTCACTGCAGAAAGTGAAAGTCTCATTATCCCCATGAACCTTAAGAAATTAAAAAATGAGCTATTTAAATTCAAACGTGTTTTATATTAGGGCTGGGTATCGATTCACATGTTCAATTCGATTTCGATTCGCAAGCTCTCAGTTCGATTCGATTTTCGATTCTCGATTCCTGATTTGATTCTCGATTCGACTATAATGAATATGGATGTAATACAAATCCTATATTTATATATATATAAAAAAGAACAGGATATAAATGTACTAGTGGTTAATTAATACAAAGAAATTAAGAGCCACAAACCTGTATATAAAACTCTTTTTATTTTAGGTACACTATACACTAAATGTGAATAGACCGGATTTTGATGCAAGGTGCACAATTGATGCTGGAAATTGGACAAGTCAGAACAGTAGCACAGCTTGATCAAACAGGATCAGGTTATTTTATGTTTAAGATAGATATAGATAAATAAATATATAAATATTTAGACATTTTTTAATTACATTGATCTTACCTAAATGTTTGTTTTTACAATGGGGTAATTTTTTGTTAAGAGTTTATGCAACACATGGAAGCTTGATTTCAATCTTTGAATTAAATTGAAAAATATATACAATAGAATAAAGACACAAATAAAGAGACATTTTGGGTATTTTTTTGGGTATGTCATAAATACAAACTGAATAAAGTAAATCCAATGTAAAATAACACTGGGTAGTCTTTTTAGTCCAGACTTAATTAAATACATAGGCTATTAATTCTGATTGCTTACAATTAATGCAATATTATGTTGTTATGACAACAGAATTAATGACAGACACATATGGCTGCGTTCACTTTAAGAACTACCGGTAGTGCACGGATCCATTACTGTCTCATTATAGTAGCCTACTGTCTTTCTGTCAGACGCGTTTAATGCTAATTTAAGACATAACCGACTGTCTTTACAAGGTTACTCACCAAGACCAGAGTTTTGACATAATTTCGCGTGTTGTTAACTGTTAAAGTGATATAATCCAGGGATAAAACTTTTGTTTCTGGCGAGCTGTTTGTGAGGCGGATTTAGGCTGTGCACGCAGTGAAAGACATCTCTGAGAGTGCGCGAGCACGGGATGGTTTAACATTGCTTGAATGTTTAAACTGGTAAACTTAAAAAGACGTGAAAATTATAAACGTTAGTTACAATCATAGGTTACGATGCAATGCTGGCCCGATTGTGCAAGTGAATATTCCTTCATGTCCCGACTCCAAAACACAAGTGTGTGACGCCTGCAGCGCGCTTGCCGCTTGCCTAGTGCAGAGGGAGGAAACGCAGCCCCGCGAGCCCTTAATATGGAAAAAATCGATTCGTGGCCGTTGAGAATCGATTTTGAGTCGACCACATTTTAAAAACCGATTCATCGAAAAATCGATTTTTTTGCCCAGCCTTATTCTATATCATGAATTATGTACATTGTTCATTACCATTTTTGTACTTGAATTGGCTTTATGCCCAGCTGCACTACTTCCTGAACTTCAGCCAGCTCCTTGTTTCCTGTCTGCCATTATTGGCCAAATTGATTAATTCAGGTGTGTCTGATTATTGTTGCCATGACTACTGAGGTCAGGTACACCTGAATTAATCAATTTGGCCCGTCCACCAGCCACGACAAAGGGTCCAGACGGAAATTTGAAGACTACTGGTCGAAATTAACCATTCATTACTGTCAATACGCAGCCCTCAACAGTGGCTCGTGTTCGTGCGTGCGCGTGGTTCAAGTTGCGCTCCTGATGCGTCACGGGCAGGGCAGGACGTAGAGTGGTGGGGCTTGAGTCACTTTCGGGCCCTACCTTCTATACATTACTTTAAAACAATTAGCATTTAATTTCGTATCACGTCACATGTATTCAGCTGTACAAAGGTGATGATGTGATGTGGAGTACCATTCATTCACATTAATAATTGCATGACAATTTGTAATATTCTTATTATTATTATTATTATGATTTTTATTATTAATGGCGCTTATTGTTATTTAGAAGAAGAATGTCGATATTATTGTTTGTATTATTATTAGCAGTGGTATTTAAAGAAGAAGAATGTCATTTTTATTATTTTATCAGTCTGAATTATTTTTTGTTCATTGAAAGCCTTTCATTACCGAACTCAGTCCGTGCACACCTGCCGAGCCTTACCCTGGAACGTCAGGTAAAGCATACAGGCTCGCAACTGAACGAATACATATGGCTACAAATCAAATGCTTTGGTAAAGTCACACAATCTAAACATTGAAGTCCATGTTGCACAAAAAAAACACTGAAGTTTATAATTACTATGTTGTTTTTTTTACAGTGGGTCATAATATATGATATCATTTAGTTTTTTAGTGCATTTTGTGGTGTTAGGAATTGTTTTCTGTGCATTTCCGCACTAACTCAAAACGTGCGTACATCACCTCCTGAGTTGGTGTAGGATTTGAGCATGCCGTACGCCAACGTCCATAATGATAAATCTCACTTGCGTGAGTTGGCAGCCATTGTCATGACTAGGGTTGGGAATCGAGAATCGAGTATCGATTGGAACCGAGACTAACTTTTCGTTTTTCCCGGAATCGTTCCCGGAATCATTCCTAGTTTCGATATTCACAGTCCGCCGAGTGGAAGAAGAAACCGCTGAACAACACCAACGAAGAAGCGTCTACCGGAAGTGTTGGTATAACCACGCGAGTCGAACATGAGTACCTTACGTTGGCGATCCAAAGTGTGGCTTCACTTTTCTAAAAATAACGAAATCTCGGCAAAATGCAAAATTTGTGACAAAAGGAGTATTTTTACAGGAGGAGTATTTCCTTCAGAAAGGATTATTTAAACGTTTTTGACCCTGCCTCTTAAAAGAATCAGAATCAAGAGAATCGTTAGGAACCGGAATCAGAATCGTTCAAATTCAAACGATACCCAACCCTAGTCATGACTGGTAAGTAGGACAGGAAGGAATTGCAGGGACTCAAGTATTTATTGAAGTTTTAGAAACAGAGACAGACACGGGCGTGAACGAATGGTCAGCACACGTGATACAATCCGTGAGTGAAGTGAAGAGAATGACGAACATCCAACACCAAGATGACGATAATCCACAGGAACACTATGATGTGAAAAGCAGGAAGACAAGACTGGAACACCGACACCCAGGACATCAAAAAACGATCTGACAAAGGGAATGAGAAAGCGGTGAGTATTTATAGTGTGAGGAGATCGGCTGCAGCTGGTGATGATATGATGATCAGCTGGAGCGGATCAAGGAATGACACACAGGCCATGTCCACACTAATACGTTTTCGTTTGAAAACGTACATTTTTCTCTCCGTTTTGGCCTTCCGTCCACACTGAGACGGCGTTTTAAGTCAACAAAAACGTATCGTTTGGAAAACGCTCTCCAAAGTGGATAAATTTGAAAACGCCCCCAGATAGCAAACTGACATTGAATCAACGTGGAAATATGACATCGAAACAACGTTGATCTGACATTGTTTTGCTCATCGAATTAACGTTGAACCAACGTCAGACGCGTCATTCTTTCAAAACTAACGGAAAATCAACTTGAAATCAATGCGTTCATTGCGAAATCAATTGTTTCAACGTTATGAAAGCAAACCAATTTTCGATTTCATTTAGCTTTGAAGAATGCCGCGTCTGACGTTGGTTCAACGTTAATTCGATGAGCAAATCAACGTTGTTTCAATGTCATGAGAGACGTCGTTTCCACGTTGATTCAATGTCAGTTTGCTGTCTGGGCCGTTTTCGCGTTGTAGTGTGGACAGTGAAACCGGAGGTATTTCAAAACGATGATGTAAGTTTAGTCATGTGATCCATGTAGTACCAATAGATATTCATGTTTATCGGTATTGTGCCTGTTATGTTATTCATTTTTACACTGTTGCTAAAATATGTTACTTTCTATGTTACTTAATATGTGCTATTCTTCATAGCACAGTACTGCAAAGATGACAGATAATGTACTTACATTTGCTGTCCTGCGGCAAAACAGACCTGCTGTCCTTGCGTTTTAGACCGAACATATGGTGACTGAATGCGACCTGGACGCATCAGATGTTTTGCCAAATAAAATTATCCTGTTATTGTGCGATAACATTATTGTTTATTTTCCCGTCTGTATCATCTCAGTGAGCTTTTGTGAAGTTTCACGCATGCGCAGTAAAGTGAATTTAGAAGTTTCTCATCCACACCGAAACGTCGGAAAATGCCTGAAAACGCTAGTGTGGATGGAGAGCGTTTTTAAACGAAAACCCCGTTTTCAAATCTATCCGGATTAATGTGGACTTAGCCACAGTCACGCCCGCTACACACGTGCTTTCATACAACAACAAAACACAAGACGAGAAGGAAGCAATGGATCTGTATACCGTGACGGCCATGTGTCATTTTTTATAATCATATCCTGGCCATGGATGCATCAAACATTGCATCCGTCTTTCAAAGATGTGCGCTAAAAAGCAATTAAGCATCCTCTCATTCGCCCTGAGAGGAAAATCCCCAAAAAATGCTAGGTTAGAGGATGCTGGCCCAGAGAAGGTGGCAAAAAGGGTAGAACCATTAGAGGAGGAGATGGTGCTGGTGGAAGAGGAAAAGACAGTGGAAAAATATTTTCTTCTGCAAGTCTGACCAATTATTAATAACAACAACAAAAACATTAATAATAATATTATTAATGAAACACTGCGACCCGTCCAACACCCGAAAGTTAAAACCTTGAATCTAATATGCTTTACATTGTGCACACATCTGCGAATTTTATATTCACAAGAACATGTCAAGGCAGCATTCAAAACCACTTCTTTTGCATTGTGGATTTAGTTGACGTTATTTAGAAAAAGGCAAATTTACACAAACAAAGGCAGCACTGTTTACTAGATGGTCAGATAGCTGGATCAAGGAACCGACTCTTTGTATGCAAAGCAAAAGAGAAAAGCAGTTTCAGTTATACAAAATTTATTAAAACACACAAGCTACACATGAAAATTTACAATGTATTGAGAAACAAAAATTAACATAAATACATAAATATATACTCTTGTCTAGCGATAAAAAAAATATAGCCGTTAATCTATTCTCAAAGTTGGTTTGAGAGCTGGGTCTATACTACGCAAGCTGTGATGACTTTCACCTTTATACCTAGCTTAATTGCACTGTAGGGGTCGAGAACGAGTCTTCGAACCTGTGTGTATGTCTACTGTGAAATTACCACTTCAAACGTGACATGCTAACATGGATGCAGCTATGAAGCAGCTGGTTTTGCTTCAGGGAAAATTCATTTTTTAAGAAGCTTCCCAATGGAAACTTCGACAAGATAAAAGCCTGGAACGCACCAAGCCGATGAACTAGCGCTGATGAAAGCCGACTGTGTTGTCGCCTCGCGTCGGGGTAAAAAGCTGCACTTGAACACACCGAGAGAACTACTGGCGGCTATTAGCTAGAATGTGCGTATTGCGCCTGCATGTAAATGAGGAAACTGTTTCTACTATTTCTGCTGATATATTCGTCATTTTAAAAGGGAAACCGACACTGCAGATACACATACCGTAAACAAAGCAATTACCGTTTTCGAATCCATTCAGCCGATTTTCTGGTATTTAGAAGAATATCAGTAACCAGATTACTGATATTCAACCAGATTACTGATATTCTTCTAAATATCAAAAAATCGTCTGAATGGATTCGAAAACAGTAAAACTCAACTGTTTAACTCTGTGGGAGTTGTAAAATGAGCCAATTTCCAAAAAGAGTTGTGTATCCCTTTAAATTCTTATACTGATATTCTTATAGTTTATATAATTAATGTATCGCACCTAATAAGCTTGACATTGTGCACACGTCTTTGAATTTTATATTCACAGGAACATGTCATCACCACATTCAAAACCACTTATTTTGCATTGTGGATTTAGTTGACGTTATGTAGTACAAGGCAATTTCACACAAACAAAACCTGCACTGTTTACTAGATGGTCAGATAGCTGGTTCAAGGAACTGACTCTATATATGGAAAGCAACAGAGAAAAGCAGTTTCAGTTATACAAAAGTTATTAAAACACACAAGCTACACATGAAAATTTACAATGTAAGGATATAATTGCAACTGGGAAAATAATTATATGTATATTTAATTTTTTTTCCATATATAAGCCTTGTTTGCCTTTTTCCATCATTAATGGAAATAAAGTCACCTGAACTCACTCTCTCTATAATATATATATATATATATATATATATATATATATACATATATATATATAGATAGATAGATAGATAGATAGATAGATAGAGTTTTTTTTACTATTTTTATTTAGCAAGGACACAATGAATTTATCAAAAGTGACAGTAAAGACATTTCAAGTGTTAAAGTGTTTCTGTTTCAAATAAATGCCATTCTTTTTAACTTTTTAGCTACTAAAAACCATAATTTTTTTTTGAAGGATCATGTGACACTGAAGACTGAAGTAATGATGCTGAAAATTCAGCTTTTCATCACAGAAATAAATTACATTTAATAAAATTGAAACCGGTTATTCTAAATGGAAATAATGTTTCACAATATTACTGTATTTCTGATTAAATTAATGTAGACCCAAAAAGTTCTCAAAACTGGTTGCTTCTCAATACTTGGGGCTACGTCTACACTAATCCGGATAAATTTGAGTTTTCGTTTAAAAACGCTCCGCGCCTACACTATCATTTTCAACCGATTTCCAAAAGTTGCTCATTCACGCTGAAACATCTCAAAAACGCTACATCCCCATACTACGCATGAGTAAATCCTAAGGCGTTTCAACCAGGGTCATTTCCGCAAGGCGTTTATTTACTTTCCGGCTCTTTGAAACTTTGTGGCAATGTCGAGGAAAGGCACCAAGTTTTTTAAATGGGTATGTACAAACTGACATTAAGGCTGTTAAACGGAGAGCATCCAAAAACAACTGCTGTACAATGTCCTCACCATCTTGGCTGAATTGGACATCACATGGCTAAAAACGCGTCACCATATTCAAAAACCTCCGTTTTCACAGTCCACACTACGACACAAAGACAGCATTTTTTAATTTTTCTGCTTTGGAGAGCTTTTCCAAAAGCGACATTTCCGTTGATTTAAAATGCCGTCTCAGTGTCGACAGAAGGCCAAAACGGGTAGAAAAATATGTTTTCAAACGAAAAAAGTCATTTAGGTTGTAATGCCCTAACACCACTGCATCTTTAGCCAGACAGCTAAAAACATACTTTTGGGCGGAGCCATACCCAGGTAGCATAATCACAGTCTTTTAATAGACAGGAATCGGGTACTGATGGGCTGTCACACTACTATGACCAGCTTAAATATGGCCAGCTTTACCATCCCTCATAAACACCTGAGCTCCACCTGCTTCCCCTTTCATTTTGGGAAAAACCTGATGGAAACAGTAACAGGAGTTACTCTTATGACATCTTACTTACATCGACCTATCTCAGGAGAGTGAACTGAACTACAGAGCAAAGTGCTGTAAATCAACTGAACAGACGATTTCTTTCCGGTAAAACAACAAATTATATACTTACACTGACTATCTGACTTGATTAATGAATTTCCTCTATATTGGTTGGCAGGGCACTTTTGTAAGTGTCTTTTGGAAAAGAGAATCTGCTAAATGCCTTAAATGTAAATGATGTGGATCAATTTAAACATGAGCTGTTTGTTATATAGTGCATTGTCAGTTTTTTAAGGTCTAATTGTAGTTGACAATAATTTAACCAATGGAAACTACTACTCTTGACATAATTGTATTCAAAAGTGTTTCAACAACATTTATAATAATAAATATTGTAAGGCCTGGTCAAATGGCCCAACATCAGTTTCCAGTAGAGCAGGTAAAAGATACCTGCGCGTTCGGTCTATTCAGTGTGACAAAATAATAGCATGACTTCGTCATACGCATATTCTAGTCAGAATGTGAGTCTGATACTGCTCCATTGGGCTTTGATTATGAGGCGTGTCGTAAAGGTACTATATGTAACTTTTTTTCTAAAATTAATCCTTTTTTATTGTATGTGTGCAAAAGGTTTGTAATCACACATTACAATGATGTGAAGTCTTCAGGTCAGATTTTCTGCAAAATCTATCGGATTTGACGTGCGTGCTCCATAAAACTCCTGCCTCCAGCACAACACACACTCCAACACAAACTCCACATAATATATATATATATAAAAAATGTATAAGCTCGTCAGGTGTAACGTTGTAATGACAGAAGTAATAAAAGAAGATGCAATTTCATAAAAAAAACAGATTTATCACGTACAGAAATGATGGTTATGGAAAAACACAGACCAAAGCACAGATACTGGTATCCGCGTCCCCTCCGTCTCGAGTCCAGAATACGATTGATTGAATATGTGGGTTCCCCATCTATGAGTCGCGGTGGTGTGGGACTGTAGGATTAAGGTGAGAACGAAAACCAGGCTTTAATTTGGAAACATGAAAGGCGGGGTGAATTCTCCTGTACGCAGAAGGAAGTTTGAGGCGGACTGTCGCCGAACTAATGATCTTGGTGACAGTAAATGGGCCAATGAATTTAGGAGCTACTTTATTAGACACGGAGCGGAGCCGAATGTTCTTGATAGAAAGCCACACTTTTTGACCTATGATGTATATAGGTCAGCAATCGGCTTTAGCCTTGGTGCGCGCCCCCACCAGGAGCAGAGGCTCATGGGCTCTGGTCCATGTGCGGTGGCACCTCTGGACGAAGGCGTGAGCGGAGGGAACCGCGACTTCAGATTCCAGGCTAGAAAAAACTGGTTACTGTTAACCTTAATTTCATGGGCACGTTAGACCGATTCATCAACTCCTCCTGCAAGACAGAACTGGAAACTGAAGAACAGGCAGACATTAAAAAAGACGCATAACATCAGGTGCTCCAAGCAGACACAGAATTATGGCCCCAGTCAACCCGGGGATTATGCGGAAGAGCCAGGAATGACCGAGGACCACCGGAGTATGAGCAGAGTCCAGGAGTAGAAATGACAGTTCCTCTGTGTGGTTGCCTGAGGTTATAAGTGTCAGATGATCAGTGGTGAGTCAGTGTAATGACTGGTAGTTATTGTCCATTGAGTGCGTTGACGGAAATGGGGTTTGTGAGTGGTGTGATGGGAATTTGCAGCTTACGTGCTAAAGATAAATCGATGAAATTCCTCTCGGACCCAGAATCCAGAAGTGCTTGACAGTTGTAGAATCGGGTTGCCCATTGCAGTCTCACTGGGAGGAGAGTGGAGGAGGTCTTGCTGCCTCCTGCTTACTGCCGAGCCCAATCTTTTACTGGACAGGTGTTGATGAAATGACCCAAACCGCCGCAGTATAGGTTCGAACAGCCAAGCTCTACCCACCTGCATGGGCTCATGGTCGAAGTTGGGGCTGACCGTTCCCTGCCACTGGCTCGAGAGAGTCCGAAGGTCTCTGGAATCAGGGTCCTGCGGGAATGCTGTTCTACATGCTGTAAGCGGACGGCAAACACATCTTTCCAATTGACAAATGCCTTGATTGCAGAGCTGTTCGCCTTTTAAAATTAATGCGTTGTCAATTTCTTTTACAACAAACGCGATAGCGGAATCTATACATCTCAATTCTAAAGCTGCAGTCATCTCTGAGAGAAACCAGTTAAACCCAAGTGGTCTTTGATAAAGTGATTACATAACAGCAGATCATTTGTCCATCATCGTATAAAGCCCACCCAGACCAGACGATTTCTGAACCGATAATAATTACTCCTCAATGGATCGAGTCCAGACCAAACTTCCCGACCAAAAAATGTTGTGGGTGGGATTCGGGCTGGCATTCAGGCTATCAAAATGGTTTAAAGGAGAACTCTGGCCAATTTTAACATGGAGTTAATTTATTTGTATATTTGAAGTGTTGTCAGTACAACGAAGAGAACAACGCCAAAAATCGGTGTTGCCTACACCGTGTTTTTAAAATTTGCAAATGTGAAAGACTTTTGTTTGTGGCTTTTTGAATAAAAGTGATGTTTCACATCCCTGGATTTACTTCCTGTTTTCAGTCGAAGTCCACAGAAGTCGGTTGTCGTGTTCCCGCGATCATTGGTAACTAAGCATTGTTAGTTGAACTCGACAATCGACTACTGTGGACTTCGACCGAAAACATTATTCACATCTACTGCAGTCAGATTCACTGTGAATAAAATCAATTGCATGGCTTGTAATGACACATCAAGGATGTTAAGAGGCTTAATTGCCCTAATTAACTCAACAGTTTTTAAATTTTAAAAAGAGGATAAGACGGTGTAGGAAACACCGATTTTTGTCGCTGTTCTCAGTACTGACAGCACTTCAAATTTACAAAAAAATTAGCTCAATGTTAAAATTGACCGGAGTTCTCCTTTAATTCCAATTAAAATATTTAAATAAAACATTTAGCTGACTTGATTATTCGTTTTACTTTCTTTATTTTTCTTTACTCTTCATTTGGATACCAATGTCACCGTTTAACATGGATCCCACGAGGGACACTCTTGCTCTCTCTAAAAGTATTTTATTTAAACTCCTTAGATCTGTATGTACTTCTCTGTATATCTATAGTCAGAGGTCATAACCACTACTACAGATAAAAGCTGACCAACATTATTTTCTCTGATAGTAGCTTTGGTTTGGTCATGTCATGGTTTCCTACATACACTTAACTAACGTAACATTACATTAAACAGAGGTAAGACTCACCCTATTTAGCTTGGTCGTGCAACATTTGTCCTAAACGGAAATTTCCTTAATTTGCCTTTACAGTCTAAGTACACTTGAATTAGTGCCAGGTGATAGCCGGATCTCTAAAAGCTCAGTTGATGTGCCCTAAGCTCCACTCAAAACTGGACTTTAGCCCGTTACTAACCTGATTTGGGGTAACAATGGATAAAACATAATCTACTAGAGTTCATAATTTCAAGTAAGGGGGCTTTTACACTGGGCTGGTTTGCTGCTGTCTGAGCCAGAGCGTGTTTGTTCCTGGCGCCCCCTGCAGCATTGGTCTGGTTTCACACTCAACTTGATTCTATTGAACCCTGGTGCGTTTGCGTGCATCTTACGTCATCACAAACATGCACACCACATGATAGAAAGCAGAAGGTGGGTTAATATTGTGTTTTTTAAAATTAATTTGCTGCTATTATGCGCATACAGGTTTACTGTGCGTGCGTCACATAAGGTGGACTTCTGCTGCTTGCAAATAGACTCTTTTGAGGAGACAGTGGATTTCCAAATGCGTTGCTCTGATTCCATGCGCAATGCTCGAATACACTGCAGGCTCACTCTCGCTGAATACATCACAATAAGCTAAAACACATGCGCAGGATACTTTACTTCCTGAACAAGTGCGCACCCGAATCCGTGTTGTTTTCACAGTCACGCGAACTGCGGTACGGTTCAGAAGCAACCGAACTCAGACCACCTCCTCCAGGTAGTCCTGGGTTCGGTAGTGCGCCCCAGTGTGCACCCGGGTCCGCATGACAGCGTTCACATTAGCGATTTTTCATGCGAACCGTGCCCCGTTCCAAACTAAACTGCCAGTGTGAAAGCCCCCTAAGTCAGGATTTATTAGTCAGGTAAATGTATCATCCCATTATCATAATCAATTTAAAGATGGTCAATACAAAACATCAAATTCTCAGAAATTAAGAGTAAAAGATGCATATCTGACCTCTGAAAAATATATGTCTGGAGGATGGGCTAGTCTGAGGTTCTTTTTGCTTCACAATACAATGAATATATAATGTTTTGATAAATAAACTGGAAGGTTTGTTTATAGAAAATCTATTTTATAATCTAGTCTTGATTTACTATGAATTTGAACAGGTCAATTTCAGATTCAGAAAGAAGAATGTCTCAAACCGTCACACCCGTGAACTCTTCAACACTTGTCATCCAGTTTCAACCACCAACACAAACACCAGCAGCTGGAACTGGGACAAATGGACGAACTGCAGCTCCTGTGCCTGTTTATGTACAACAGCTAGCAGGAGTTTCACCTCTTCGTGGAGTTCAGCCATTTCTGAAAGGCCAGCCAAAAGCCCTTGGGGTGAGAAATTGTTCATAAACCCAAATAATCGATTTTTGTGCATATGTGTGAGGTAAGGAAATTACATAAAGTCTAAAAAGGAGTGGTGCCCACATGAACAAAGCATTTTTTATTGAAGAATGTGACAATGACTTGATAACATGGGAAAGACTTAATAGAAGACAAGGTTCATCATTAACAGTGTAAAATCGTGTCACAGAGAAGACGGAAGTAATTAACAGATTTTGCTAGTACCGAAATAAATAAGTGATGCAATGAGAGAGTACCTATATATTTTTGTAGAAAAAAGCATGATCAATAATTACAGCTATTATGAATTTATTTTCAACATTTTATATTGTTCCAACAAATGAATATCGTTTTACTTTACTCTTGTCCTCTATAGACTGTCCAGATAATGATTGCTGTGTTGACTCTCCTGTTGGGAATCGTGTCTTCATTTTATACAGATTCCATCTTTGACTTTTTTGGCATTTCTTACTGGGGATCGATCATTGTAAGAAACAATTATTCAATTAAATGTTGTGTCTTTTATAACACAAGTTACATTTTCCAACAGAAGCCTTGATTTTTGTCTCTCTCTCTGCTCTCAGTACATCATCGCAGGCTCACTCTGCATTGCTGCAGAAAACTATCAGAATTCACCCTCCAGTTTGTGTTTGGTATGTACACAACACTTGTTATTTTTAGGGGTTTAAACACTAGAGGTACTGGAACTCTATTGTGTTCACACTAATTTTCTGTAATGATTTCATCTTCCTTCATTTTCTGTCAAAAAAAGTGTATGGGCATCATTGACCGTAATTCATAAAGACCCCAAACTTATCAGCGTCAGGGTTCTAATGATTTGCCTTGTGTTTTGTATGTTCTTATGGATAAAGTGAATAGTTTGATCCCATTTGTTTCTGTGCAAAAGCCAAATTAGACGAGAAACACACAAGACGTGATTGGCAAACAAGACACACCTGGGGACAACCTGGAACTAATCAGGGTAACTAAGGTAACAAACAAGGCAGGCAAGGCAACAAGGGAAACAGGAATTAAACACAGAAACAAATGGGGAAATTTCAACAGAAAAATTTCATCAGAAAAATTCATACAAAACAAAAGACACCAGTTCTCCAAAAGACACAGACACACCAGGTCTCATCTACTCAGTTGCACAAACACACATCTGCAACAGCTCTGGTGGACATTCCTGCCAATTGCACGCTCCCTCAAAACTTGCGAAATCTGTGGTATTGTGCTGTGTGATAAAAGGTTATATTTTAGGCCCTGTTTACACGACAACGCTCGCAGTTGAAAACGTTAAAATACTTTATTGGATGTGCCTTTCATTTACACGGCGACGGCGTTTTTGAGGCTTAAAAACGCAAAAAAGTGAAACCACCCTCCAAAGTGGAAATCTTAAAAACGCTCCACCGCCGCGTTCCAGTGTAAACGGTAAAAACACAAAAGTTTGCTTGACAGTGAAGGTTGTATGCAGGCGCGTGGACTTGGTGTTGTTGTAGTATGCACTCCTAGCCGCCTGAAGTGCATACTACATTGAATTTCACACACTTTTGCGTCTCCATCTGCACGCGGATTTCCCACACAAAACGCTCGTCTAAACGCAGAATAAAAATTGATGACGCACCGCCACTTTCTTTTCAGAATCGTTTCCGTGTAAACATAGCCTTAGAGTGGCCTTTTATTGTGGCCAGCCTAAGGCACACCTGTGCAATAATCATGTTGTCTAATCAGCATCTGATTTTTTTAACAATATTTGAGAGAAATAGACCTTTTGTGTACAAAGAAAGTGTTCGATCTTTGAGTTCGTCTCATGAAAAATGTTGGCAAAAACAAAAGTGTTTTGCGGTTTTAATTTTGTTCAGTGTATATAGCCCTGTATTTACACTTGGCATTAACATGTGATCACTGTGATCTCATCAAGCAGATGGGATCACAGTCCAGTCAGGACACGGTGCATTTACACCTGTCCATATCAAGTGGCTTCTGTATCTGGATAACAGATCGGATCTCGCATTCCTGCAAAAAAAAGTACATATAGTTTTCAGCCCGGGGACATTTTACAAATCTTCCAAAATGAGGAGGATGAAGAGGCTGCAAGTTCTAATAATGTGGATATATGCCATAATGCAAATGGTACCGAGAAACGTATGGGTCCGAGAACGTTGCCAGCTGTAGTGGGGAAAATGCGTGTTCTTTACAGAAAATTAATGGTTCTGCACCTTTCGGGTGTGAAGTGTTGCCAACTATTTTCAAATGAAAGTAGCTAACGCCTTCCCTAAAAGTCGCTAAATGTCAATGTTAATTAGCACATTCATGACGTCATCGCGTCGTACTTGCGTTCCGCTTGCCTAATGTGTTTTCTCTATAAATTAATGCTCAGCTCACATATTGTATTTAATATATTATAATATAATATAGACAAATGTAAAATAAAGCTGTTCTCATTTCCTATATATTTTTGTCACACAAAACGAGTGATATATTATAGTGAATGACAAAAAAAGTAATACAGCAAGCACAAGAAAAGAAAGGAAACTAATTTGTTTAAATAAAAAACATTATTATTTCAAGAAAGCAGATAAGTGATAGGTCCGTGGGAAAACACTGCTCATTCACCTCTGTCAGTGGCGTTCAACAGATGATCTGCTCCTCTCAGCCATTCACTAAACAGGGTAGACGTAACTAGAGTGAATGAAAGCAAAGGGAGAAAAGCAAAAAGTCTGGGTCTGAAAAGTCGCTAAAAATAGCGACTCATTTGCGCGATTGTTTTGCAGTTTGTACGCGGATGAGAACTGGGCCACCTGTGAGTGATTTGGGACAGGGTGGGACCCACGGCAGCACCCGCTGCTCGTTGAGATGAGGAAAAACGATATGTGATTTCACATCAGAGTCTCCAAAAGTCTCTAATAACACTAGAAAAAGTCGCTAGATTTGTCGCTAGTCGCTTTTTTGAAAATTTGTCGCTAGGGGGGTCTGAATACTCGCTAAATATAGCGACAAAGTTGCTAAGTTGGCAACACTGGAAGGAAAACTTTTCAGTAAATTTGTGATGTAGCCAATGTAGATTTGATCAGTGTAGATTTATCAATAACGACACAATGCAGACTAGGTAGCTGAACGTGTTCCTTGCAGTTCGCAGACTTCTTTAACAGATCATTTCATTTTATCCAGTCAATTGAGTCAATTGAGTGCATATGTTTTTATGCACATTTTTTGCATTTATGCACATCTTGGCATTTCCATCCAGCGTTTTTTTTGTTTGTTTTTTTTATGTGATATAAAATATGTGATATTTTATGTGCAGAAAATAATTGGTGGATGGAATCATAGCTAATGAAGACTGACTGGACTTTGTTGTAAAAAAATTAAAAAATCATTAATTCTTAAATGATACATTTCAATCATAGCCCTTAATCATACACATGAGCCATTGGTGCTTGAACTGATCATTGATTTTTGGAGGTATATTTTATTTATTTATGACATTTATTTCTATCACACTCTATAAACCTTGCCTATGTTACAAACTAAAGTTCTTACTACTTTATTGATCTATTTTTTTTTCTACTTATAGGTGAAAGGTTCACTTGGCATGAACATTTTCAGTGCAATAACTGCAGGCATTTCCTTTATCATAAATTCAATTGATTTGACTGTAGGGCCAATCTACATGTACAGATATTGCAATGGTTATGATTGTTATTATATGGAGGACCAGTACAAGGTATGTCACAAACTTTTATATTCACATTTATTTAGTCATTACAATAAGTTCACTGTGGTCAGAACAGTTGTCAAAAGTCAAGTCTTAATCTGCTCTCATCTATCCAGTCTTTTTTCCAACATTTCAGAAGTAGTTTATAGATCTCTTGCTATTACTGACCATTTACAATGCAAAGCATTATACATTAATTTATAAATATGTTGTATTGATAAATGAACCTCAAGTATGATAGATTATGAACTTCTGAATGCTAATCATGAATTATTTTGTCATTATTATTTGTGCTAATGTTGAATTCTCTCTCAGACTCTCTTCCGGGGAATCAGTGGTGTGTTGTTGATATTCGCCTTCCTTCAGTTTATCATCTCCATCTGTCTGTCAGGATTTGCTTGTAAAGTCGCCTGCTGTTCTCCACAGGTGAGTGATGTGTCAAGTTTTTCAGTTGATAAATTAAAAAGTGAAATTTAAGATATCCAAATGAAAGCATAAGTTTCCTCACCAGGAAATGTCAGAAGGATTTCTTTTTTCTTTTTTTTTTTTTTACTTCTTAGTAGTACATTGATGTCCATAAACCTGTAATACTGAAACTGTCTGCCAGTGTCATTGCATATGTGGAGGTTCACAGTGAGAAGACTTAAACTCTACATGTGTATTTTTCCAAAGGTGCCGTTAGTTCCACAAGTTTTGACTCAATATCCCTGTTGTTTTGGGCACAATCATTTCCAAGATCTTAACAACTCAGAGGTAAGAGGAGCTTGTAATCCCTGTTTAATTAGATTAAAACGGTTAAAAAAAAGTTCCACAAAACAAATGAATTACTTGAAAATAGTATATATATATATTAATATATTATATTAATAATATCAATAAATAAGTAATCTGTAAGCAAGGACGCTGATCATATAGCTGATTTTTTTCTTCTTTTAGATACCTGTGGTCAGCAACCCTGCCATGCATCGCCTTCCTGCAGAAATTCCTCCACAATACAGTGAATCTAAATAAATATGAATATTAAAAGTCGACATAGTTTAGGTGGTACACAAGGGTTTTTCCAGTAATTTCCTGTCCATTATCTATAATGAATTTAAAAAGAGAACATGACAGAAACAAAACATTGATAATAATTACAGATTTTATAAGTCACAAATGTGTTAACAACAGGGGGTGTAATGGAACAGAAGTCACTATAAAGTTGATAGTTAGTTCTCACTATTAACTAACCTTCAACTTTAGTTACTAATTATTGCTAGTAATTATTACGAATATTAAATTAGTTTTAATATATTAGTAAGGATGTTAAATTTAGGTATCGGTTAGTATTTTAAGGATGCGGAATAAAGCACTGATATGTGCTTTATAATACTCATAAACAGCCAATATCCTAGTAATATGCAGGGGTGTAAAGTAACGAATTACAAATACTCACGTTACTGTAATTAAGTAGTTTTTTTTAGAAATTGTACTTTTTTGAGTAAGTTTAAAATTGTGTAATTTTACTTTTACTTGAGTACATTTTAAGTGATGTATCGGTACTTTTTCTCCGCTATTTTCCTTCTGTTTGTGGCCGTTACTCGTTACATGCTTGTTTTAATTTTATTTTTATCCATCAACGTGATTGGATCGAGTAATCGGTCTCGTGACTGTCATCAATTCAAATTAAGCATCGAAAACTTACCGCCTATTCCTGCTGTTACTCGTGACTGCGGTGGAAGTGCATTCATCACGCATCAATTCAATCCAGATATCAGCGTCTTCCTCTAATATGCTAAGGTACATTTCACATTTCTGCTTAATATGATATTTATATAGGCTGGCCTGTCTACATGGCCTAACATTTGGTCTGAGGTTGGGGGAATTGCGAGACGAGTTCATAATGCGGTGAATTCCCGCTCCCATTTACTTCACAATCACAGGAGAGACGCGCGTCACGATCTGTGCACTGCTGCATCTCGCGCTCGCCATGCCGGCAGATTCAGAATCAGTGCACCATGTCGTTAACTTGAACTGCATTACTTAATAAGAAATTAGCACAGCTCGTTAATAAACAGCGTTTTTTGATTGATTATGCGATCCGTCTTCATTTGGCAAGTGCACTTGCGCAAAAACATTTTCCATGCTGAACTTTTTTTTTTTTGTGTGGATGCTGCTGAAAAAACGGCTTCGCCGAGACTTCAGAGACAAAGTGTGTTTGTTTCTTTTGTAAAAGTTTCCTGGATATAACTTCCCTATTTAATGCACAATTGTCCTTTCAAATTATATTATCAGCATTACAATGTGAGTAAATGTAGCCGTGTAAAATGTAAGGGATGATGCCACCCTTCTAGAACAATTGCATTTACGTTTAAATTGTAACATATTTAATAGCATGTAATTAAAGTGTGTAATTACAGTTAGCTCACTATCTTAGCCTTTTTCAGTGCATTAGTTGAGGTAGTATGATAATATTAGTGATTCTCATTTATCAAAACACTAACATTGGTACCGTTTTGGAGAGAAATTGGGTATTTTTTTATTTTATTCAACCCATCTCTTGGTGTGTGATGCTGAACTATCATATGAGTTTCTAAAGGTTTTTGAATTATTTGCACAGTTATGAATATTGATATTTTATGTGCAACAATAACATGCTCAGGCCCAGTGGCTTTTCGCCTAATTTTAAATGCTTTTCCCCCCAAATAATATGATTTAAATGGTGATGAGTGTACTGATTTGATGCATTTTAAAAAGATGGATGATATATATTCAATCTTTCTTACAAAGAACAAAGTATAATGTGAATTCCAGTATGTGCATTTTTAAACTTATAAATTGTAGTGCACAGTGTTTATTATAAGGGTTAGAATCCGCACCTCAGTACTCACTACTCACTACTCTTGAGTACTTTTAAATAAGCTACTTTTTTACTTTTACTCAAGTAGTTTTTTGGACAAGTACTTTTTACTCTACTCACACTACATTTTTTGGAATGTAATGGTACTTTTACTTGAGTATGTTTTTTCAGTACTCTTTCCACCACTGGTAATATGCATGCTAATAAGCAGTAGTGAGAATTGGACCCCAAACTAAAGTGTTATGAAAAAAGCAACACATCCAAAATGGTAGTTGTATTTGATTTGATTGTGAAAAGACAGTTGTGGAAATTACAGTTTGTTCCACCTAGCAGCATATAGTCCCCCTGAGGTAGTAAACAGAATGCACTCTTGCGGGGATGATAAAAAAAACAAATGGTATTTGGTCCCAAACAGCTACAAAACATCTTGTGTGATGAAAGTGCAAAATAAATAGAATAATGAAAAATAAATCTAGTGTTACAATTTGCTCCACTTAGAAAAGACATCCTATACTTAATTCCCACTCTGTTTCGCACACAGTTACAAGTGTAAACCTTTCAAAGTATACTCCTCTGTCCCTGTGCTCAGAAAGATACTATTTTAAGCGGTCATTCACACATGCACTGTCCTTTTCTTCTTGTTTTCCTATTGTGGTGTTTAGCAAACATTGTTGCATTACCACATACATGCCCCCTTCTGAATTGGAGTGTGGATTATTTGTGACTGACTATATTTGTCATCTGACTCTTTGCCCTGATTTGTGACGGTTCGAGATACATTACCGTTACACCCTTAGTAAACAATAACTATTCAATACTAGATACTAGTTCATGATTTTAAGCCAAGGAATTTACTGAAGCAATTAGTTCAAAACAATCTATCCAGTTTCACTTATAATTAAACTGTAAGAATAAAATATACAGAATTTTAAAAAAGCCTTATCCATGTCTTTTTTTGTGTGTGTAAGATACTTAAAATGAATTCTTATTTTGAAAAACAGCCTGGCAGGTGAATATCAGTCTCCTGGAGGAAACACAAACAGTTATAATTAAAATTTGATTAAAACAAAATAGCCTTCCTACAAAAAATAAAAAAATGTAAACAGATATACATAAAATATTAGGGATATCCCATGGCGATTCTAAATTATCAGGTCAATCAAGGTAAGTTTGAACTGCTCAATAGACCTTTTTCACAAAAACCGGAAATACGTAATCGTTGTGGAAACGGAGTTCCCGTCAACTGTCGACACATCAGAAAAACCTACTCTGGGAGGAGAAAATTGATCAGAGAGTCTTCAAAACTTCGAAAAAATGTAAACTTGTCATGGTCCAGTTGTTGATGACTTTGTAAAATGCTGTGGTGATGCTTGTCTGCAGCTGATTTATCTAAGACCAAAGATATGATATTGATTTCAGAACTGAAGCTCATTCTTCCCAATATACGTTCAATATACGTGGAGTGTGTGGAAAGTTATTAATATTTAGGGAGTATTATTTACAATAAACTGCATTTTGATGTGAATACCAGAAAGAAGTCTGTCAGTTTTATTCAACAGTTATCCTCTAGGTAATGAATTTTTTGCACTGCTGTTGCTATAGAACGATCAAAGATGAAGAACAACAAATATTAATTTATCCCTTGTACACTCAAGATTGTTAAATACTCAGAATGGTATATATTAATATTTAAAATGTATATGTAGCCCACTGTTGTGTGTTCTTATTTATCTTGTTTTAGCCTATATTGTGGTGTATGTTTTATGTGCTTATTCCGCTGGATACAAATATCTTAATAAAGTTGAACATGAACTAACGTTACTTCAAAAATACGCAAATCATAAAACATAAAAAATAAACATAAACAATGACGGCTTATTAGTGAATGGTGACATGAGAAGTACAGAAGATCACAGGATCAATAACATCCCGCCAGATTGCCTGAATCCATGTCCGTCGAACTTCATCGACAGGGAACTGACGAGGGAAGGAATGAAAACGACAGGTATGGCTGCTTTTGGGAATAACAAAAAAGATCGGTACGCAACAACTCTCACTAGTTGCCTGCGGCGCTATGTGTTATGAATGGAGCGGAAGAAGATTACCACGACAATTGGTCACAAATACGGAAGTTGTGAGAAAGGTCTATAAAGGGTGCTCCTTTATTTTATGCCAGCCATTGTGCCATTGTGTCGTATACAAAGATCACAATTTGTGGCAGAAATGCGCAGGTAAATATCTGCAATGTGGAATTATTTTCTATTGAAAGCAGTGCAACAGCTACTTGAAATATCAATGCGAGCATTAATGACAACCGATGGGTCCATGTCATTTTGCGTAAAAATGCAAGAAATATGCAAAAAACCCATAGATGGGTATGGCAGTAACAAACATGGACTTCATCACGCACAAAACGGCAACAAAAACAAACTTGGCTTACCCGCACCACAAAACATTACAAACAGTGTTCCAGCCAATCACTGACAAGAAGTATTTGAGGGTGGGTCTAGGGGGTTAGTGCACGTGCACATGAAGGGTGTGTGTGAAGGAGAGAGAAGCATCAAGAGGGAAGTTTGAATAATGGCCGACAAACGACCAAAGAGATGACGTTCCGATGACCAACTTACAAAGAAGAGGGAAAAGGATAAAGAACGCACAAAGTACCAAATTTACATCGTTAAAGCATTCGAAAGATGGCGAGAACTCCACAGGTAAAAGGGCTTCCAGTCTGACATTCAGCTGTTTTTGCTGGACAGGTGGGTAACGTAAAATTCTTTATTTTTGTTCTAAGTTGACGCTTATGTTCGCCAAACCCACACAAGGATATAATTAGCTTTAAGTTTTACTAACATTTTTAAAGAACAAAATTTATTCAATTTACTCACACAGATCATAAAGGAGTTGGTTGAGCCATCATTACAGCAGCAGCGTTAGCATGTGAGCTACTTTCCCTTTAAGAAATGCACGTTCACAACTGTTTCAGGAAGCGGGGAAGGAGACGAGATGCGGAGGAGGGAGGGTCTAGCTAGCCTCTGTTTTGTTTGACAATAGTTCGAACATCAACAAGAAGTGACGTCACCCAGGATCGCTTAGAGAACCTTTAAACCAGGGGTCTCAAACTCAAATTAACTGGGGGCCGCTGGAGATAGAGTCTGGGTCAGGCCGGGCCGCATCAAGTATTCCAAAAAAATAAAATAAAAATCTATTAAACTATTCCAAAAATGGAGCACAACTGATCCAATCTTCTCAATCTTTATTATTAACGCTTCTTCTGAACTGTTCCTCTGAATTTGAACATTCCTTTCTGTACATGATTGGTTCTTCATGAGCTGTCCTTCTGACAGTTGAAGTTCATTTTACAAACTTTCTTTGTCTTTTTCTTATACACAACATCTTTGTGATATATTTGCTTTTTATTTTCTTTATACAACACTATTATATTGAATGTTTTTAGCAAACCTTCTTATCAACCGTTTGGACCAAGTTCATTACATGAACTAGTTAAAAATTCAGTTCAGAAATTTTAAAATTAACTAGTTCATAGATTTTTTGTTTTTTTCCATATGTTGCTGCAAGCTTCTTTTTTATTATTAGGCTATTATTATTGCCACAGAATACAACCACAGATAACAATTATTTTATCGACGGGCAAAGTTTACACAGACATGTAAGATTTTCCCATCCTCACCGACCTCATAAAACCCTTTTAAATGATCTTACGACGCCTCCTCGCTCCTCGATAACAAACCCACCGTAAGCTGTCACAAGACTATCTATGGTATCTATGGTAAAATGTTTTGAGGATATCATCGAGAGATGAGATGTTGAATGTTCTTCATAAAACGTTCTTCTAATGTGACAAGTTAACACAATTATAACATTTTACTTGTAACATTATGAGCATGTATTGTTTATTATACAAAGATATGCATTTTTATTTTATATTTTTTGTAGACCGTGTTTTGCTACTGGCCGCAGAAGAATGTTACTGCCAAAGTCAAAAGGAGAGAGATACCAGACAAAACACGTTGGGCCAAATGTAAAGTCTCAGTTTTAACATACACAGGTATTGTATTGTTTCACACTTGAGAACTAAGCCCACAGTCATCTACTAAATAAAGACATTTCAAATTATTACATCATTGTCACACAGTTAAAGGGATGATTTACAGCTATGAAAATCAATTGACCCTTCGCTAAGCCACGCCCGAAAATCGCCACTGGCCAATCGTGTCTTAGCAACCGTAACTAGGCCCGGAAGGTCTGGCAAGCTTTCGAGCGAGGGAAACAAGCCGAAGCGTTGTGTGTAATTGTGCAAATCTGATACCCGGTATCCTAAAAGTTTGGACGGGGAAGTGTTGGTTTTTTTGCCCATCCTGAAAATCTAAAAGCCAAGGGGAGAAATGATGTGCGTGATCAAGCAGTGTGTGAGACCCCGTTCACAACTAAATGTCGACAGGATTAACAAAAACACCTATTGCTTGGAAATCTTCTTTGTTCATAATACATTTATTTTAACATATTATCTAAAATAAGACGATTAAAGACAAGACGGAGGCTCACTTTAAAATATTTTTTAGCATTTTGTTAATGGCCTACCCCTGAATAAGTAATCTGATCGCGGCTCTCCCGGTGTTAGCGTATTCCATAATATTTATGGATAAGCTGTTTGATTTATAATTTTCAGATTATTTTCACATTTCACTTACCCTGGTGTGCACGAACATTTCTGTTCCTCAATTTGTGTGTTTCCCATTTGAATGGTCAGCATATGATGCGCTGCTGATTGCGCTGGGACTATTAGGCTTTAGCTTCAATTTTTATGAAATTATTCTCTAATCGGTTGCACAGGGTTCCCGCGGGTCCTTAAAAAGTCTTAAAATGTCTTAAATTAGATATTTAAAATTTAAGGCCATTAAAAGTCTTATAAAGTCTTATTTTTAGGTATGAAAGGTCTTAAATTTTAGATGACACTTCGACTCAGTCATATCTTAATGTTTTCCAAATTAAAACCATCTAATTTGCGTACGTATTAATTTTTATCTTTGTGGATTTGCTTGTTCACGTGACAATTCGCGTCACATTCGCGGCTGAATAACGTCCGTCTCCTGCACGCGAGACAGGAGAGGAGGAGAGAAGAAAGTTGGCAAATGTCAGTTAAGTCGTAAGTTAATTCTTTATGTGCGTAGAGGTGTGCGATGTGTATTGTCTATTATGATACTCTATTCTTTTAACGATGGACGAGGCACTGTGAGTGTGAGCTGACATCGCATTTGTCTCTCGTGTTTTCACGGCGTGATGTGTGCAGTTAGGCATAGACATGTATTTATTATGGTTATAGGTATGTCCCCAAATTAGTTTTTGCGTTATATTTATATAATGTTGTTATATTAGAATATCACATCAGTAAGAGTGCCGTTTTCCCGTGCACAAGTGTGATATTTATGTTATACAATAGTTAAATTAAAAATAAAGTTGTGAGTTAGTTTTTAGCCATAACATTACCGATATTGTTTGTTTTCCCTTTATTTCGCCGACTAGAATTTCAAAATGAAACCATAGCAGAGTCTCAATGCAACAGACACTGATGATTTCTTGAAGGAAATCCGCGTCTTGAACGAGTCATTTTAACGATTCAATCACTTGCTTCTTTCCCGTTTGAACAAATCGGTTGAATGAAGCGATTTGCAAAGCGATTTGCCGCCACCTACTGGCGGTTTTAGTTTCATATTAAAAGTAAAAAATTAGAAATCATTTCACATTTAAATATTGAATATTGATTTTTTTAAAAAAAAAACCTTATAGCTTGATTTATGCAATTGTAAATGGAGTGTATATTAATGCCACTTCTAATGCTGCTTCTGTGTCACCTCTGCACTGCAAAGATGGATTTTTGATTGAATGATTTAATTTGACTGCTAACAGTGGTACTGTATAATTATTGCGTAATGAAATATCATTGTATAAATAAGTATAATTACTGTATATATGTGATGCACGTGATGCATAACTCTAAATAAGTTTAGAAAAAAAAAATCTCCATAAATAGGTGAAAATGCCCCTGGAAATCAATTTAAGGTGGCAAATATTGCACATTAATTAATAATTTCTGTCACTGCTGTGAACTGACCACTGCATAGAATATGAAAAATATGAATATCTCCGCGAGTCTGCTGTCAACAACAGGCCTAAACCAGCCATGCACCAGCACAAAAACACAATCAGTAAAATATCAACTAATTATTGTTGATAAAAATTAGTTGATATTTTACTGATTTTGTTTTTGTTTTGTGTTTATCAACAAAACGTGAAAATATCGAGATATATTTTTGTCAATATCGCACACCCCTAATGTATGGTATTAATTTTGATTTCTTCAGGTCTTAAAAAGGTCTTAAAAAGCCTTAAATTTTACTTTAAAAAGTGTGCAGGAACCCTGTTGCATAATATGTTGTGAATATATCCCTCAAATGGAATACTGCAGTCCCTTTTGTCTTGCTCTATCAGATATTTTACATGTTCGCCAAAAATGACTATTTATCTCAATGGGAATGTCTGACACCGGTGCATACACACTGTAATAGACGTGCCAGGCGTGAAAGCTTGACAGGCGTAGCAATAGTAACTAGGGAGGGCGGGGCTTAGCGAATGGTCTTAAGACCACTTAACATTGAATTCTGAACTTAAAGTGGTCTCTTCATTTTTTCCAGAGCTTTATAGATACTGACACACACACACATATTGAATATCTCTGCTCTGATCTCTACCGATATTTTGTAGAGAGCTACAACAAGGCCAGAGACAAGGTCAACCAAGCAACAATGACCTCAAATTTGGACAGTGACTAGGAAGAAGAAACAGGCAGGAAGATTGTCACTCCAATTGTGTGTGTGTATATATATATATATATATATATGTATTAGGGATGTGACAATTCACTAGCCTGGATGCCAGCCCGAACTCCGCCCACAACATTTTTTGGACGCGAAGTTCGGTCAAGACTCGATCCATTGAGGAGTAATTATGATCGCTTCAGAAATCATCGGGCCAATCAAATTGCCAGGGCGGGCTTTATACGATTGATTGACAGGTGATCTGCAGGGACATAATCATCATGTTATCAAAGAGCGCTTGTCAAAGATGACTGCAGCTGGAGAATTGAGATGTACAGATTCCGCTGTCGCGTCTTTTGTAAAATAAATCGACAGCGCATTCATTTTAATAGAGGAACAGAGAACTGCAATCAAGGCATTTGTCGATCGGAAAGATATTTTTGCCGTCCTTCCTACATGATTCGGGAAAAGTGTAACTTATCAGCTGGCTCTGACGGTCATTAAGAAGATGGGACGTAATAAAAAGCCTGTGGTCGTTGTGGTTTCTCCTTTGGTGGCACTCATGGAGTAATGAGTAAAAGAAGCAACACTCGTTATTTAACTTCTAAAATAAATAAAGTTAGGCTACGTTCTGTATTTGAAAACTGCGCTATGCAAAGAAGTTGACTTATGCGTTGCTCTGATTGGTTGGTAGGTCTACCGACTATCCAATTGAGTGCAGAGTTTTTTTTTTCCTGGTTCGGTTACGACACGCCTCATAATCAAAGCCTAATAGAGCGGTTTCAGACTCATATTCTTTCTTGAAAATGAGTATGACGAAGTCAGGCTAACAATTCACTAGCAACTGGTTGAAAATCAATAAAAATGCGTCACGATTCAAGCGAGCACACACTGGCATGAAGCTAACAAGTGTTTTCAGTTAATTCCTATGGAACTTTTGTGAGCTCAAACACTTGCTCCTCTCGCCAGTGTGCTCCATATTGATTGATGGTGTGCATATTGCATATTTGTGCATATTTGATAGTGCACACACCATCAT
Organism: Pimephales promelas; assembly: GCF_016745375.1. The sequence goes on from NW_024121321.1 coordinate 22,536,564, forward strand.
GACTTTGCATTTTGACTTTCATAGACTAATAATAATCACTCCGCCCACAACATTACTTACTCCACACATTATTTACTTGCGCTTTGCGCTTTGACACTTGCATTTCAGATCGTTAAAATAGGGCCCATAGTTTGGGTGATCTCTGCAAGAGTGGGGGATGCGGGGAAGAAGTGTGTGTGTGTGTGTGTGTGTGTGTGTGTGAGAGAGTTCAAATGTTATTTGGCAGCAAAGTCCTTTATGTAAAGAAAAAGAACCGCACTCTCTAGTTAAATCTCATGAAGATTTATTCATTCATTATGTCCACACAGACGCGTTTCGGCCTAAGCCATCATCAGTGAGTGTGTAGTGTGAAACAAAGAGATTGTTTTTAAACATCACAGGTGGACCCCAATCAGCAACATCAGGTGCGTCAAATTACCAACATCAAGACACGCAAAAAGTAACGCCAAAAACAGACAATGCTCACATGTAACCCTTATAAACAATTGAAAAAAATAAATAAATGGGGAAAAAAATATACATATATACACATATATATATACACAAATACATACATACATACACATACGTATACATACTGCATATATACACATATACACACGTATATGTATAAAAAAATAATAATAAAAAAACGCTTTTAAATAAACCCAATTTACAAATTAAATTATTTACAAAAACAAAAAAGTCCTTTATTTCATAGACCAGTGGTCAGATCTATCAGTCACTGGTCAACCAGTTTTTCCAGACTTACAGTTATAATTTGACAAAATATATTTAAAAATTAAAAAGAAATGTGCAGCATTTTGTCTGAAAAATAATAAAAGGGACACTTTTTCATTTATAATTTTTCTTAAATCTCATTTGTTAAAAAAATCGTGAGAAAATCATATCGTTATTGTTAATCGTATTGCATCGTGAGTTGAGTAAATCGTTACATCCCTAAATATATATATATATATATATATAGTATACTGTGCATATATACTGTGTATATATTAACATGCCTAAGACTTTTGCACAATACTGTGTGTATTTTATATATATATATATATATATATATATATATCTCCATTAGATATAGATATAGATGAGCCTTCTGCCAAGAGAGTGAAGAAAAAGACTGACAGATCTTCCACAATGACTCCCCAGACTCCACAGATGCCAAACATGCCTTCCTGTAAGTAAATGGTACTGAGTAACTACAATGTGTTTGATGTCTGTGTATTTTATTCATAATTTTTGTGTCTTGTTTTCCTCAGAAATTCGTATATATATATATTTTCAGTGAACTGCACTGACTTTCTAACTTGCAATGACCCAATGACATTTTAACACTTTATTAACATTGTTTTTACCCCTGCCTGGCTGTACATTTAGGAATTTTCTCACAAATTCAGTTGTTTGAAATTCATTCAAATTAACTTAGAATTGTGTTGTATAGTGTAAGAAATATAGAAAAGACGTAGCTGATCCATGTACGCCTCACGGGCATTAATAATGGTGCAGAGGAGAACAATGTTTTCGTTTAATTCCTATGGAAGTTGAGCGTGACACTCGCACCATATGAATGCCTTATGCATTTTACTTTTGTAGGCTTAGCGCCAATTTTGGGGGCGGCAGTTCCTCTGACTCCTGCTGCTGATTTGTGCTGTTACTTGTTTAGACGCGATCAGTTTTTAATTGTATATAAGAAATCAAAACGACAGTGGGGGCGGTGGGTAAGTGATGTAACCGGTGTTGCGACTGAAAAGGCTCTCAGACTGAATGCAAGAAAATCTAGAATTCATCACATTGACTGATAAACTGTAAGTCTATTGCAATGTTCCCAACTTTAGATTTGAATCCATGGCGGAAGGAAGTAGTTCTGCACACAATAGGAAAGAAACTCCATCATTGTTTCTTATTAACTAACTTATGCCGTCGAACTGTTATAAATGAATATCACACTTGTAGCCGTGCGATATGGCTGTATATCAGCAAGCTGTGATTACCTACGGCCGAATTACAGCCATGCTGATATACAGACTTATCGCACGGCTACAAGTGTCATTGCTCATATATAGCAGAAATAGATAAAAACATAGTCTGATTTGTTTTTTACTGAATTAAATGATTTTGCACATAAATTTCTCATTGTATCCCTTTATCAAGGAAAACACACTTTGCAAATTTTTCATTTTGCCTCTAAAGTTTATAAATCCGCTCCTAAATTTTTCAACTTAAAAGCACTTATAAAAAAAATAAGCATCAAGCCCTGACTTTGGAAATATTGTATGACTGCATTTCTTTTTTTTTACCTTCTTTAGGTCATGCTATAGGTCTTCAGATTTATTCATAATTGTCTTAAAAAGTCTTAAATTAGACATGATGAAACCCTGATGTAACCAGCTTTTCTTCTTTTCTTATTTTGGCAGCTTTGCTCACAAATTTGGATGCGACCTCAACCAGGACTGTGTTACAGAGCAATGACCAAGGTATGCCTGTTATCACTAAACAACTTGCTTTTGGTGACATCATCTAATTGTACACAATTTTAACTTGTTATTTGCACAAATGTAGGTCCCTCTATCACCAGCACTCTGAATACAACTCCAAACACTCAGAGTAAGTTGGATTCTTGATCATTGCCAATACCATCAAAAACTTTACACAAACTAATTGCCATTGTCACCTATCAATGGTACTGTGGTACTTCCAGTAAGCTGGGACTTGTCAAAGCCTAGTAAGTTCTGGGACAGATTTTTGTTTCCATTACCATTTAATGAAGAATCAACAATGATGAAGTAGGTAGTGTACCTATGTCATTTTTCATGGGTACATGTAAGATGTCAGCAAAATGTAATGTTAATCACTGGTAACCACTCGGCTCAGCTCTTGATTCAATTTTCAGGGTTTCCTGATGTAGCAGCTTGACATTCTGCCATATCACAATTTTTTTTCAGGAAGATCAGGATTTACATTATTATTTGTTTCCAAATTATTTTTTTCATATTGGTAGTACTATAAGTCACTGCAGTACAGCAAAACCTACAAACATGTACGTAAATTTCATATGTAACACTTTGCAAGTCATTAACACGGATGTATTAGCTTGCATGAACTATATGCATTTTGTAATATTGTTTTACAGCATTTAATTATATTTTAGCAATACAATTGTTCTATGATCATTCATGTTAGTTCATAGTGTAGTTAAAATAGAAGACACTCATACCTGAACCTATTTGTAAGTTCTTGTGGTCAATAAGGACCCTAGGACAATTGCTCAGATGTATTTTTATATTTCAGATGATTCCTGCACACCAGCATATGTGAGGGCCATCTTTATGAGACTGGACAAGATTGAACTCTCTCTAGAGACCATTCAGTCCATTTTAACAAAAACCACGAGTTCTGATGATGCGTTCATTCTTGTGGTTGCTAGATGTGAAGACTTTTAATCCACCCAATTATGCATTTTTTGATGTGTTTGACTTAATCTTTGCAATCTAGCAACCATGTGCACATTTACTCTCTACACTGCAGAAACTACAAGGCTACAACTACTTTGTAAATTACTGCTTCAGCTACATTAAGGTACTTAAATACTTTTCTCATTCTTGTTTTTTCCCTTTGCCTTTCTTTATATTTAGAGGCCTGCCACAAGATCCACCCCACAACTCTGCAAAAAACTATAGAAAACTGTGTACATATGCTCCTCACAGAGTGTCTCAGGTCAGTGTTAATCGTTTGTTCAAAAGACAAGGATGTATTTTTTTTTTCCAGCAAATTATGCTTTTTTTCACATAAATTTAGGTCCGTTGTGTCAATTTATTTTTTATAAGCATTATATAGAAATTTGAAATTGCACTATCATGACAACACTAACTTCATTAGATCAAAGATGAAAATGTATTAGCTTTAAGATAGGCATAACAACATTTTCTGGCTAAGCTAGAAAGCCATGTTCGGTGAACTCATGAAAAAAGTAACTGACCCACTGCATTACAGTTTAGCTGACATGTAGCTGCAAATTTACATGATATACATTTGATTTTAGTGGGTGGTTTGAGATGGTAATGCAAATTTTCAAATAACGTTTTTTCGTTTGACAAAACCAAAGAAAATACTCATACTCAACATTGCATATAATTGACATTTACTTGAATGCCGTTACCTGTTTTTAGTATCAACAGTATCCTGTTGTTTATGAAAGATTAAAGAAACAAGATTAAACAAAAAATATACTGTATATAAATCCATTTAATAATAGGAAAATATATGAATATAAATAAATAATTTGTTTAAAAATATTTTTTTCTGTATATATTTATACTTTGTTTTTTATTTGTATATTTACTTAATTGTAATGCATTAATTTGTATTTATTTCCCTATTTATTTGTACTTTTTATTTTTACATGCATGAAAGACAACAGCATCTACTTTTTTAATAAATCATAAATTATTCTAATTTTATTTCATATTATTGTCTATACAGGTGAATAGTCTACCATCCACTGATGATAGACAGGAGAATGCATCAGCAGCAGCTGAAAGTCAGGAGCATGCAGCAGCAGAGGGGAGCGGCATGTTAGAATAGGCTGACTAAATTTGCAAATACAAAATGTTGAGATTGTTGTTTATTTATATTTGTTTCTTGAGCAGTTTATTATTATTTTTTTATCATGGTAATGTTTAAAAATGTTCCGATTTTTTTTTATTCATAGTTCTTGAGCAGTTTTATTATATATATATATATATATATATTTCTTTTTTTATTAAATTTATCCTGTTTCATGATGTGCACACTTTCTGTTAAATCTAATAAAACTTAAAAATGTTACTACACAACATTTGCATGGGAACATTTAACAAACTGGAAAAAACAACAACTTTATAGCAATGTTATGGCATAATGTTCCAACAATGTTAAAACTAAAAACTTAAAGTAGGCTATATTATTGTATCTTAGAACATTCTGGACCCGTTTGATGACTGTTGTGATAGATAGACAATGTTCTAAAAAAATATTATCACTAAACATTTTAACAAGGATATTACCAAACAGTTTTAGAATATCTGTTGGAGAACGTTATCCTACCTATAGGAGAACATTCTGGGGACTAAAATGTTAGAGGATAATGTTCTAAAAATGTTATGTCTAAACATTTAAGGAATATCTTCACAAAACATGTATAATGTTTTTATAGAATGTTTAACTTTCAAAAGAACATTCTACAAAAATAAAATGTATAACAGCAACCTGTATAAGAACGTTAGGAAATAATGTCCTTAACAACATTATTATTAAACATTTTAATAACGTTTTTAAAGAATGTTATCCTAACTTTTAAAAGAACATTCTAGGAACAACAATAAAACGACCTGCTGAACACATTATAATGCTATAATAATGCTATAAGAAAATTACAATGAAACATTTCAATAATGTTTCTAAATAATGTTATTCTAACGTTTAAAAAAACATTCTGGAAACAAAAATAAAATGACCCGCTGAAAACATTATAAGAACATTAGAGAATAATGTTATGAGAAAGTTATTATGAAACATTTTAATAATGTTTTTAAATAATGTTATCCTAAAGTTTTAAAAAAGGGTTATCCTAACGTTTAAAAAAACATTCTGGGAACAAAAATAAAACTACCTGCTGAAAACATTATAAGAACATTAGAGAATAATGTTGTGAGAAAATTACTACGAAACATTTTAATAATGTTTTTAACTAATGTTATCCTAAAGTTTTTAAAAAGGGTTATCCTAACGTTTAAAAAAACATTCTGGGAACAAAAATAAAACTACCCGCTGAAAACATTATAAGAACGTTAAAGAATAATGCTATAAGAATATTCCCAGATAGCAAACTGACATTGAATCAACGTGGAAATATGACATTGAAACAACGTTGATCTGACATTGTTTTGCTCATCGAATTAACGTTGAACCAACGTCAGACGCGTCATTCTTTCAAAACTAACGGGAAATCAACTTGAAATCAACGCGTTGTTTCAACGTTGTATGTTCGAACGGACAGTTCTTTAATGAGGTGAAAGCAATGAACCAGAATTAAAATATTATAAAGTTGCTGTTGCAAAAAACACCACATTAGGCTTATATTTAATTTTGAGTTGTTATTTTTAACCTTTAATTATACCAGCTGACAGGCCTCTCTGAAAGCACTGCTACTTGGGCGGAGTGATTAGCGCAACACTCTGAGCGAACTCTCTGCCCCTCATCACGGGGCTTCTGAGGTGCTACAAGCAAATCACTCCGCCCAAGTAGTAGTACTTTGCCTTCTGAGAATATAGTTCCCAGTATGTGAACGGTTGGAAGATGGCTGTCTCATGTGACCTTTATTTGTACCTGCTCTGACTATACAAATCACAACATGTAAATATGAAAATGTTTGTGTTATTCTGTCACTTATTAGCAGCAGTATGCTAGCTGGAGCCATTTACCTCCAGTCTTTGTGCTAAGCTAGGCTAGCAGTGGGTGCGTCAGATAGAGTTACAGAAGATGAAACGCACAGCGATGAAAAGTGTATGTATGCACTTTGGGGGATACGGTGAATAAGCCAGTCCCAAAAATGTGTGTGTTCCTTAATACATTAATGATGTATAGGAAAACAATATAAGTTATACATTTCTGTTGGGCGGTCGGGATCGATGGAAACCCTGGAGGCTAGTAGGTGTGACACGGAGGATCGCATAGATGTGTTCCAGCCAGGTAATCCAGCTGCAAGTTTGACTAATGGAAATGGTGTTGTGCTGCCTTCAGACGATTTGACAACGTTCACTGAGGTGAGAGGATGTGCTCATACATTTAATAACAATACAGATATGCCTCAACAAACTGTGGAAACGAAAGATAAAAACGCTTTGGTTAACCCTTTAACATCCCGTGTATATTCGGACTTAGATACAGACCGTATAAACTCTGCAGCCTTAAAGCAAATTACGTTTAGGTTGTTTCAGACCGTAAACCATGCAAAAATACTCTGGGATCCCAAAGTTAAACCAAAAGGTATTCTTGGTGGACATTTGAACATTAGGAGTGTTGTGTCAAAGACTGAGCAACTGGAGCATTTGCTGATAGACTCCAATTTGGATTTTTTGAGTTTGTCAGAGACTTGGTTAAAACCATCAACTCCACAGAGTGTTTTTAATGTGCAAGGTTATAACATTTTTAGATGTGACCGAAAACAAGGAAAAGGTGGTGGGGTAATGATATATGTGAAAGATAAGTTCAACTGTACATTAATTGAAAACCTCAGTGATTTTTTGGAATGTGTGGGTGTAACCATCAAACTCTCACCAGAAATGTCATTTGTGGTTATTGTGTTGTATAGACCTCCAACAGCAAAGGACATTTTCTTTACCCATCTCACTGAGATACTAAAAAAATTTAACAACAAGGAAATTATTTTATTGGGGGATTTTAATATCAATTGGTTAGATAAAAGCTGTAGGAAAAAATTAAAACTAATAACAACTAAGTTTCACATGGCCCAAATGATAAACAATGCAACTCGTATAACTAAATCATCCAAAACATTGATTGATCTTATATTTACAAATAGAGAAGAACGAATTGCAAAGTCCTATAACCTGATAACTGGTCTTTCTGACCACAATCTCACTTTGATAGTTAGGAGGCTATCAAAGACGAGATATAAAACTTCTAACAGAATTGACATCAAATCAGGGGCTGCATATATCTCAAAAAGAGACTTGGAATTGTTTTATAATGAAATAGAACAAATTCAATGGAATCAGATAACTAGAGGCAAAAATTGCCAATCAGCAAGTAATGATTTTATGACAACCTTTAGTGATCTCGTATCGAAATATTCCAAAGAACCATCTCGGAAGATCAAAAGTAAACCATCTATCCCTTGGATGAATGAGACAGTGTGGAATTTAATGAAACAAAGAGATGCAGCACTTAAAAAGTCCTTGAAAACAGGCCTTTTGACAGACTCGCTTTTGTACAAGGAGCTTAGAAATAAAGTGACTACATTGTTACGAAAAACTAAAGCAAATTTTTTTATGAACTTAATTGAACAAGCAAAAGGAAATACTAAAAGACTTTGGCAAACCATTGATAAAGTAACTGGTAGGAAGAGTTGCAAAGGTCATAAATTAGAAATCTATAATAAAGGATATTTGGAGACGGATGCCAAAATAGTGGCGAATCATTTTAATGATTACTTCATAGAATCAGTTAAACAATTAGGAATACAAAATAAAGATTCTAATAACTATGTAAGAGCATTTGACTTACTTAAGAGATCTAATTGTATCTCAGATGAACAAAATATGTTAAAATTTAAACTGGCAACTGAATTCGAAATAAAAAAATTTTTGCAAACACTGACAAATTCTAAAAGCAAAGATATTTGGGGAATGGACAATGCTCTTCTTAAAAAACATAAAGAAACTCTTATAACTCCTATCACATACCTGATAAATAAAACAATAGAAGAAAGTTTCTTCCCCCCTGCTTTTAAGACTGCGGTAATCACTCCAGTCTTCAAATCGGGGGACAAACATGAGGTCAGTAATTACAGACCGATTAGTATACTTCCAGTTGTCTCAAAGATTGCTGAGAAAGTAATTGCGGATCAGATAAAAGAACATTTACATAAAAACAATATACTATATCCTATGCAATTTGGATATAGAAAACATCATTCCACCGAAACTGCATGTTGCTACTTTATTGAAGATGTCAAGGCAAAGTTGGAGAAGGGCGGGGTTGTGGGAGCTGTGTTTTTGGATCTAAGCAAGGCGTTTGACACGGTCAACCACTCTGTGCTACTGGATAAACTGAGTAATTATAATTTGTCTCTAAGTGCGCTGCAGTGGGTAGAATCATATCTCAGTGACCGTGTCCAATGCGTAAGAGTCAATAGTAAGCTATCTACAACTAAGGCTAGTGACATGGGTGTCCCACAAGGCTCTGTTCTTGGGCCATTGCTGTTTGCGCTTTATATAAATGATCTTCCTTCAGTGTGTGGTGAGGTGGACATGGTAATGTACGCGGACGATATTGTAGTTTACATGCATGGAAGTGATGCAACCATTGTTGCTAAAAGGTTAACCGACGTTATGTCAAAAATCTTGGGTTGGCTTACTTCTGCCTCGCTCACACTGAATGTAAATAAAACAGTAGCAATGTATTTTAGTAAAACTAACCGACTGAGGTTCTCTTCGCCATGCATCTATGCAAATCAGAGTCAAATAAAAGTAGTGAAAGAATTCAAATATTTAGGTCTTGTTTTGGATTCAACTTTTACTTTTAAAAAACACATAAAGAAAATTGGTCGCACGCTACAATACAGTCTGTCTAGTTTTAGACATATTAGGAATGCATTGACTCATGATGCTGCAAAAATTTACCTGGAGGCAATGATAATTCCACATATTAATTACTGTATTTCTTGTTGGTCACAGGCTAGTGAAACGGCAGTAAAACCTTTAAAATCTTTATATAATCAAGCTGTAAAAGTTTTAGATAAAAAAACATTGAGATATCATCACTGTCTGGTTCTTAGAAAATACAGTATGTTAAACTTTGACAATTTAATTGTGTATGCCAATGTGCGATTAGTTTTTAAAATTTTGAATAATATTGCGCCTCCTCCCCTAAAAACGTTTGTACAGTTTTGCTCTGAAAAGATGACTAGGAGTACCAGGTCCACAAGTTGCAATGATTGCAGGCTGCCTAAATGTAGCTCGGCCTTTGCACAGACAGCCTTCTCATTCAAGGGCATTAAAGAATGGAACAAACTCCCAAAGGCTCTAAAACTCACTTTTAACCTGAAGGATTTTCTATCAATATAAGGAAAGTACTATTGAACAACCAGTTGTGCCAGCATAGATAATTATGTATGTAAATATGACTTTTAGTGAGGTTTTATTGATGGTTGAAATAGAGAATGATGAATGAATGAATTGATAGATAGTTGTATTTGAGTGACTAATTATAACATTTTATATTGTATATTTTGTATTGTAATTCACCTGCTCGGGGACTACAGGTGGAAACTAGCTTAAGCTAAATCTGGTGCAAAGCATCTTTAATTAATGTTTTTTTGCACATTGTCCCTGTTGAAATAAATAAATAAATGAAAATAAATGAAATGAAGTTTAAAAACATGATTGCTAGAATTATATAATTATAACTTTGTAATTTCTATTGCTCCCTCTGCTGAAAGTGAACTTTTTTATTGTTTTAATTATGATTACATTATTAACCAATGTCACTGATAAACTGGTAAAAGGATCTGTACACAAATCATCTAAATCAATTAAAAAGAGTTTGTGCACATTGCAAAACAACACAAAATGCCTAATAAAAGCATAATCATACGTGGTTTGTTCAATAATTTGCTCTTTAAATCAGACAGTTAATATCAACTTGATAATCAAAGTTCAAAACTGAAAGTTTCTGTTTTTAAAGACTTCCATACTCCTTTAGGAACACAAAAAGTGCACATAATAAAATGTATGTGAGTGCAGTCAGGAGTATGACATATTGAAAATAGTGATAGCATGCACTTTCAACAATAACTGAAAGAGAATTCAACCAAAGTCAATGGCAAGTGCCCAACTAAAGGGAACACTAATCATCATAATGGTGACTTCAAACAGACTTCATCAACTTTTTTACTTATACCATATGAAATAAACAAAGGCAAACTGGTTTGTACTGTAGTAATACTATTACAGTACTATATGGTAATGCTATTTCAAAAATTGTTTAATCATCCCTGGGTGAGATATTGATTTATCTCAGGCTGTGCGGCTGTGAGTCAGTTGGAGTTGTTGTGCTGTCTGCTTGTCTCTTCTCTTTTTTTCCTGTTCTTGTTGTTCCTCTTATCTTCAGTGATTTTGCTTGTTAACAGCTGGTGTTCATCACTAATGGTCAATCATCACTTGTAGAGTTAATCTACTTAAACACTGAAGCAATGTTGCAGTAAGTGAAATACTTTCACTCACTATAGATTGGGATCATGTGAAAATGGAGCAGTGTTTATTTGGCACTGAAGTACCAGTAAACATGTAACTAGCGACATCAATTTTTCTTTTTATGAAATAATATATAAAAATCAATTAGGAAAATTGTCTTGGTCTTTATTTAACTACAAACACAGCAAGCACACAAAAGACAATATTTACAGGTTCACCAGCATCCCAAGTTGGTATCCAGCAAACCAGAAACCAGAATCCTATGCTGGTCCCAGCATACAAAACATACCTTTTTTCAGTAGTTTTTATATCAAAATAAGTTTCTGGATGCAAAAACTCAGGATACATATGGCACTTTTCTATCTGAACAGTGTTTCCCACTTGAGTTGAGGTCATCTGGAAACAGTGAATACAAAATAAACTGTTTTAATGTATATGCAAATGATTGTTTGCACTTTTTAATGTTACATAACAGTGATATTTGAATACTTTAGTTAATTATTGTCTTTTGTGGTTTTTAAACTTCTTATCTTATGAACGGGACAGCTTTACCACCCTTCCTAACCACATGATCACCACCTGATTCCCTTTTATTCTGCGAAAGAGTATAAGCAGTTACTCTTATGATATCGTACTTACATTGGCTTACATCCCAGAAGAGTGAACTGAACTACAGAGAAAAGTGCGGCAAACCAACTGCAGAGAAGATTCTTTCTTTTTTTTTTCTCTCGGTAAAACAACATTATATACTTACACTGACTATCTGATTACCATTATACAGATGCTTATCTTTCTATATGTCTACGTTTTATTTTTCATTCTATATGTCTACGTTTTATTTTTCATTTTTCATTTCATTTCGTTTTTTAATTTTATTAATGTATGAATTTACTTTATATTGGATGGTAGGGCACTTTTGCAAGTTTAAACATGAGTTGTTTGTTATATCGAATATTCTTTGTTTTCAAAGTCTAATAGAGTTATTCTATTTCATTTTAGATTGTTTATTAGATTGTTTATTTAGCCACACAACAATGCCGGTGGAATTTGTTTTCGGTACAGTATGTTTAAACTCTACATAATGTGTATATACTACAAACAAGAAATAGACAATACACTTCACAACATGTAACAATATAAGATACAGTGGGTATAAAAAATAATGACAATTGATTGAATGAAGACAATAATTGAACCAATGGTAATATCTACTATTGACATAACTGCACTCTTTTTCAACAGCATGAAGAACACTTGTATAATAATAAATATATATTTTAATAAATAAATGTGAATGATTGTTTATGTAAAAAATCTATATTATAATCATATACTTTACATGTCTCAATTTACTATAATTTTGTACAGATCAATTTCAGATTCAGAAAGAAGAATGTCTCACACTGTCACACCCGTGAACTCTTCAACACTTGTCATCCAGTTTCAACCACCAGCAGCTGGAACTGGGACAAATGCTCCTGTGCCTGTTTATGGACAACAGCTAGCAGGAGTTTCACCTCTTCATGGACTTCAGCCATTTCTGAAAGGCCAACCAAAAGCCCTTGGGGTAAGGAATTGTTCATAAGCACAATTTTTAAAAAAGATTTTCGGTGGTGTTTCAGTCTGAGGTAAGGAAAGTACATGAACAAATTCTAAAAAGGGAGTGGTGCCCACATGAACAAAGTGCAAGGTTGGACAAAGTGTAAGTGTAATTTCCTGCAGGGGTTCAAGCCAGAGACCTGCACGGATTCGGGTACCCGCGGGTCTCCGACGGGTGACCCGCAAATTTTGCTCAAACGGGTGAAAAATTTCCAACTGTGTCAGATACGGATGCGGGTCGGGTCGGACACGTGGAAACGCGGGTCTAAACACGGTTCAGAACAGTCACGTGCAAATGTAAAAATAAATGCATATTTTTAGGAACACAAAACTATGCCTGCCCTGTATTTCAAGTTGATAAAATATTTGTTTTTAGTTTATTTGAGCCCGCGCCCTCCCATGAGTCTCTAGGCCTAACGTTACATTCACTTTTAAAAAATCACAAACACTCGAACTGCTCCGCTGCATGCATGAGTCGTCGAGATGGATAGTGAGGAGTTGGAAAAAAAAATTGCAAGAGGATTATAAAGTTGTCGACAATACTTCATCGAAACTCAAGTCAGGTGTGTGGGAGAAATTTGGAGTCATATCTGATGAAGAAAGCAACATTGTGAAAGGCTTTGCTGCATGCAAAACCTGCCTTAAAGTTTTCGTGTTCGATAGCCGAAAATATGGAACTTCGTCGCTGAGGAAGCACGCAGATACCTGCAGTATCAAACCAAACACCAGTTCTATCGAACAGTATTTTTCAAAGGGGACAGAACTGAAGGTGCCTCGTAGAGATGATAAGGACACCATAACCAGGCTGTTTGTGAAATTTGTATGCAATGATATTAGACCATTTGATGCGGTACACGGCGAGGGATTTTTTGCATTAGCACAAGGGTTGATAGACGTTTAAACAGGGTTTAAACAACTACTGCCTGACCCTACGACGGTTTCTCGTGGTGTTAACAAATATGCAGAGGAGATTCGCCAAAAACTAATCCCAGAACTTAAAATGCAGTTGGAGGGGAGTAATGGAGCTGTTACATTGGACATGTGGACTGACGATTACAGAAAAATCGGCTACCTTTGTGTTACTCTGCACTACATTAACAATAAGTGGGAGCTTATCGAACGTGTGCTGTGTACCTCTGAGTGGGACAGTTCACTATGTAAAACGGCTGACAACATTAAACCAGCCATCATCAGCGCATTGCGTAAATTTGGCATTGATGAATTCTACTCCAAACTCGTGTATGTGACAGATAGGTGTGCAAATATTGTTGCAGCTCTGCGTACAGTGACCAGATTGAGCTGCGCTGCCCATATTTTTAATACTGTCCCCAGCCAGCAATGACATGTGGGGCCCATATGAGGGCTTGATGGGCGGCAAATGTGGGCCCCATTATGGGCTTGCACCCGGGATCCACATTGGGGCAAGCTGTGGAAGCCCAGATGTACTAAAATTGGGACCAGTACGGGTACTGCGTGGGTCTTAATTGGGCAATTCATGTCAGACCCATTTGGGCCCCACCTGGCCAAATGGGCCTTAAGTGGGCTTGCACCCGGGATCCAACTATGGTTACCCAGATGGGCTTCAAATGGGCTCTGTAAGAGTCTTATGTGGGTCCTAAGTGGGAAATTCAAGCCAGACCCATTGGGGCCCCACCTATCCTGTACACTACATTCAAACCGTCCCAGGAGGATATGTATGGGGAAGAAGTAACTGCAATGATTGACTCGGCCAAGTCACTGGTGACTTATTTCAAGCAGACCAACCTCCAGGCTCGGCTGAAAAAGACTCTTAAAAACTCTGTAGAGACATGTTGGAATTCTCTGCATACAATGCTAGAATCTATCATCAGTATATATATGAAGACATCCGCACACTTCTGGAAGAGCGAGGGGAAGTTGACCGCCTCACAAATTTGGATGGAGAGGTCCTCTCCGACTTTGTTGCGTTCCTGGTGCGATTCAAGGAAGCCACTAAAGCGTTAGGGGCATCGAAAACTCCGACTCTCCATCTAACCATTGTTTGGTATGAGCGCATCAGACGCCACTTGCAAGCTTCTTCAAATGATAGCGTGACCATTTCCTCACTGAAGGAGAAATGCCTCAGTATCCTCCAGGACAAGTTCGAAATTCATCGTTTGAACAGACTTGCAATGTTCCTGCATCCTAAACTAAAAAGTATGAAGCTACTTGCTGCTGACAGTGAAGTGGCAGGCGTGCACAGTGAGATGCGGCGGCATGTGAAAGGTCAGTATTAATGCAACACAGCCACAGGGGGAAAAAAGGTATTTTTTATTAAATAACATTTGAACACCAAATAACAATATTAACTATTGAGAGGTTCATGAAAAATGTCACAAAGAAACGGGAAAAGTAGCCTAATGATTATTGAATAGGCCTAGCCTATGTCAAATATAACCAGGAGACAGCAGTCTGTTTTCTTTCGTTTTAAATTGTAATGTTTAAAAGTACACATTTCAAGCTTTCTATATATTTATCAGGTGTGTGATGCATGTAGCTTATACACTGAGTTTCGTTAATTTCCAGTTCATGCGCCGTTGCCTCCGCAGGCTCCGCTCCGTGTCCTGATGCCTGCCCTGCTATTAAAATGTATTAAATTCAGACAATTGGTTATAAAACATTGATTAAAATGAATACAAAACAAAATTCACTTTAAAGAAATGCTTTATACAATAAGAAACTTAATGAAGTGGTCAATAATGTCTGCCCGCCCCACATATCGCACAAGTTATGATCTTAGGCTACTATGCTTTTCACTTCTCATTTAATCAACATTGATGAAACAATATATAAATATATATACAATTGTGAAACTACATTTTTTCTTTAATTGGTTGATAGTACTTTGACAGTACTTTCTTCAGTTATTCTTTGTTTTGCTCATCCACAAATCTGTATGTGACCTAGATATTTTTGTAGTAAAAATGCATCACTACAGCTGTTGTAAATTTATATTGATCATGTAATATTGTTCCCCAAAATGTTATACTGTTTTACTTTATAAAAGACTCTCTTGTCCTTCACAGACTGTCCAGATAATGATTGGTCTGTTGACTCTCTTGTTGGGAATCGTGTCTACAATTTATGCAGATTCCATCTTTGTCTTTAGTGGTATTCCTTATTGGGGATCTCTCATTGTAAGAAACACAAATACATTTAAATGTTGTGTCTTTTTTATAACACAAGTTACATTTTCCAACAGAAGCCTTGATTTTTGTCTCTCTCTCTGCTCTCAGTACATCAGCGCAGGCTCGCTCTGCATTGCTGCAGAAAACAGAATTCAGAATCAGAATTCACCCTCCAGTTTGTGTTTGGTAAGTACATAACACTGGTTGTTTTATGGGTTTAAACACTATTGTGTTTGTACTGATTTTCTTTAGTGATTTTGTGATGTAGATCTCCTATTTCATTCCATTTCTTGCCATTTTAAATGTTCTGAAACATGTTTTTTTTTTTCCCCCAAGATTTTTTTATTCTTTTCCAAACATGAACTATGGATGTCATAACAATAGTATGACTCGGATACATAAAAAAAAGTGTCTGCTACCAATTAAATTTCGGCGACTAATAGTTTCTGGACTTCTGGTGACTTCATCAAACTGATGGCATCTTGAAAGATTCTCAGACAAAGTGATTGAATTTAGCCCCAAAACATGAGAAACAAAGCGCTGAGTCACCATTAAATGTCTACTTCTGTTTGCTGTAAAACTACCCCAGACAGCAAACTGACATTGAATCAACGTGGAAACGACGTCTCTCATGACATTGAAACAACGTTGATTTGCTCATCGAATTAACGTTGAACCAACGTCAGACGCGGCATTCTTCAAAGCTAAATGAAAATCGAAAATTGGTTTGCTTTCATAACGTAAAGTAGTTATTAGATACATATTAATCATATCCCTTAATCATCCACATGAACAATTGGTGCTTGAACTCTGATCATTGATGCTTGGCATTTAAAGTTCTTGCTAATTTATTAATCCATTTTATGTTTTTTTTTTTTTCTCTACCTATAGGTGAAAGGTTCACTTGGCATGAACATTTTCAGTGCTATAACTGCAGGCACTTCCTTTGTCATAATTTCATTGGATTTGGGTCTAGGGCCATTCAACATGTACGATTACTGCAATGATTATGATTGTTATTATATTGAGGACAAGTATAAGGTGTGTCACAAACTTTTATATTCACATTTATTTAGTCAATACAATAAGATCACTGTGTGCTCAGTAAACTTGTCAAATGTCAAGTCTTAATCTGCTTCAGAAATAGTTTATTGATCTCTTGCTATTACTGAAGACAATACAAGAAGGCATTATACATTAATTTTAAACTCTGTCCAGTTTGACCTATAAATATGTTATTACTATATGAACTTCTGAACAGCCAGTGTACGGATGTGAGTGCTAATTATTAATTATTTTGCCATTATTATTTGTGCTAATGTTGAATTCTCTCTCAGGCTCTCTTCTGGGGAATCGGTAGTGTATCGTTGATATTCGCCTTCCTTCAGTTTATCATCTCCATCTGTCTGTCAGCATTTGCCTGTAAAGTCGCCTGCTGCTGTTCTCCACAGGTGAGTGATGCGTCAAGACTTCAGCAAACGTTGTTGTCACCTGAAATCCTTAAGATATAGAATGGAAATTGTTTCTTTCAAGGGTGCTTAAACTTGGGTTCACGCTTTACAAAAACCATCAAGTACTACAACTACAATACTTACAGTAATTTAAGCTTTACAATGTAAAATTCTTGAGCTTTAAACTTCTGTCCACAAAAATGTTTTATGTAAATAAAATAAAGTGAACTTAGCACACACAGCATTACCCAATGTTAAACTCACAGTACTTGCAAAGATGTGTGAGAAGCCGCATTTACTGTGAACCGAGCAGCTCTAAAAATGTGGTATTATAAACTGCACACACCCCATGTACATGATCACAGAAACATGCAACTACCAATTCAATTCAATTTTTTCCCTACTTAAAAACAATTAAAATTTTTATTTCAAGACTTTTATCGGGTTATCGTTAAAGCACCATGTCTTGTAGAACTGCTTTCTTACATATAACTTATTCCAAAACATGATTTTAGAGCTAGTAATGGAGTTTTTAACCATTGATATCCAGAGATTATCCATCGAGTATGAATTACCTGAGTGTGTGTGTGTCTCTCAACAATGTTCA
The DNA here is from genome assembly GCF_016745375.1 of Pimephales promelas. The sequence goes on from NW_024121321.1 coordinate 22,554,340, forward strand.
GCAGCAACATCTCTACTAATAGCAAAACTCCAAATGTAACAGCTTTAAAAACAGCAACATTAATATGAGAATATCATGTAGTTTTTCAGTTGTGATATTATTTCAAGAAATCCAAATGAAAGCATAAGGTTCCTCAGCAGGGGGTGTCAGAAGGATTTCTGTCTTTTGCTTTTTTCTACTCCATTTGAAGAACATTGATGTCCATAAACCTGTAAAACTGAAACTGTCTGCCAGTGTCATTGCATGTGTGGTGTTTCACAGTGAGAAGACTTAAACTCTACATGTGTATTTTTCCAAAGGTGCCGTTAGTTCCTCAAGTTTTGACTCAACATCCCTGTTGTTTTGGGCACAATCATTTCCAAGATCTTAACAACTCGGAGGTAAGAGGAGCTTGTAACCCCTGTTTAATTAGACTTTGAGTAAAATAGTACCCCCCAAAAAAAACAGTTCCACAAAACAAATGTATTATTTGACTTTAGTGTCACTATATATGAACTGGAAGTGTGTAAAGCACTGAGTAATGGGTGCATTAATTGTTAAATAATATCAATAAGTAAGTAATCAGTAAGCAAAGAAGCTGATCATATATATGTATATATATATGATATATGTCAGCCAAATGAATAAATGTAAATGTATATATTTCTTTTAGATACCTGTGGTCAGCAACCCTGCCATGCACCACCTTCCTGCAGAAATTCCTCCACAATACAGTGAATCTAAATAAATATGAATATTAAAAGTCGACCGAGTTGAAATGGGACACATGGGTTTTCACAGGGCCTTCCTGTCTATTATCTCTAATGACTCTCATTAAAAAGAGAACATGACAGCAAATGAAAAATGACTTGATCAGATTACAATTACAGATTTCATAACTCACAAATGTATAAGAAAAAGTAAGAAAATAATGAAATAGTCTATTCTTGAATAGTTATTTAATAACTACTCAAGAATAGATACTATTTCATTATTTTCTTTGTCAAGAAAGTTGCCTAATAATTGATAAAACTTGTTTTATATCTTGTTTTGCACAACTAATTGCTCAATACAGTATAATCTGTGAGAATAAAAATACAGAATATATTGAGTTTGTTTGTCACCTTTATTTAAAGTGTGTGATATTGCATTGTCATCAGTTTCATGGATCTCATCAACAGAGCATATAAAACAGGCTATCGAGGAGATGCTGAACTCCTGGGAAATAGACAAGCAATAGACTAAACCCCATGACATTGTGCAGGACAATGCAAGAAATATATATATAAAAAAAGCAATGGATAGTATGGTGGTAGTAAACATGGGTTATATCGCACACATTCTTCAGGCCATATATAAGTGTCTCAGCATCACAGAAACATTGCTTATTGGAAGGAAGATTGTAGGGCATTTTAACCATTCACCTCAGGCAGTTTCAAGCAAAACTTTTAATAAAAAACTATTTATTTAAATAGTTTTTTATATATTTAAAATATATTTAAAATATTTTCGATAAAAAACTTTTGTGACATGATAGCGTTTCCATTAATTCGATGCATTGAATTGATCAAAAGTGACAGTCAAAGTTAAAATATCTATTCAAAATAAACACTGTGCTTTCAACTTTGTTCATCAAATAATTCTGCATAAAATTTATCATGGTATCCAGAAAAATATTACACCGCTTTCAACATTGATAATAGTAAGAACTGAGCATTACATCTTCATATTAGAATGATTTCTGAAGGATCACGTGACACTGAAGACTGGGGTAATGATGGTGAAAATTCAGATCACATGAATAAATTAGTTTACTATCACTTAGAAAAACAGATAACCTATGTTAAATTGTAATACTACAGTTTTTACTGTATTTTTTATTAAATAAATGGAGAAGAGACCTTTGTAAGAAATCTTCCTTACAGTTTCCGTTGTAAATACAGTCCATCGACTGTCATCCTCACACATGCGTTGTGGTGCTCGAAAGTGCTGCACTGTTTACAATGGAAACTGCGTAGGAGACTGACACAGGCTACAACTAAATCGTTGAATAAAGTCGTTATTTTTACACACAACAAGTATTCTTGTCACTTCATTAAATTAAGGTTGAACCACTGTATTCACTCACTGTATAGGCTCCAGTCAATGTAGAAACAAATGCTACTGGAACCATAAAGATTGCAGCCCAGTGCCAGCAGACCATAAAGTTGCCAATTGCCCAGGAGCTTCATGAGATTGGCCATGGTTTTGAAAATTTGACAACAGCCCCATCTTCTCCAAGTATGAGGGTGCCATAGATGGGTATCATATCCGCATCAAGACCCCCGCTGGCCAGGACTACACCAATAGAAAGCTTTCCCCATCCATTACAGTTCAGAGGTGGACCACACCTTTACCCCAACAGTCATCGTGGCTTGTGCGGTTCTCCAAAATATCTGCCCAACAACAGGAGGCGTAACTGAAGTTGTGGAGGACATTGGTTTGCCTCCACCTTGTCCAGTGAGAGGAGACCAAAGTGCCTGGTGTGATAAACTGGCAGAAAAACTCTCAGGAGCAGGATTATTTGTAGTTTTTCTCCCCAAAATGATTATGTTCATACTCCAAGGCAATGTAGAACAAAGTTTAAAAAGACTTTATTTGATCATGCCTTTAAGTGAATAAAATTGGTGACAGATACAGTTTATTATTTTAAGATATATATTGCAGTGGACTCGTGAATGTGCTCTGTTATTAAATACAGGACAGGACAGAAAATGTAATAACTTACAGTAACGGGAGATGGCTGCTGTCAAATCAGCCTCGACAATCAAGATGTTGAAACGGTTGTAAAGGTAAAAAATATATTACTGACTTTAGATAACAGTGTGACTCAGCAAATACAGACTCAACAATAAAGGTTTTTTTTTTTTTTACTTTATTGTGGGGATTGTTTTTTAATTATAAATAAAACACTGTATGATTTAGTTCAATTTCAATTCCACTGCATTAAATTTGTCTTTTAAAACATTTCAAATATACACATTTGAATATTCTAGAAAGATTCATCTTCTAGGGATTCATTCTCTGTATGACTACATGACTGAACATGACACTTCTGAACCCAAGAGAGATACACTGGTTTTTGGACCAACTGAGATTCCAGTTCCCAGGAACTTTGCCTCCAGTCCACCCAGGCCCAAAGATGCACCCGTGTCAACTCCTAGCCCCAGTTTAGCAACAACTGGGCCAGCTTTTGCTGAAACACTTCCAACTTCAGCACGAGCAATCACTCCAGCTCCAGTCCAACTTGCCTCAGCACCAGCAGAAGCGTTCGGACCTTTGGCTTCTGCCTCTAATACACTCACTTCAGCGGCCGCACGACCCACTCCTGCTTCTGCAAAGACTCCTGCCTTGGGAATTCTGTGTCCTGGTTTGTCTTCCAAACCTACTAAATATTTCCTACGGTTTGCATATTTGCCTTGTTTACTGGTGTTTTTTGGTCGGTCAAATGTGTCGATGATGTTTATGGTGTCCAGTAAATCAACATTGACTGATGCAAGTTGGATACTTGTTTTTTTTGAAGTTTCCTTTTTGATTTCCCATGTTTCTTTTTTAAGTAAACTCTTATTTATGTCACTTGAAATATTGAAATCTATGGGGTATCGTCCTTCCCGTAGCCGTTTGCTATAAATTATATTTGATTTGTCATCTGCAGATAAAAGACAAAATAGTTGCAATGACTTTAACATGAAGGTCTATTTCAAAAGACATAATTAACTTTATTTATTTTTTTCATAATTTGTAAGGTAACCAACTAAACAGTTTTAAAATTTGTAAAAAAAAATTTTTTTTTTTTACAAAAGTCATGTCTATTCATCTGACTGTTTTTGTAAATGTTTATTACTGACTCCAAAACACATTTTATGGTATGTTGGACAAGTGTTTATGGTCACTCTTCTGGACTGAATTTGGACTTTGTATTTCCTTATCTGCCTATTTTATTAGTAGTTTGCTTAGATAAAGGCCTGTTTAGTTTCTGTTTCATTTTAACATTGTTTTATTTTCTTCACTCTGCAATCTAATTCTCACTTTATTCAGTATTTCCCAACCTGCTACATTATAATTTTAGATATTAGTTTATTTTATTAGTTTACCAATGCTACATTTATGCTGCTACACACACACACACACACACACCTACACACACACACACACACACACACACACACACACACACACACACACACACACACACACGTATCATTTTATCAATGTATCTAAAAAAAATCTAAAAATCTATCTATCTAATCTAATTAGAAAAGTATCTAATCTAAAAAAAAATATTAAAATGCACTTACCTTGTTCATCTTTTTCAGCATGTCTCTTACTCATTTTGGTTGTATAATGGCCTGGACAAGTTTGAAAACTAGGTTTTAATCCAGTGACGCGTTGTCGCAGACTTTATTTGAAGAGTGGCTTCTATTAAATGATTTCACTTTTTATTTTCTCTGGTTTGGGGAGGAGTGTGAGAGTTAAACTAGTAAAGATCTTATCAAAGACCTTTGTTTCGCTGTAGAAAGTCCAGCAGCGCATATAGTTTTGTTGGGGCATAATATGGACATGGCTTTGTGAAATGAGGGGTTTCTTATCTTGACGTCTACGCAAAGCACAAAAATGTATCTTTTTATGGTACACTAAGTGACTCAAAATATGTTTTTATTTTTATTTTGAATAAATAAGTATTTTCTCTCTTTTACGTAATCTGCGGCTCATTGAGAGTGATTGAGAGATCGTAGCAGATAAATTCAAGTGAAACATTGTAGGTAAACGAATTCATAATCACAATACTGAAATTCCAGTACAAATTTAGAACTGAAACAAATGTAGGCTTCTATTATTGCATCAAATTTAAGCAAAGTAGGCTAAAGGTAAAAGGGATACTCCACCCATAAATTAAAATTCTGTCATCATTTACACACCCACCTTCAAGTTGTTGCAAGCCTGAATGAGTTTCTTTCTTCTGCTGAACACAAAGGAAGATATTCGGAAGAACGATTGGAACTTTGGCACCAAAGTTGGTGCCAAAGTTCCAATCGTTCTTCAAAATATTCCTTTTTGTCACAACAATGGATCTTACAGTATCACATTTCTACTATAATTAATAATACAAAATTAATAGTATATCACCCCTTTAAACAGAGATTAGGCTCTGGATAAATTCAGTGAATCAAGTCTCAAAATTGTGCGTTTTATCATCAAAACACAACCATCAACACCTGATTATATTTTCTTTTGGCTTTTGTGCCACAACAAGTGCGTTTTATAACACACAGTTACAGCAGCCAGAGAAAAACTTCAAGGGTCACTAAAACAAATTCTGATCTCTATCGTGTTAAGTTTAATGAAACAATAAATCATCAACATATAAACCTCTGTTATTCTCAATAACAACTTCAGTAGACGCTTGACAGAAATAAAGTCAGTCGGGTTAGCAATAGGTGAAGCTGGTAAAGCTGTTTGTTGTCACGGTGCAGGTGCAGGCAGAAAGACAGGCTGAGTCAAAAAGGCTTCAATACAAAAGGTTTACTAATTATAAAGTTCAGATACAGGCAGGAAGACTGGGTAACACCACGTAACATTAAACATCGACCGACAAGGACAGACTGAATGGAAAGGAACTAAATACACACAGGAATCAAACTAAACGAGGTGAAAACAGGTGAAACAGATGAATACAGGACGCTGAACGGGAGGCTGATGAGGGAGTGAGTTCAGGTGTGGAGACAAGAGGATCCTGGGAAGTGTAGTGCTGGAGACGCAGACAGGATGGTGCAGACGAAGACTGTGACATTTGTATAGTTGTTTAATTGTTTAATCCTCCTCTACTGAGATCTTCAGAGCTTCAACATCATCTTTTATCTTCAGTTGATTTAAAGAGGAACTTGGCAAATATTAATATACCTGTTCTGGAGAGAATGGTGACTTTCCCCGCTCTCCCCAGCGTTCCCAGGTGGAAAACCAACCTTGCAACATGGGGACTAACGTCCCGGTAAGTTGCAAATAGGAAGTCTCATGAGAAGTGAAAACAAGTGAGAAACACAAACTACTTTACGGCAATTCGACATTAACACATACGCCATATGATACTGTGTATGATGACAGCGTCAGGCAGAAGGGTTGTATTATGGTTACGTTGACTCAAGTACAATAAAATGAACGTGTGACGAATCATAAACTGATGCAAATTAGGAAGAGGACAGACAGAGCTCGCTCTTTCAGCTCTTCAGATTGCATAATTCAGTGGGAAATAAATAAAGTATATTCTATTTGACTAAATATTTTGCAAACGTGGTAATAAATCAATATTTCTCCAAATATGCACACTTTTGAACAGAGAGCTCACGTAATTGAGCTGTTTTAAAATCCAGTGAATGTTTAACAACAATAATCTGGGACATTTGCAATCTTTGCATTTGAGGGGTTAAAAACAAGAAAAAGTTTTAAGACCTTCATGCCAACTATGCTGTTATGGTCTAGGCCGACCTGAAATGTAGGACTGACAGCCTGACTCCATAAAATATACATGATGGAGAATATGCTAAAACACATTTACAAAAGAATGAAAGGCTTTAACAATAATACTTAATGTAGACTAAGCATGCTCACACACACATGCACACATTATGTTTTAGATACAGATATTTGAAATATATGATGGGTAACAAAATGTTTACTGCAAGTATTCTCTATAAAACACAATTTTCAGGTTTTGCATTACTCCTAATGCACAATTGTCAAAACTAATGTTTCAATAGATATGAAGTGAGGGATTTTGATCAGATATGATTGTGAATGTTATAATAGTGATTTTATAATGTCTAAATATGAATTGTAGAACCACATTAGTGAGTTAAAAAGACTAGTATTAGCTTGCTTTCATTGAAATGTGTTTTAAAAGTGTCAGTTTGTCTCCTCTAAAGCAAGGCACATTTTCCATGTTAACTCCATTAAACATGCTTACACACACACACACACACACACACACACACACACACACAATTTGTTGTAGATACAGATATTTGAAATTGTTAAATAAATGCTTATTTCAGGACTCCCATTTAAAACATAATTTTCAGGTGTCATTGTGATCATAATGTGATATTGCAAAATATGATGCATAAAATTAAAGCTGCCGTCGGCAACATTTTTTTGATCATATTCAGTGAAATCGACACTATAATCCGACAGAACGACATAAATAAAGTGTTTTTAGAAAAGAAACCCGAGCTTTTAACTCCATCTGGAGCGTGTTATTTGTTTTACAAAAATCATCGAGTGCAATCAGCGCATGAAATCTGACTGTCAATCACAGATCGGGCGCACGCTACCCCTCGCGCACGTTACAATCACATGCACACGCCTGAAGTTCGCGGCGTAAGGAAGAGTGATGGCGGAACACTAACAAACCAAGTAAGCTCATTTAGAGTATAGATGACATTAGCAATTGCAATATATTGGTAGATTAGCCAGGGCAGCATACCTCCAAATACTGTAATCCATGGTGTTGATGGATGCTGATGAGACGCCGTTCACAGATAACCTGGTGCGCACGCACTATAGTGGGGGAGGACCATATGAGTTGTAAACATTCAAAATTTTGCCCAAGTCCACTCAATCTGCCAGACTTGCCAACTGCAGCTTTAACAATTGAAGATGTGAATTTTGGCAGTCATTTGTAATGTTATTTTAATGATTTTATAAAGTTTAAATATGATTTCAAATGCAAAACACTTGAAAATGATGTATGGCCGTTAAGACCTGACTTTGTCGAGGTGCTGAATTAATGATCCTGTGCTTGATTTTTCCATCTTCCTCCATATCCTCTCCTTTTACGTCCCAAACAATTTAGTCATTTGTATTTTCTCCCTATTTGTTCAAAGTATATGTTTTGTTAAAAAACTAAAAACAAGAGAAAACCACTGGACAGATACTACTTTTATTCTACAATTCTGATATGCTGACTGAAAATAAAGAATTTATACAAAACAAAAAGAAAACACCTTGAAAATAATTATTTTGCAGAGCTGAATGAGTTTGTTTTGTGAATTTGTTTTAGATATAGATATTTTAACAAAACACTTAACAAAACATAGGTTCTCATTTATACAGGTTCATATGTTAATGATTCTTCAATTAAATCTTAAATCATACACTGAAGGTTCAGAATTATTGGAATCACATTCTGCAAAGCTCCTGTTATCTTAAGGGGAACAGAAGGAAACCACTGAAAGTGCTGTGGTTATTGTGGTTATCATATATCCTCCTGCCAGACCAAAGTCTCACATAGACAACATCTCCAACCTCCAGGATCAACACAACTCCATTAGAGGAGTTTAAATCACCCTGAGGCTGATTAGCATATGCTGAAACCACACGCTCTCCATTCTTATCAATGGATGCAGATGCTACTGTTGGGCCATAACCAAATACAGAGATTCTGAACATGTACGCTCCTTTCAGCGGGGCTGTGAAAACACCTAAATCAAATAACAAGAGATACAAAATCAGATGATTACTGTATGATCGCTTAATTATCAAACACACTGTGTTGATAGTTTCGAAAGATGAGAGATGATTTCAGGCTACGCTTACACGACAACAATATCCTGAAAACAAACAAGGTTTATTCTTTGCGTTTTTCAATCCCCGTTTACACAGATCAGAGGAAAAGCTTTAAAGAGCTGTATTCTGCTGCCAGGCCAGTAGTTTGTGATGTCACTTTGTAAAGAAACACTCCGGATATAGTAGTATAGACTGATCATGTAATAAACATGCGCATGACATCACCGTTTTCAGATATTCACTTTTTGTAGTTTACTCGAACACGATAAAGGTATTGTTTCCAAAAACTTGCACTTTGAAGCCCCCCTTTTTTAAGTTTACTTTTACAGGCCGCCAAAACACATACAAGGTTTTCAGTTTTTTGTTGAAACCAGTGTCGTTTTTCCTGGCTCAAAACGAGGTGGTAAAACCCTGATCATGTATTTTATTAATAAGATAATTAAATTAGTATTTTTCATAGACCATCATATAGCCTACTGTGTTTAACACAGTATATTTCATGGGTGGAGCTCGGTACCTCCAGTGGGGTCCGTGGTCATCCCCCCACCAGGAATAACATTTTGTACATTTTTAAGATAAATTCATTAATCTGGTGCACTTTGAGTCTGGTTTCTAATCCGAATCCGCTGTTTAAAATAAATAATCCAACCGCCCAAACCATCTGTATCTGATCATCACATTGCAATTCTTCAAATTCTCAGTGTTAAAGGAAAGTTCAGTATTTAACAATTAAAGCCCTGTTTTAAGATCGTTTCTGATGAAATAGAATTGTTAGGAATGTTTTTTAGACAGATGCTGCTGTCCCGGGAATTTTCAGATTCTGTGGTAGCACCCCCACACCTCTACAATGGTAGCATATGTGCACAGGAACAATCCTTTATAAAACGCATTAAACATTAGTTTACAAAAATGTGAAACTCACCAAGTGGTCAGGGGTGTTCACTGAAATGCTAACACAAAAATCGCTGGAAAAGATGCTTTCCAACAGGTGTTTTACCATTCGTAGTAAAACTGTAGACCTATTTTTCAGACCGCCTCACAACTGTACAATCTTCCGTTGAGAGCTTGAATAATAGACACTCCAGCCCAGTTGGTGGCGATAATGCACCTTTGTCAATTGCAAGCAAATAACTTGTATAGTGTAGCCTACGATACCGCGACAGAAAATTCAAACAACCCCATTTCCGTTTCCGGCGGTGGACTAATACCGTACATCGCAGAACATACAATACAAGTCAATGGAGTTGTACAAAAACTATGCTAAAACCGGTTGGAAAGCATCTTTTGCAGCAATTTTTATGTGAGCATATCAGTGAACACCCCAGACCACTCGGTGAGTTTCACGTCTTTGTAAACTAAAGTATTATGTGTTTTATAATATAAAGGATTGTTCCTGTGTACCTATGCAACCATTGTGAAGGTGGGGGGTGCAACCACAGAAACGTCTCGGTTACGTATGTAACCCTTGTTCTCTGAGTAGGGAACGGAGACGTTCTGTCGGATGACGACGAATGGGATTTTCGCTTAGAAAGCCTATCAGCTTCAATCAATATAAAACAATCCAATGGCAAAAGAAATGCCATGGGTCTGCAGAATTTACATAGCGTAACTCTGCTCACCTGTGGGTATTTAAGGAGGACGCTGAATGCAAATCAGGCATGTTTCTTTGCTGAGACCAAGACTGAGATCTCCGCGGCACAGCGGAAGGTGGCAGGAAGACGGAACGTCTCCGTTCCCTACTCAGGGAAGGAGGGTTACATACATAACCGAGACGTTCCCTTTCGTTATCACTCCGAGTTCCGTTGGATGACGACGAATGGGATTACCAGTCTAATCTCGCCACCTTCTCAGCTGTCTTCCACTGCCCTGCGTAAATCTGAGATCCCTGTCGCACTTAGCTTGGCACGGACGAAATACTCTTATTTAGCACAGGAATACCAAGGTACACTGGGGAGCATATTCCATAGTTTAGAGGGAGATATGCAATTATTGCCAACCCAGAGGGGGGGGGGGGGGGTCGACTTAGAGAATACACATTTGACCTGAAGTATGTATATGGGGAATCACTGGGGTGTCCAGCCGCAGGTGGAATATTTTCAACCCCGGGGGTGTCAAGGTGGCTTGCCGAGGGAAAGACACACGCTCAGAGAGGCTTATAGTGGAAATACACATGTGGAGGCAAGTGGGAAGTCACACCAAGGGGGCACGGTCGACCTTGCTGCTGGTATGCCAAAGCAATGGAGTCCACTAGCCATTGAGACAACCTTTGCTTGGAGAGGGCCTTTCCCTTCTGCTTCCCAACAAAACAGACAAGAGCTGGTCTGAGGTCCTGAAACACTGTGTTTTGTCTACGTAAGCACGAATGGCGCGTTCTGGACAGAGCAGTGCCAAGGCTGGGTCTGCCTCCTCCGGTGGCAGCACTTGCAGGTTCACCACTTGGTCCCGGAAGGGAGTAATAGGAACCTTGAGCACATATCCAGGCCGGGGTCTCAGGATCACGTGAGAGTAACCCGGCCCGAATTCCAGGCATGCTTCGTCAACGGAGAACATATCCAGAGAACATAAACATGCCTGATTTGCGTTCAGGGCTCCGGGAATATAAATGGCACGAAGGGACCTCAGACGCTTCTGACTCCATATGAGGAGGTGGCGGGAGAGTTGCGTCATACGACGGGAGCGCAGACCACCTTGATGGTTGATGTACGCTACAGTTGCGGTATTGTCTGTTCGGACTAGTACATGTTAGTTCTTGAGCACGGCTCGGAAGTGGCGCAGAGCGAGCTGTACAGTGCCGTAGGCGATTGGGTCCTGTCCAGGAGCCCGCTACAGCACGTCCATTGCACATGGCACCCCAGCCCGTGGCAGAGGCATCTGTCGTTACGACAACATGCCGGTAAGCTCGTTCCAGGGACACACACTGGCCCATAGAAAACTGAGGTTCCTCCACTGGGTGAAGGTCTGACGGCAGGTCGGAGTAACTGGTACCCGGAGCGTGCCGTGTTGCCATGCCAACCTCGGGACTCGGTCGTGAAGCCAATGCTGAAGTGGTCTCATATGAAGCAATCCGAGCGGCGTTGCTGCGGCTGCAGATGCCATATGAAAAAGTTTCAGTGGAACCGCACTCTTTCCCTCAAACTGTCTCAGGTAAGTCAGCAGTGACTGCGCGTGCTTGTTCGTAAGCTGCGCGGACATGGCGACCGAGTCGATATCCATACCGACAAAAGAGATCCTCTGCACACACAGTAAATTCCCCGGTGTTAAATTTAACACCGCTCGGTGTTTATATGGGAACCACCAGCAGGGTGTTAAAAGTAACACTGATACAGTGTTAAAGTTAATGAGATAATTAAGTGAATAATTGAGTGATGATTGAGCATTATTGAAGACACCTGATGTTAACAAGCAGAATCACTAAAGGACAAAATCACAAATTGTAAGCCACCGTTATGGAGATCAGTGTTTGCTTTAGTTGGGCTCTTGACACTTATACTTTCACTTTAACTTTGTCTGCTTTTATTAATTTATAACAGTCAAATGAACAAAGAAAACTGTGATCTGATATTGTTGGTTATGTTTTGACATAATCATGCTGTGATCTGAAAAATCTAACTTTTCAGGTGAATTGGCTTAACTTGTTAGTAACAGTTTAGTGATTGTGCAGCATGTCCGTATTTTTCTTTTAACCGAAAATATTTAATAACAACTATTCTGATCAAATCACTTTCAACTTTATTTAGAAACACAGACATAAATAGTCAGCCTGTGTATCTCAACCATGGTGACATTAATAATCCTTGTTTCCACCAATCACAACTCATTAATGGCTCCCATCATGCATTGCGGTATGAATAAATTTAAGATCTGAATTGTCTATGTAATTTACTTTTCCTAATTGAATATTCTGCTCGTCACCATTGTTGAGAAGCATTGACTGAATTTTGAGGTTTATGTGTGCCTATAAGAAGTGTTTTTTTTTTTTTTTAACAACTTGTAGAAATCCTTTATATTATATCTGACATTCTGGATATTTATGTAGAATCTCAGTTATGTTGTGACCTACAAAATTAACCACGAACATATATTTCAAATGAATGTCATAATATGACCAACACCACCATATAAATTGTCTCTTTGTTCATCTGGCAGGTATAACTCAGATGCAACAGCCAATTAAAATGTAAAGTTAATAATAAAAGGGTCAAGAGCCCAACTAAAACAAACACTCACCTCCATAACGGTGACCTGAAAGTTAGGTTTTCTCCTTGTAATTCTGCTTTAGGTGTCTTCAATAATGCTCAATCATCACTCAATTAATCACTTAATTATCTCATTAACTCTAACACTGCCTCAGTGTTACTTTTAACACCCTGCTGGTGGTTCCCATATAAACACCGAGCGGTGTTAATTTAACACCAGGGAATTTACTGTGAGGGCTGCCTCGACGACCTTCGTGAATACGTGAGGAGACAGGGCTAGCCCGAGAGGGAGACCTGCGTACTGGTATGCCTGGCCCTCGAAAGCAAACCACAGGAACGGTCTGTGTCAAGGAACATGGAAGTAGGCGTCCTTCAGGTCGATCGCTGCAAACCAACCCTGAGGCTGCACACATTTTGAAAATGCATTTCACGGTGAGCATCTTGAACGGCAGCCTGTGAACGGCAGCCTGCGAAAACATGCCTGATTTGCGTTCAGCGTCCTCCTTAAAAACCCACAAGTGAGCGGAGTTAAACAAAACACTCTTATTAGAATAACTTTTTTTTACCTTTATAAAGGGCATTTTTTTTAATATACATTACATATTACATTCTATACATTCAATTAGAATAATGAGGCAATAGGCTGTTACCAATCAAATGAAATAATTTACATTGAACAATTACAACTGTATTAAATGAGATTATTTGATTATTTTAAATATTTTTTGAATATACAAATAAGGAATGTTGAAAAGAATGATACTTTGAAACTAAACCGCCAGTAGGTGGTGCCAGGCGACCGTTTTAATGAGCGAGTCATTGAGTCATTCATTGAAACGATTCGTTCAATGGCTGATTTATTCAGAATGAGGCAGTTTATAAATTGGTAATTGAGTCTTTGACTCAACTGAGTCGTTCAAAACGCTGAATCATTCAGTAATGAAACAGAGTGTTCCTGTGAGTTGCGCTGTGATCTTTGTATGGAACTATTTTTTTGCTGCTGAAACAGAACAAAAACAGTCATTTTGTCTAAAATGTAAGTGTAAGTGTAATTTTAACTATTTGTTTATTGAACTGTTATGAAATCCGAGAATAGACACAGGCCGGGAACACAGAACCATCACGGTGGAAAAAGTGTATCTGAACATGTGACTATCTGTCCAAGTTTTGTCAAGAGCCAGTGGCGGCATGAAATTTGACGGAGGCGCCCGCCTTGTAATTCTCTATGCAGGAAAAACCCTGCGTGTAAACGGCCCCTAATTCTCTTATTCACATTACACAACTGCAGAGAGGTCTGAATGGAGCAGAAGGGTTTTCATTACTATAAACTGAGTTTAATGACACATTTCATTGATTATTACCTGTGATTGGGTTGTAGGCGTTCCCTATGTTTGTGAAGACGTTCCTGTAGGTTAGTGTGATTTCAGTGGTAAAAGGACCAATGTGTCCACCGCCAGATTGCATCAGTGCAGCTGAAAAAGCTATTTCTCTGTCTGTTGTTGAAAAACATAAGCAATATTGTGATTACAATTGTGATATTACTGTATTACACTGAGGTTTATCATTCAAGCACACTTTCACCTCTATTTTCCTTTCTCAACTCCTCCACTTGACTCAGAGTAAGATTTGATATTTCTGTGAAGGAATTAAGATTCTGTTAAATGACATTCAGACTGATTATTGTAATAGATACACAATATACAAAACTTTATGCTAACGCTTACAATATGCATCGTAATGCATTGGTGTTTTACTTGGAGGATCATCGATAAAAGTGTGAATGTTTTGGTGAGGTACCAGCATTTTTCTTGTTCATCTCTTCCAGGATAAACGTCTGTTGTTCACTCAGTCGTGTCTCTAAAGCTCTGATGTTTGATTTCTGCTCTGTAACTGTGGCGGTCAGTTCTCTGTTGATGGTTTTCTGCTCTGTAACTGTGGCGGTCAGTTCTCTGATGTTTGTTTTCTGCTCTGTAACTGTGGTGGTCAGTTCTCTGATGTTTGTTTTCTGCTCTGTAACTGTGGTGGTCAGTTCTCTGATGTTTGTTTTCTGCTCTGTAACTGTGGCGGTCAGTTCTCTGATGATGGTTTTCTGCTCTGTAACTGTGGCGGTCAGTTCTCTCAGTGCTGCATGGATGTCAGTGAAGAACAGATGGTAGTTTTGTCGGCTGTCAGTTGAAGCTTCATCTCTCAAAGTGTCTGTTTGAGGTGGATTCTGTCCTCCGTCCTCAGATCTGAGCTGTTGACTGATCTCATTCTCATTGAGTCCTCCATCTACCTGATGCTGTACGACACACACAAAGGTTTCCAACAGCAGCAGTAAACACACTAAACCCTTCATTCTTCACTGATGTTTGTTTCCAGCTCTTGCTCTTCATCCTCACAGCCTCTCATGTTCCTTTTATAGTGTCCTGATTTACTGTCGTTTGTACTTTATCTATATTTCTTCAGATAAAAAACAAAACAAAAAAACAGTTCAAGTTAATTGTTAATCACAATCAAAGGGATGTTCCGGGTTCAGTAGATGTTTATCTCTATTCACTACATTTGTAGCTCTATGTTGAGCTCAACAGAAAATAACTCAGATTCATCTCTCTCCCTTTAAATATATATATATTTTTGAATTAATATATATTACACAGCTCCCCACTGTGTATATATATTAATTAAAAAATAGCAAGTATTTGATACACTGCCGATTTTGCAGGTTTTCCCACTTCCAAAGCATGTAGAAGTCTGTAATTATTATCATAGGTACTCTTCAACTTTGAGTGGCGGAATCTAAAACAAAAATCCAGAAAATCACATTGCCTGATTTTAAATAATTAATTAGCGTTTTATAGCATGACATAAGCTGGTTTGCATGACCATTTTTGCACACTCTGCAGCAGGGATTTTGGCCCACTCCTCCATACAGACCTTCTCCAGATCCTTCAGGTTTTGGGGCTGTCGCTGGGCAACACGGACTTTCAGCTCCCTCCAAAGATTTTCTATTGGGTTCAGGTCTGGAGACTGGCTAAGCCACTCCAGGGCCTTGAGATGTTTCTTATGGAGTCACTCCTTAGTTTCTCCGGCTGTTTCGGGTCGTTGACATGCTGGAAGACCCAGCGTAGTGTGTTACTAATGGTTTTCTTTGAGACTGTGTACTTCTGGGCTGATCCCTCACCTTCCTCATGATCATTGATGCCCCACGAGGTGAGATCTTGCATGAAGCGCCAGACTGAGGGAGATTGACCGTCATCTTAAACGACTTCTATTTTTGAATGATTGGGCCAAATGTTGTTGCCTTCTCACTAAGCTGCTTGCCTTTTGTCCTGTAGCCCATCCCAACCTTGTGCAGGTCTAGAATTTTATTTGATGTCCGTACACAGCTGTCTGGTCTTGGGCATTGAGGAGGGGTTGGAGTCTGTTTGTTTGAGTGTGTGGACAGGTGTCTTTATATAGGTAACGGGTTCAAACTGGTGTAGTTAAATACTTCAGCTATTGTCACGTGCCAGTGATTATCCCGACCTCTGATATTGTTGCTGATAATGACTCTCTGGTGTCCATATGCATAACATAAAGCTGGTACACCTGGTAACTTTTGTAAGATATGACAAAATGTAGAGAATGGATGTTAATTTACACAGAACATCTTACGGATAGAGTTTAACTGGAGTTGAATCCACAAAATTACTTTAAATGGCATTTTCCCCTGTGGGAGAAATTGTATCTTTAAGATGTGTGTGACCATCATATGACAGGAAAAGAGCAATCACAAAGACTATTATTCATATATATTTACACATATTATTCGAATATAGAATTGTATTGGAATGGTAAAGAGTATTGGTACGTGACAGGAGGGCCTCCACTCAAGGATACAATATGATACAGACATGAAATGAACAAGTTTAATGTTCCACATAAGGTTGAAAATACCATCATTGGCCTAGAAATATAACATTCTGGGAGTCAAGACTATAAAGGAGGAAGGATGCCCTCCCTTCACTCTGTGTGACTGTACGACTGCTGGCCTTTTCTTGTAAGAAAATGAACCTCATCAAAGACAACTGGAAATATTTGTCTTTTATTTAGTGATGTAATTTAGTTGGACCCCACACATGCAACAACATCCTGTATTAACAGATTTAAAACAGAATAAATGCATAGATTAATAAATACAAAAAGGATCAATTTCATTCTTTCCTTGCTGTTACTGTTAATTATTTACCAGAATAGTCTGAAGATAACAGGCTATATGTGTAAAACTCACTATTATTCAACAGAAAATTTTATTTTATTTAAAATGTAATAAACTTTTCATGTATAAGAGTGCCCTAGATTTGGGGAAATCGGATTTACGCCCTTATGATAACGTGTACAATAACTTGTTTTACGGTGCCATAATGTGAGCTGTTGTTTTGCGATGTGTACTTTGATCTTAACATCTTTAACCTTATTATTATTCTCAGGTTAGATAAAGTGAGTCGAGTCTGACCTAAATTATAAGCTTTTAAAAGGACTTACAATTTGTTCAGAAGACTTCTCTGTGATCAAAACTCACAGAGTTTTGATTCATAGTGTTTTAAGGCTTTGAATAAGAACTTCTAACACAGTACAATTTCAGTTGATGAAACTACCCAGACAGCAAACTGACATTGAATCAACGTGGAAACGACGTCTCTCATGACATTGAAACAACGTTGATTTGCTCATCGAATTAATGTTGAACCAACGTCAGACGCGGCATTCTTCAAAGGTAAATGAAATCGAAAATTGGTTTGCTTTCATAACGTTGAAACAACGCGTTGATTTCAAGTTGATTTTCCGTTAGTTTTGAAAGAATGACGCGTCTGACGTTGGTTCAACGTTAATTCGATGAGCAAAACAATGTCAGATCAACGTTGTTTCGATGTCATATTTCCACGTTGATTCAATGTCAGTTTGCTATCTGGGTACAAACTGGCACGGAGGTATATAATTACAAAATAAAGTCATTATGAATGTTATTGTTGTTAATATTATTTTATAAAGTAGGTAATGTAAGATAAAAGGAGTTTTATCAGTACGCGTGACGAAGCCTTTTCTGCGACAGCTCCAACTCTCCGACGCACAGTGTAAACGTCAGCGTCCGAATTCACTCACTTCATCTCGTTCACTCCTTGCAGATAAAGTGCACTCAAATGCCATACACTTTATAGGGATTAGTGAATGAGTGAACGAGTGAGCGCTTTCAGACACAGCTAATGACAGTAAAATTATTTATTAATGGTAACAAAACAGGCAGTTGACAGTTTCATAGTGACACTTATATAAACATATAAAGTACTTAAAAAAAAACTTGTATGGTAAATACTATCAGGGTATACTTATATCCTCTACTGTTGTAGTAGTAACTGCATAATGGTGTCCAGACAGATGTCCAGCAATCTGTAACAAGGCTCCTCACAATCCAGTGCACATGAAATTAGGAACAAGTCTTTGTTACACTAATGAGGTAGATCAAGGCCTCTTTGAAGGGAGCATAGTTGTAATTGACAGCACCGTCAAAAATAACTGAAAGGTAATAATGTGCATAGTGCTGCTCTGCTCTCACTTTGTCTGCCAATGATAAAACACTTAAACTGAATAAACTTGTAAAGGAAATGTGACATACCTGGAATCCTGTGAGCATTCCACGATTGCACAAATCTGTTTATGCCAATCTGGCACATCTGGCAGGTCAGATGTGTTAGATGCGCAAAACGTTGTCAGACTGTCCTCCATATTTATTGCTTCCTGATCTTGTAGCTGGATGAGGGCGTCCTTTCGTGGATAATTCAGTCTGTTGTTAAAGAGATACTTCTGGATTTAGCATTAACCTTTGTTTTAGTTGAAAACCTGTAGTATTTTCGAATTACCGTGCTTTCCACACTCATATCCCCCTGAGATGAGAGATTTATGCATTTTTTTTCTGGAAAAAATCCTGACGATTTTTGCGTCATTGCAGGATTTTGTTGTCCAGAGGCTAAACACTACAGTCAGTAGTAGGGCCGTCCCGCATGTTCTTAACCCGCCCATAGAGGGTGATCTCACTCACAGAATAAACATAGTGTCGGCCATCTTTTTCTGGAAGCTAAGCTAGCAGGCTCTTGTTCTGTGGAGAAAGCATCCTCTTTTTCCCGGACATGTCCGCCCGTCGATGTCCAGGATTCAGCTTTGCAGTCGCCAGCTTTTGTTTCAATCTAACTGAATTCAAGTTACGTCTGAAGATGAGAAAATTGTGTTTTAAAGTGGTATGGCAACAAGCCGGTAATGATGCTGTCTGTTGTCCGTAGGGTTGGGTATCGTTTGAATTTGAACGATTCTGATTCCGATTACGATTCCTTGTTTCGATTCCGGTTCCTAACGATTCTCGATTCTGATTCTTTTAAGAGGCAGGGTCAAAAAAGTTTAGCTAACCTTGCTAACCAACGGCCTTTCTGAAGGAAATAATCCTTTCTGAAGGAAATACTCCTTCTGTAAAAATACTCCTTTTGTCACAAATTTTGCATTTTGCTGAGATTTCGTTATTTTTATAAAAGTGAAGCCACACTTTGGATCGCCAACGTAAGGTACTCATGTTCGACTCGCGTGGTTATACCAACACGTCCGGTAGACGCTTCTTCGTTGGTGTTGTTCAGCGGTTTCTTCTTCGGCTCGGCGGACTGTGAATATCGAAACTAGGAATCGAAATTTTAACTTTTGAACGATTCCGGGAAAAACGAAAAGTTAGTCTCGGTTCCAATCGATACTCGATTCTCGATACCCAACCCTAGTTGTCCGTGATGCACATCCTGAAGACAGCTGCCAGCGATGGGACAAGAAACAGAACAAATTTGTGTCTATCAGACGACCAAATATTGTTCGCAAGTACAATAACAAGATGGGTGGGGTTCACCTCATAGACAGGATGATCAGCTACTACAGAATGAGTGTCCGTACCAAGAAGTGGGCGCTTTGGATGCTTATGCACTTCACTGATAGCTGGCCAACAGCTGGCTACTGTACCGCCAAGACCACAAAGTACGCGGCACAGGAAGAAAGGGCATCATGCAATTTCATGAATTCCGAATGGAAGTGGCCAAGACATTCTTGGCCCAGCAAAATGCACAGGAAGACACTACAGACCTCTCAGAACAGGAAGACAACACAGAGCAAAAGAAAAAGCGCCCTGTGAAGGAAGTCCCCCACATCTCAGTCCGCAGAAGAGGCTAATGCACATCTTCCAGAGGTGGTCAACCTGAAGAATGCAGCGAACTGCAGAGCACCAGGATGTTCTGGGAAAACTCGGGTTCGATGTGTAACATGCAAGGTGTTCTTGTGCTTGCAAGCTGAATGAAACTGTTACACAGTCTTTCACACCAGTTAAATGTGATAAAAAGAAGATAAAAGAACATTCCTAGTTCTGAGAAGAAGTTTTGTAGTGTTGTTGTTGTTGTTAAATTGTTTTTTATTTGGATATAAATTTCGTAAAAATGAAAAATGTTGAGCTGTACACAGGCTGTAAATAAAAGAGCTGTGCACTTAGTTACACAATGGTGTCTTGATTTTTTTCTTTGAATACAGACCTAGTGTCCACATATGTGAACATACTTTTTTTCAAAAAGTGCTTAATGTTCAAAGATAATATATGGTTATTATATCTATTGGTCCCCCTAGCCCCAAAAAGCTAGAAATCTAAAATGCACGCCACACCAGTACACGGGTCTTAAGAGGATATATTTTTAAAAAGATCGTTAATTTATCCAAAGTCGTGTAGCTCTGTGACCAAGTCAAAGCATTTTTTTTTGTATTTCACATTAATGCAAGTAGGCTATCCATTGATTGTTCTGTTTTCATGTCAAATTTTATGTAGAATGGAAACGATGGCACAGAGCCTTGAATGGAAAAGGGGAAGACTTGTTGAATCCCAATTAGCTGATGGACTGTTCATTTTAGGCCCTGTTAACACGAGAACGCTCGCGGGTGAAAACGTAAAAATAGTGTATCGGATGTGCCTTTCGTTTACATGGCGACGGAGTTTTGGGGGCTTAAAAATGCAAAAAAAGTGAAACCACCCTCCACAGTGGAAAACTTAAAAACACTCCACCGTCGCGTTCCCGTGTAAAGGGTAAAAACGCAAAAGTCTGATTGAACATGTGCTTGACAGTGAAGGTTGTACGCAGGCGGGCGGACTTGGTGTTGCTGTGCAGTGCTTCACATCTCCACCTAGCTGCCTGAAGTGCATACTACATTGAATTTCACACACTTTTGCGTCACCATATGCACACGGATTTCCCATCCAAAACACTCGTCTAAACGCAGAATTAAAAGTGATAACACAACGCCACTTTAGCTTTTTCTCTTTTGAATCATTTCTGAGTAAACAGACTTAATTGGTGAGTTTGCAGCCGATGTTCGGCAGCAGCGACAACCTGGTGGTGTTAAGTTGTTTTTCACTATGAGATACTAGTGTGCAGAAGTGAATGATATAAAAGTGGATTATATCGGAAAACTGGTGGATGCAGAGAGAAATGTAGTTTCACATTAAAGGTTTAAATGTTAAATGTACCTACACTTTATAGAGAAAGGATAAACTATGCTTTTGTAAGAAAGCTGAAAATAACTTTACTTGGATAAAGTGAATTGTCAAAATGAAGTGAATGCATCTAATTAATTGTTTTCTATTGAAGCTTCACACACTCACAGTATCACATCACCCCATTGTCCTCAGATTTCAGACATACTGGGCACTTCAAGGCGCACTGTGAAACAACATCTTGGGTATCGATATATCGATCTTCTTATGTACCCAAGGGCATTGTCATAATTTTGTTTAATTGACAATGATAATTGTCAGCCTGACTTCACTCAAACTGAAACTTCTGCTGGGTTTTCCCAGGGGAAATGCTTTGAGAGGAAGAAGAACCCAAATCAACAGATTGAGAGACTATAGGGAGAAGGGTTGTTAATGTATGCCATTAGCTGTTCACTCTTTTGGAAGATGATGGTACACTGCAACAATGAGAGGCATCTTTGGGCACTTACATCTACCTTCCTCGAATAAACCAGGACTTGTCTCTTTTTCAAGGTATGTGTCGCCATATCAGATCTTTGTGCGCAGCTGTCTTCACCTACAGGCTCAAAATCTGCCTGGGGATCCAGGTAGTATTTATCCTCAGGTGGGGATCTCCTAAAAGAGCATGCACAGAGAAGTCCAAATTGAACATGATTTAATGACTCGTAAATGTAAGTACACATTGATGGCCTAAGACACGAAACGAGCTGGGCCCGGTTCCCCGATAACGCTCACTCTTAGCGCGCTAAGAAGACTCGAAAAGATATATCTTACCGTAGTTGTCTATGTTCCTAAGTGTGTTCCCCGAAGTGTCACTTATGCCGAGTTCAGACTGCATGATTTTAGCCACGATTTTGGCTCGCCGACAGGTTTTGAGAAATCGCCGACAAATGCCCGAAATCACAGGCAAATCGGCGCTCGTTCACGCGAGTGACAATTACGCAGTGTGAATGAGCAAAGACGCGAAATGAGAGAATCACCGACGAGTCGCCGACGCCCGTGAGATATTTGGCATGCTAAATATCTGGACCTATCGGCGATTCAAAATCCTGCTGTGTGAAAAGTGTTTTGACTGAAAACTACATCGGGGATCACCGGCAGCCAGTGAGAGAGCAAGATACAGAGCAGCAGGGAGTTCGGGGAGGAGTTATAGATCACATATCAACATGATATGGCATTGTTTCAGAAAAAAAAGCTTCTTCTCGGTCTATTTGGACACAATAAATAGAAGAAAAATTAGTAGAAATTTGGCAGGAGCACTCGTGTCTGTTTGACGTTTCACCAGCTGTACCACAACCAGGTCGAAAAATAAAAAAGTCTCAGGTGAGAACTCGGTCTTGCACGTGTGGTGTCGCGTTGTTTCCTTTTCACATCTCACGTTTGTTTGATGTGAAACGTAGTTTGCGCGCAGTGTGCTAGACAGAGTCTGTCGGCGATTTTTCCTATTGTAAAGTTTTGCAGTGTGAAACCTTCTGTCACCGATCAATCATCCAGTGTAAACACAGCAGTGACTGAATGCTGGCCAAGATAGTCATGCAGTGTGAAAAGAACAGCGACCCGACTACTTTGAAAATCATGCAGTCTGAACTCGGCATTAGGAAGCTTCTTAACTTGCTCCTCTTACGTTCGACGTTACAAAGGCGCTGTCCCAAGTGAAGGTGCAGAATTAGTTGGCATCGATTGCTCAGGAATCAATTTTCCACTTCACACGAAGGTTTATTACGGCGTTAAGAAAGATAACATGCTCTATGCAAATTAAAAATTCCTCAAATTATTCGAGTGACATTTATTTTAACATTATTTAAGTTACCAGTAAAATAGAGAATATTAATTAAATTATCAAATTGTGATATGTCAAAATGTTTCAGATGACGATCAAAGCAGGATGTTCACAGAAGCGCGAGCGAATCCCAATGCAAAGCTTCACGAGATAGGATGCAAGTGGCAAAACTAAACATCTATCAGCTTCAGGTAGGGGATGTTTACAGGTAAAGATAAAGACACTGAGAGAAGAAGAACGAGAGAAGGAAATGGAGATAAGAGAGGAGAGGTAAAGCAATAGCCTATTGCATACTGTGCCCAGAATGAGAATAACTTTATTGCAATGGATTCCTATTTAACACAAATATAGCCTACATATCCCAAGTTCTTTGACAATTACTGTGGAAAAATAATATGCCCCCGAACCCAAGATCACTTTTGGGACCGCTGTATTTATAAAACCCTGTGTACTGCTTTTGCACTGAATAGAAAATTATATTTTTGCAAAATACTATGAATTACAAGGCTGTACAGTAGAGTGCACTATTGCAGACTTTTTTCAATTTTTTTCACATAGCAGAAAAATATACTTAAAGTACTCCATACTTTCTTGTCATACAGAGTTAAGAAATATGCAAAAATAAAATGTTAAATGTCTACTTTTTTATGTGCCCATCTACAATTTAAATAAAATATTGTGCTTTTGCAAAATAAAGAAAATAAACAAAGCTGTGCGTTCTGCCTCTCCGTCTACGTGAACTTTTTTCTAAAGCATCTCTCTAAACTTAAACAAAACTCAGCTAATACTATTCACCCAGGCTTGAGCAATATAATCATTTAAATGAAACATTTCGAGATTAAAGTCGAAACATTTCGAGAGTACGAGAATACAGTCTTCCGTAGAAGCTGCGCATGTGTGCTTGCCATTGTCTCACATTGCCGCACACACAGGCATTCATAATGGCCAATAGCGAGTTTCACACTGTGTGTGTGTGTGTGTGTGTTTTGTTTCATCAAAGGAAATTCAACAGGTGCCAATCTACCAGCATTAGGCTACCTTTGTAGGACGTTATAAAATATACTGCGCCGGAATAGACTTTAGCCTATAGGAAAACCAACACGGAAAACACTTTTCAGACTGGATGGAGAAATCCAGCTTTATGAATGAATGAATAGGGCATTTATATAGCGCTTTCATATATGCCTACACTCAAAGTGCTTTACAATCATATCAGAGAATCTCTCCTCAACCATAAGTGGTTATTAAATCTTAGGAAATCACAGGATCCGGCCAAATGATTGGATACAGAATGATGCACTTAAAATGTATCCAGAGCGTATTTACGTTGAAGAGGGAGACCGAACAGTTACTGTTGTGTTCTCGACCCAGATAGTGTTGACTAGACGATCACGAAAAGACCTCAGAAACACTGCCGCTAGCACGTGTGACGTGTGTAGAATTTTGTTGAAAGCCCAGATAAAAGTAAAAAGCTAATATTTTGGGTTTATCCATGGCAGTTCGACTTCACACACACACCCTGAGCCAGTGGACGCGCACTGTTATGAATGCACAATGTTTCGACTTTAATCTCGAAACATTTCGACTTTAATCTCGAAACATTTCGACTTTAATCTCGAAACATTCCGACTTTAATCTCGAAACATTCCGACTTTAATCTCGAAACATTTCGACTTTAATCTCGAAACATTTCGACTTTAATCTTGAAATGCTAGATTTTTATTTTACTGACTTTTTTTTTTAGGTTGCGGTTCAGGGCTTGCGTAGTACTCATTATTGTTCTCAGCTCATTATTTTCCTAATGTGACACGCTAACTGAGAGCACGCTCAATTCAAACGCAAATGATCTGAAGCAACACTTTGAGACTGTAAACGCCCACATAAACTCGGTAAACACACGATATTTAGTCAGATACTCAGATTGATGTATTGCAGAGTCTTCGGAGGCTGCAAGGAATAATCACCATCAATGTTCTCTCTAAGCTGCGCTTCTGCAGCCGTGCCGCGCAGAAAATAGTAAAATGCCAAGTAGAGAACTGACGTGAAATGTGTGGGGAAATCCATTTGATTGTAGTTTAAGTAAGAAATAATTTCAGTGCTCTGGTCAACCGCTACAGAGTGAAAAATGGTGAATGCAGTTTACAGGTTTCACAGAAAGAGAGCGATGTGAGCATGTGTGATTGGCAGTGAGTCGTGTGTGCGGACAAAATAGCTCAATATGCAACATGACATCATGACTTTTGCGTAAACATACACGCCACTTTCAAGTCAAGTGGCGTGTTACCTATACGCATTTTGAGCTTTGAGTATGCGTATATCTGCGTGAATGCATGTCTACGCCATTAACGTCCGAGTGATTCCACGTGTCTGTACACGCCTTTAAATGTCCGAGCGAAACGAAGCAAAAT
Source organism: Pimephales promelas (assembly GCF_016745375.1). Next base: position 22,579,861 of record NW_024121321.1, read on the forward strand.
GTACATCTACATCTGGGGAGCGATCTTTTTTTTCCTAGGATGGTAAAGGAAGACTCATAAATGCTATTAACCCCAGTGACGGGTAGGTTTAGGGACGGGGTTGAGGTAAGTCATATATTTATATATACAGTAATAACGTTAAGTCAACAGCGTTCATAATCACGCTGAAAAGCGATTATGCGTGTTGATAGCACACCAAAAATGGAAATACGAATTGGTGTGTCATAGATACGCAATTTTATGAGATCAGTCTGCAATATGAGGCAACGAGAAACAAAAAGACATGTGAAATAAAATCACAACATAATGTTTTAAAGAAGAGTGGTTTGATTAAAGTGGTGGAAATAAGACTATTAAGACTATTCAAGTTTCAAACTCTGTCCTTTTTAAGCCACTGTCAGAAGTGTTGCATCCAAGCCAGAAATGGACTTGCCATGTCATAGTAAAGTCAAGTCACCTTTTATTTAAATAATGCTTTTTACAGTACAAATTGTTCCAAAGCAGCTTTACAGAGATAACAGGGGAAAAAAATGTTGTAATAGTATTGTTAAATTCAAAATGAAATTTCCCTGCATCTAAGCTTATCTAAGCATCCTTATGGTATAGCTCAGTCAGCACTGGCTCATTTCAATGTGAGCCGCTAAGATGGCAAGGCATTGAGAAAGCACATGAAAATAAATCTGATGTGGCTAGAGCTCTAAGCTTTCCAAAAAGGAGAGAAAACAATAGCTGGATTATATTCTCAACAGAGGGAAATACAGTATGCCCACAATGCTGCCGTTATGGAATCAGGAAAGGGGGAACTGGTGCCATTTATACAACCACTTAAAGAAGCGCAGGGAGAGGATTTCATCCATTGTGCGTACAAGGACTTTTTACAAAAAAAGGTGGCGACATATAAGTTCTTGTAGACTTAAACCTCAGTCAGTCCCCTCCCAAAACAGAAAAATCTGTGTTCAGTCTGTGTACACACATGGGGTCTGTGCCTTCAAACAACTATGGGGAGTAATCAGTGCCATGAATCCTGACCCAATCACAGATATAACAAAACATGTCAGAGTAATTACTGAAATTGGGCAGCACTTGTTGAACAAAGGAGGGCTATGAGCCAAATATAAACAGTGTGTGCGGGAAAAGATGCAAGAATTGGGAAGGTTGATTCACAAGGCGAGGACAGTCTCCTCGTTAAAAACGATGGAAGATTGAGTAAATCCTAAGAAGTACATTGAGACTGTAAAAGCTGTCAAGTATACGTGTGGGTATGACAGAGAAACGGACAATTTCATTTTTTAAGCTAGGCTAACAGTGGGTGCGTCTGACTGTTACGGCACGCACAGAGATGAGAAGGGTATGTGTGGACTTATTTAACTCTGGGGGATATGGTGAATAAGCCAAAGTCCCTGTGAGGGACCAAGCAGTCAAGGGGAAAGGACACAGGATTTCCGATCAAAAAAATGATTTATTAAATACAAAAAATAAAGTTACAAAATAAAATCAGGTCTGGGCCCATAACAAAAAAGGGTCAACTGAACAGAAATCAAATCAAACCAACCAAACCAACCCAACATGACCTCCTTAATGACACACATGGGGAACTTATTACACAAAGGACTAGTCGTTAAAAAAAACGCTGTCTCAGTGTGGATGGAAGGCCAAAACGGAGAGAAAATTAGATGTATTAGAGAAAAAAATTATTAGTGTGGACATGGCCTAAGATATTCAGAGCTGACAACACCTATGATTAGAACTGTAATTATTGTGCTTCATTGATGAAATTGTATTTGCCTTTACATTTTTATTATTAAAACATAAGTTAACAATTAAAATAAATTCAACTGATTACAAACACTGTCTACCGAAGTTTTGATTTATAGTGTTTTAAAGCTTTGAATAAGAACATACCACAGAAGTCTTCTGAACAAATTGTAAGTCCTTTAAAAGGCTTATAATTTAGGTCAGACTCGACTTACTTTAACTAACCTGAGAAAAATAATAAGGTTAAAGATGTTAAGATCAAAGTACAAACCGCAAAACAACAGCTCACATTATAGCACCATAAAACAAGTTATTGTAAACGTTATCATAAGGGCATAAATCCAATTTCCCAAAATCTAGGGCATTCTTATACATGAAAAGTTGTAAATCAGGTTAATAATGTTATTAAATGTATTAAGTTGAGTTTTGTGTGGAATAATAGGGAGTTTTACACGTATCTTCAGTATATTCTGGTAAATAATTATACAGTGACAGCAAGGAAAGAATGAAATTGATCCTAAAATTATTTTTTTGTATTTATTAATCTATGCATTTATTCTGTTTTAAATCTGTAATACAGGATGTTGTTGCATGTGTGGGGTCCAACTAAATTACATCACTAAATAAAAGACAAATATTTCCAGTTGTCTTTGATGAGGTTAATTTTCTTACAAGAAAAGGCCAGCAGTCGTACAGTCACACAGAGTGAAGGGAGGGCATCCTTCCTCCTTTATAGTCTTGACTCCCAGAATGTTATATTTCTAGGCCAATGATGGTATTTTCAACCTTATGTGGAACATTAAACTTGTTCATATCATGTCTGTATCATATTGTATCCTTGAGTGGAGGCCCTCCTGTCACGTACCAATACTCTATACCATTCCAATAAAATTCTATATTAGTTTAAGGTTTGTGATGGTTCTTTTCCTGTCATATGATGGTCACACACATGTTAAAGATACAATTTCTTCCACAGGGGAAAATTACATTTAAAGGAATTTTGTGGATTCAACACAAGTTAAACTCCATCAGTAAGATGTTCTGTGTAAATTAACATCCAATCTGTACATTTTGTTATAACATTAAGCTGGTAAACCCGGAAAATATTGTAAGATATGCACATGGATAGCAGAGAGTCATTATCAGCAACAATATCAGAGATCAGGATAATCACTGGCACGTGACAATAGCTAATGTATTTAATTTAAATAAAGTCACTCAAGCTTACATATGGATGTACATTTTTAAGTAATCATTCCTCAAAGTCACACAGCCTGTTATGCTGCTATAAATACTATTAAATTGTGAGAATTTAACCTGTGTTATCGTGCAGATCTGACAATCCATTCAAACGACCGGAGGTGTTCATTTCTGTGATTATCCCTTAAGGATATATATATATATATATATATATATATATATATATATATATATATATATATATATATATATATATATATATATAGACAAGTCAAAGTTATTTTCTGTTGAGACCAACAAATGTTGTGAATAGAGATTAACATCTACTGAACCCTGAACATCCCTTTGTTTATGATTACCAATTAACTTATTTTTTTCTGGAGCAATATACATGTTGTACAAAAGACAGTAAATCAGGTCACTATAAAAGGAACATGAGAGGCTGTGAGGATGAAGAGCAAGAGCTGGAAACAAACATCAGTGAAGAATGAAGGGTTTAGTGTGTTTACTGCTGCTGTTGGAAACCTTTGTGTGTGTCGTACAGCATCAGGTAGATGGAGGACTCAATGAGAATGAGATCAGTCAACAGCTCAGGTCTGAGGACGGAGGACAGAATCCACCTCAAACAGACACTTTGAGAGATGAAGCTTCAACTGACAGCCGACAAAACTACCATCTGTGCTTCACTGACATCCATGCAGCGCTGAGAGAACTGACCGCTACAGTTACAGAGCAGAAAACCAACATCAGAGAACTGACCGCCACAGTTACAGAGCAGAAAACACACATTAGAGAACTGACCGCCACAGTTACAGAGCAGAAAACAAACATCAGAGAACTGACCACCACAGTTATAGAGCAGAAAACCATCAACAGAGAACTGACCACCACAGTTACAGAGCAGAAAACCATCAACAGAGAACTGACCACCACAGTTACAGAGCAGAAAACAAACATCAGAGAACTGACCGCCACAGTTACAGAGCAGAAAACAAACATCAGAGAACTGACCGCCTCAGTTACAGAGCAGAAAACAAACATCAGAGAACTGACCGCCACAGTTAGAGAGCAGAAAACAAACATCAGAGAACTGACCACCACAGTTACAGAGCAGAAAACAAACATCAGAGAACTGACCGCCACAGTTACAGAGCAGAAAACAAACATCAGAGAACTGACCGCCTCAGTTACAGAGCAGAAAACAAACATCAGAGAACTGACCGCCACAGTTAGAGAGCAGAAAACAAACATCAGAGAACTGACCACCACAGTTACAGAGCAGAAAACAAACATCAGAGAACTGACCGCCACAGTTACAGAGCAGAAAACAAACATCAGAGAACTGACCGCCACAGTTACAGAGCAGAAAACAAACATCAGAGAACTGACCACCACAGTTACAGAGCAGAAAACCATCAACAGAGAACTGACCGCCACAGTTACAGAGCAGAAATCACACATCAGAGAACTGACCGCCACAGTTACAGAGCAGAAAACAAACATCAGAGAACTGACCGCCACAGTTACAGAGCAGAAAACCATCAACAGAGCTTTAGAGACGCAACTGAGGGAACAACAGATGTTTATCCTGGAAGAGATGAACAAGAAAAATGATGTTATCCTGGAAAAGATGAACAAGAAAAATGCTGGTACCTCACTAAAACATTCTCTATTTTATCAATGATCCTCCAAGTAAAACACCAATGCAATACGATGCATATTGTAAGCGTTAGCATAAAGTTATGTTTATTGTGTGTCTATTACAATAATCAGTCTAAATATCATTTAACAAAATCTTAATTCCTTCACAGAAATATCAAATCTTACTCTGAGTCAAGTGGAGGAGTTGAGAAAGGAAAATAGAGGTGAAAGTGTGCTTGAATGGTATTCAGTTTATTCTCAAAAAGAAAGAAATATCAAAATTCAATATATTGTTTATGTTTTTTAACAACAGACAGAGAAATAGCTTTTTCAGCTTCACTGGTGCAATCTGGCGGTGGAGATATTGGTCCTTTTACCTCTGAAATCACACTAACCTACAGGAATGTCTTCACAAACATAGGGAACGCCTACAACCCAAATACAGGTAATAATCAATGAAATGAGTCATAAAACTCAGTTTATAGTAATGAAAATCCTTCTGCTCCATTCAGACCTCTCTGCAGTTGTGTAATGTGAATAAGAGAATTAGGGGAATTTTCAGGAACTTTTTCCTGCATAGAGAATTACAAGGCGGCCGCCTCTTTTCATGCCGCCTCTGGCTCTTAACAAAACTCGGACAGTCACATGCTCAGATACACTTTTTGTCATTGGATGAACAACCCAGACAGGTTTCTGATTTGTCAATGAAATGATTTGTGAGCCACACCGCTTTGATGGAAAAGGTAATGAGGGTTGGAATGTTAGCGCGTTAGCATATTAACTGATACTATGGAAATGGACCTTGATCGATTTTATCCATACAAGGCCTAAACTATATTAAATAAAACATAATTAAAAACAACTATTTAAAGTAACTATCAATGTAGTGTAGTAAGAGTATTGGGCAACCTAAAAGCTGTTCTGATTGACTAGGTCAATCTCGACGTGTAGCTTAAAATCGTTTTTTTAGAGTTTCCCTATTCAGGGCTAAAACAGGCAGTGTATATTGGGGTGGGGGTGGGGGTTTAGGGGGGTGCACGGTAGGCCTATGTAGCTCGCCGCCTAATACCTATGCACGGGTTTGTCTGTCACGGCCATAGGTCACTGCATGTTGCTTTGAGTCGCATGTTCTCTAGACTCGTCACTATGGAAACAAAGACACTAAAATGCAATCACGGGCAAATTAACTACTCTACTTCTTCTTGTGAAATTGATTTCATTGTAATTACTTTTAGTATTACCCATACTGTAAAATCCTTACTTGTTTATTCAACTAGGTGTGGGTCTATGTAAAATTACGCCCGTTGATATGACTATTTGTATTATTGGTAAGAAAATCTATTTTATGTATTTATTTATGTATTCAGACCTATTGTTAATTCTATAGTAGCCTATTAAAGGATAAAATTCTCTAGGTTTGTTAAGCATAAGTTATTCCACAACATGCACATTTTTATTATTCAATATGTATAAATATATCTCTCTCTTATTTCTTATTATAACTTATTTAGGCTACTCATTTCCACTGACACTTTTCAGCCAAGTATTTTTTTCTTCCCCCTCTCGCCGTTACTTTTGCATACGCTTTCGTTTCAGAGGTGGACGCAACTCTCTGCCAAAAGACCCGCCCTCTTCTGACTCTGATTGGTCCTGAACCTGATGGTATTATAAACAAACCAATCAAAACAACAATGGCAGCGAGTATTACCCAATCAAGGGTAGAATAGGGCGAGTCTTCACAGAATGCGGGTGGCATGATTTGCATGGGATCATGCGTTCGGAAATACGGGACAAACGGCATCCCGTATTGATTCAAAACGGGACGCGCTGTTTATTTCACAAAAATGGGACGATTCCATATTTTAAGGGACGGGTGGCAACCCTATGTGTGAAACACAGTAGGCTATATAATGGTCTATGAAAAATACTCATTAAATTATCTTATTATTAAAATACATGATGAGGATTTTACCACCTCTGTCTTGTTTTGAGCCAGGAAAATCTACACCGGTTTCAACAAAAAACTGAAAACTTTGTATGTGTTTTGGCGGCCTGAAAAAGTACACTTAAAAAAGGGGGGCTTCAAAGTGCAAGTTTTTGGAAACAATACCTTTATCGTGACTATGTGAAAAAGGTGATGTCATGTGCATTCATATTACATGATCAGTCCAAGGGGGTAATCCATCGACCGGAAGTTGAAGCCTCGCGGGAGCTGCCATCTTGCAGCAGAACTTCACTTGCGTTAGCATTTCCATTGACTCCCATTCATTTTGGCGTCATTCGGCGAATAACTTTACATCTGAGGCATTTGAAGACCCCATTTGTCCATTATTTATTTCTAAAGAAACACGACAATGTATAAAATGCTCCATTACCTTGTAGCTTATGTTATGGCCCCGTAGAAGCAGTTTTTTTTTTGTAAAAGTAGCTAACGATTGCGTCATAATCACGCGACTCTGTCGCACAGTAGAGAGATTACCGTATGGACAGGAGGAGAAGCTCGCGATCAATCGGGGAAACGTGGAGGCAAAATGACAAAATAATTAATCAGAATACCTAGCAAAAGTTTCTCCTGCTCCTAGCTCATGAACAGCTCCTACTCACACTCTCCGCCTCTGCAAGTTTCGGAAGGGAATGATTCAGATTTCTCATGCCACAGCCACTAGAAGACAGACTGTTGCGCACATCACATCTACTTCGTCAAGCTCTGTTTGAGTCTGCGCGTCAGGAACGGAAGTGCTGAAGAATCGCCATAAACGGGCTTCACTTGTCTCAATGGAGTTCCAATGAGATGGCTCTGTCCACGTCTTATACTGTCCATGGATCAGTCTATAGACTATACTACTATATCCGTAGTGTTTCTTTACAAAGTGACATCGCCAACTACTGGCCTGGCAGCAGAATACAGCGCTTTAAAGCTTTTCCACAGATCTGTGTGAACGGAGATTGAAAAACGCAAAGAAAAAACTTGTTTAATTTTAGGATATTGTTGTCGTGTAAGCGTAGCCTGAAATCATCTCTCATCTTTTGAAACTATCACACAGTGTGTTTGATAATTAAGCGATCATACAGGAAACATCTAATTCTGTATCTCTTGTTATTTGATTTAGGTGTTTTCACAGCCCCGCTGAAAGGAGCGTACATGTTCAGAATCTCTGTATTTGGTCATGGCCCAACAGTAGCAGCTGCATCCATTTTTAAGAATGGAGAGCGTGTGGTTTCAGCATATGCTAATCAGCCTCAGAGGGAGTTAAGCTCCTCGAATGGAGTTGTGTTGATCCTGGAGGTTGGAGATGTTGTCTATGTGAGACTTTGGTCTAACGCGAGGATATATGATAGCTACAATCACCACAGCACTTTCAGTGGTTTCCTACTGTTTCCCTTAAGAGAACAGGAGCTTTGCAGAATGTGATTCCAATAATTCTGAACCTTCAGCGTATGATAAAATCATTAACATATGAACCTGCATTAATAAATTAACTAAAGTTTTGTTAAGTGTTTTTTTAAATATCTATATCTAAAACACAAATTCACAAAACAAACTCATTCAGCTGTGTAAAATAAGTATTTCCAAGGTGTTTTCTTTTTGTTTTGTTTAAATTCTTTATTTTCAGTCAGAAAAACAGAATTATAAAATAAAAGTAGTATCTGTCCATTGGATTTCTCATGTTTTTAGTTTTTTAACAAAACATATACATACTTTGAACAATTACGGAGAGAATACAAATGACTACATTGTTTGGGACATAAAAAGAGAGGATATGGAGGAAGATGGAAAAATCAAGCACAGCATCATTAATTCTGCACCTCGACGAAGTCTGGTCTTAATGGCCATACATCATTTTCAAGGGTTTTGCATTTGAAATCATATTTAAACGTTATAAAATCATTAAAATTTCATTACAAATGACTTTGCCAAAATTCACATCTTCACTTGTTAATTTTATGCATCATATTTTGCAATATCACATTATGATCACTATGACACCTGAAAATTATGTTTTAAATGAGAGTCCTGAAATAAGCAGTTATTTTAACTATTTCAAATATCTGTATCTACAACAAATTGTGTGTGTGTGTGTGTGTGTGTGTGTGTGTGTGTGTGTGTGTGTGTGTGTGTATATATATGTGTGGCAAAGTGTGTGAGGGCAGCTCTCCTATATATGGAATTGGGCGATGCAATAAAATATACTTACGCCCAAAACTCTGATTGATGTTATCTCCGACTACGCCACCTGAGGAATTTCACCCCAAGAATTTAACAACCTCTAACTGAAAGGCACCCGCAGACTCTAACAATGTTTGAATCAGAGACAATAGTAGTCGTACAAATTTTAATTAATTGTTATGACACAATAGTTATAAAAGGCATTGACCAGCAATCACTCTCATCTATTTGTTAAATTCTATCGTTAGCAGGAGAGGAAACGTCTCAGGTTAAGTACGTAACCCTGGTTCCCTGAGAGGGAATGAGACGCTGCGTATAACGCTTCGGGAACGCCCCTGCGTGATTGCGTCATTATGGGACCCGCCACATTTCTGGGGACCTTCGGCACATAATCTTCTTTTGGAAATAGGAACGCTTTCACCATACCAGGCGCGAACTCAAGGCACGAGGGAGCATCTGACAGTGCTTGTAAATCCCCGATTCTTTTAATAGAAGAGACAGAAAGAAGAAACAAAGTTTTTAATGTGAGAAACTTCTCTGAAACCTCTTCAATGGGCTCAAAGGGGGCCAGGGCCAGACCTTCCAATACAATGGCTAAATACCAAGTCGGCACCCTCGAGCGTGCCGCAGGCCTCAGCCTCAGAGTACCATGGAGGAAGCGAGTTACCCATGGGTGTCTTCCCACTGACGCCCCATCTATAGGGACGTGATAAACAGCTATAGCTGACATGTACACTTTCAAGGTGGAGGGAGACAGTCCCGGAGAAAACTTCTCTTAAAGGAAATCTAGTACTGAACCAACTGGGCAGTTAACTGGATTCACAGACTGACCTGCACACCAGGCAGCAAAAACTCTCCATTTTAGGGCATAAAGCCTCCTTGTGGAAGGAGCTCTAGAGTGTAACATGGTCTCCACTACCTCAGTAGAGAGACCCAAGTCAATGAGCCGGTCCCCCTCAGAGGCCAGGCCCACAGTTTCCATAACTCCGGGCGTCGGTGAAACATTGACCCCGACGCCTGGGAGAGAAGGTCCCTCCTGACCGGTATTTCCCACGGAGGACCCTCGAGGAGAGACACAATGTCTGAGAGCCACACTCGGCCCGGCCAGAACGGGGCTATCAGTAAGAGCCGAACCCCGTCCCGGCGAATTCTCTCCAGAACTCCTGGTAGTAATGCCAGGGGGGGAAAGGCATTTGTAGCCTCGGCCACGTCTGTACCATGGCATCCAACCCCAGGGGGACTGGATGCGTTAGGGAGTAATATAGGGGACAGTGTGTTGTCTCTTGAGACACAAACAAATCCACCTGAGCTCGCCCGAAGCGACTCCAAAGGAGCTCCACCACCTCGGGGTGAAGTCTCCATTCCCCCGGCACCACTCCTTGTCTCGACAGAGTCTGCCATCTTTTTCATCCAACCCGGAATATACATTGCTCGAACTGACAACAATTTTCCCTGGGCCCAGACCAGAACTTGATGCGCCAACTTCCAGAGTTTACGAGATCGTACACCCCCCTGGCGATTTATGTAGGAGACCACCGATGTGTTGTCTGTGCGAACCAACACATGGTGGCCCCTGAGGTCTGGGAGAAAGTGTCTGAGTGCCAGAAAGACGGCCATCATCTCCAACTGGTTTATGTGCCAGGAAAGATGGTGGCCGCTCCACAGACCCTGAGCTGAGCAACCACTCATGGTCGCCCCCCAACCGGTGAGGGACGTATCCGTCGTTAGCGTTAATCGACGACAAGGAGCTCCCAACACCGGACCCTGGGACAAGAACCAAGGGTCCTTCCACATCACCAAGGTACGTAGACACCGACGCGTGACCTTGATCATGCGAAAAGGATTTTTCACCACTGTAAGGGTCTCATGTACAGCAGGCCAAAAGGAATCACGTTGGACGCTGCTGCCATAAAATCCAAAGTTCTCTGAAACTGTACTACAGTGAGTGACTGGCCTAGTCTTATCCTGCGCACGGCTTCCAGGATCGATTTTATCTTGCCGGGCCCAAACGGGCTCTCATGGTCTTTGTATCCCATACTACGCCCAGAAAAGTGGTGCTCTGCTGTGGAACCAACACACTTTTCTTTACATTTAGCCTTAACCCCAATGTTTTCATGTGAGCTAGCACAGTATCTCGATACTGAGCCGCCTGAAGTTCCGACTGTGCCAGGATGAGCCAGTCGTCTATATAGTTCAGCACACGGATGCCCTGGAGTCTTAAAGGAGCCAGAGCTGCATCCACGCATTTTGTGAATGTGCGGGGTGATAGTGCTAGGCCAAATGGAAGGACCCGGTACTGGTACGCTTCGCCCCCGAAAGAGAACCTGAGGAACTTCCTGTGTTGCGGAAGGATGGAGACTTGAAAGTATGCGTCCTTTAGGTCTATTGTGACACACCAGTCCTCGGATCTGATTTGACATACAATCTGTTTTAATGTGAGCATTTTGAATCTCAACTTCTTGACTGCCCGATTTAGTTGGCACAGATCTAGAATGGGCCGCAGCCCCCCACCCTTCTTTGGAACTATGAAGTACAGCTGTCTGCCTGACCTGCTGCCGAGTATGCCCTACCCACTAACGTAGATGTAGTCCTACCAGGTTTAGTGGGCAGCTGCGGGGCTTTCAGCGATGATGCAGATTCGGGGGAGAGATAGCCCGCGAGCGTCTCTTCCACCCACGGCATTTGCCGCACAACCATGTTTCTTTAACCCTACTATGTTTGAATACTCAGTTGTTGCTGGGTTAAATACTCTAAATGATGCCGGTCTAACCCACGACTTTGATACCTCCTTATGAACGTCGGGAAAGAACGGTAAGCCCCGCTTTGGAGGATGCGATCTTGACGGCAAAAATCTCTCATCTAATTTACTCTTTGTCTTAGATGACTCTTGCTCACTGGCTGGCCAGTCCAGATTTAATCTAGCAACCGCATGAGTGATAACCTTCAAAAGCTCCTCTTGTGTGTGTGTGTAACTGTGTGTGGTGTAAACTCTTCATCCCCCAAGCTCACAACATCCACTTCCACAGAACTGGAAGGTTGCTGCGCTTTTGCTTCAGCGCGAGCAGAAGAAACCGCAGTGCGCACTTCTGACTCGCAAACTGAAGCATTGGATTCAACGGAGAATGGAAGAGATAGGAGATCACCCGTCTCGAACCCCGCCGCTAAATCCATTTGTGAACCCCAGGACGCGCGCCTCCACTGTGCCTCAGCAGCAGCGGGACCCGAGCCCCGGGGAACGCGAGCCGAAGCATCCTCCTCAAATAGTGCTCGGCGGGACCGGAGAGTTCTCATTGGCAGCTTCTCGCAATGCTCACAGCCAGCCCCCTCGAGAGCTGACTGGGCATGCTCTACTCCCAAACACATCACACACAGCTTGTGTGTATCCCCACCCGTGAGAAAACAAGGACAGGGAGTAACACATTTTTTAAACTGTTCCATTTTGCTATAGAGAGACAAACACACACCAAATGACAGAATCGAATTCACATAGAGCGCTTGTGAAGACACAGAAGCTAGTGTTTGTCAGTTCAGGGGTGCTTTATAGGTTCCTGGTCAATGACGTCACCCGCCGTAGGACGTCTCGTTATGCCATTGGACTGATTTCACGAGTGCTTCATGACGCAATCACGCAGGGGCGTTCCCGAAGAGTTATACGCAGCGTTGAGTTCCCTTGAAAGGGAACTTGGCTTACCAACAGGGGCATTCTCAAGATATCACCCATATAAAAATCACCCTTTTCACAGTGCACACTAGGGGTGTAACGAGACACAAAACTGACAGTTCGGTTTTCCCACGGTTTTGACGTCTCTGTTCGGTTCGGTTCAGAAAGCTAATATTGTCTTTGTCTTTAAAATTAATTCAATTACAATTAAACAATCCTACAATTAAACAAGGATTAAAAAAATCTGCTAATGCTGTAAACTATACAGGGAGCCGCACATTACTAAAACATTAAAGGTTGTAGCCTAGACTTTTAACCTAAATTCAGATGCTATTTATTTTTTAGATATAATAATCAACACACAACACATTGTATGAAAACATGTAAACTGAACATAAGGCAGTTTTTGCATTAACTTGTGTTTTTACTCTAATTTGTTATTGAAATATAATTTACACTTTCATTTTCATGAAAGATATTTAAAACATACATTAAATGATCAAGATATCATTAACAGGTTAAGTAAAATATAATATATAGGCTAACATAGTGCATTTATTTAGTGGAAGAGTTCGTTTATAGGAATAAAGTTGTGGACACCAAATCACTTGCCTGTTGAGGTAAATATAATGCTAGTGACAAGCTTATTATGGCTGATTATCGAAAGTAACACAAAACACGGAGCTTGATCTTTGGTGGTTAAGCTACAAAACTGAATTCATTGTGTAGCAGGGGGCGGGGCGGGGCGGGGTGTGTTCGGTACGGAATGAAAGTATCGCAAATGAAATTGTGAGTTCTGTATCGCGGTTTTTCGGTTCAGTTCGAATATCGTTACACACCTAGTTTTTATTACGCAGCGCTGGTGGGTAAAGTATATAAGGACATGGATGAATGTGAGGAGCGACTCTCTGAGGAGGGTCGTAGCACTGCCAGTTTGGTTCCCTGCCGGTTCGCCGTTTCAGGGCACCAAGGTGTCAGTGTCCCCAAATGAGCCTCCAAATAAGAAAAAAGAAGAGCAGTCAGTTCGGTTTCCCTGATGGTTCGCCGTTTCAGTACGCCGAGGTGCCTGCTTTTTCCAACGATCCTCCTAGGAGGGTCGTAGGAACTAAGCTAGTTAGAGGAAGGCAAGATCTGAGGACTGTCGTCATCTCTAGTAAAGCTTAGACATGAAGTCCTGTCGCAAAAAACGAGACTATCAGGCTTCTAAGGGCTCCTCCAGGGCAGGGACGGTTTTGAGAAATCGTTTCTCCTTGGCGACCTCTGGGGGACCTCTCAGCGCTGCCAGTTCGGTTGTTCCCTGCCAGTTCGCCGTTCAGGGCACTGAGGTGTCAACGTCCCCATACGAGGAGGGTCATAGAGTGGGCAGTTCAGTTGTTCCCTGCCGGTTCGCCGCTTCAGGGCGCCGTAGTGACTGTTCAGCCAAAATCCAGAGGCCAGTCTTGAGAGACTGGTTCCCCAAGTAGAATTTCTGGCAGCATGGAAACTACTGCCACATATTTCTCAGTGGGTCCTGCAAACTATAGAATAGGGTTTTAGAATTCAGTTCGGTTCTCATCCACCCAGATGTCTTGGGGTCCTCCTCTCATTGATGGACCCCAAGCAGGCTTTGGTTATGGAGCAGAAAGTACTGACACTTCTGCATAAGGAGCTGTAGAAGGGGTTCCTCCTCCCAGCAGACAGCCATTACTTCATTGTTTCTGAAATAGCATGAGGGAGGTTCTCTCAACGCCAAGAAGAGTGTGCTCTGAGGACCACTTTTCTAGGTGTAGCGATTCTCACAGCCATAATGGGGTATATCTAGGTCAGTCACTCACTGTGAAACAGTTTCAGACTGGTGAGTCTCATGGCAGCTGCGTCTAACGTGATTATACTTTTGGCCTTCTGTACATGAGACCCCTGCAGTGGTGGCTCAGGATCAAGGGTTTTCTTGGGGAAATACGTTTTCGCATAATCAAGGTCATGTGGCTATACCTTCATGCCTCGGTCATGTGGAAGAACCTTGGTTCCTTGCCTAGGCCCAGTGTTAGGGGATTCTTGTTGACGCATATTGCTATCGACGGATGCTTCCCTCACATGTGGGGGCGATCATGAGTGGTTGCTCGGCGAATAGAATCCGGTCTCTCGACTGAGGTCATTGAGACCATTCTCCATTCCAGAGCCCCTTCCACGAGAAGACTGTATGCATTGAAATTGAAATTATTCTCCACCTGGTGTGGTGAACGTCATTTAGATCCTGTTAACTGCCCTGTTGGTTCAATTCTCAATTTTTTGCAAGACCGTTTCTCTGCTAGATTATCTCCTTCCACCCTAAAGGTTTACGTGGCAGCTATATCTGCCTATCACACCCCTATTGGGGGTATTTCTTTTAGGAGAGATCCTCTTATTACTCATTTTCTCCGTGGTACTCTGAGGTTTAGACCTGCACTACACTCTAGAGCACTGGCTCGGGATTTAGCCATTGTACTTAAAGGTCTCCCTTTGAGCCCATTGAAGAGGTTTCAGAAAAATTCCTCACTCTAAAGACTCTTTTCTCCTTGCTATTTCTTCTATCAAAAGAATTGGAGATCTACATGCCCTGTTGGTTGCTCCCTTATTTCAGGAATTTGCATGTGGTATAGTGAAATCATTTCTATACCCTAGACCGGGTTATATTCCTGAGTTCCCACGTTCCCAGTTAATGTTGGGGGCCCTATAATGCTGCAGGCCTTTTATCCTCCACCTTTTAATACCTCAGATCAGGAATGACTGAACCTGTTATGTCCAGTTCGGCCATTAGATGCCTACGTTCACAGAGCTGCCCTGTGTCGTAAGTCTGAACAATTATTTGTCTGCTTTGGGTCACTCAAGAGAGGGTACCCTGCATCTGAAGAGGTTATAAGCAATGGATAGTGGAGACTATATCATTGGCTTATAAAGCGGCCGGACAGCCTTCACCTATGGGTGTTTTATTTTGGGTGTTTCCCTTCTTGACATTTGTAATGCAGCAGGATGGTCCTCTCCACATACATTTGTCAGGTTTTATGACCTTGGCCTCTCCCCTCCAGGGGCGAGGTTGCTTGCTTCTTAGTGTATGCAAGGACTTCACACAAAATGGGCATTTGTTACTATGGCGTAGTGGGTATGGGGTTCCCACCGCGTCTGAAACGCAGCTTGAAGTTCCCTTGAAAGGGAAGGTTTCGGGTTACGTGTGTAACCCTGGTTCCCTGAGAGGGAACGAGACGCTGCGTTTGCCTGCCATACTTCCTGCATGCCCTCATCGACTTGCTTCAGGCTTTTTTTCAGAAGCTGGCGCGGTCTGATTTCAGGGGTGCTTTATAGTTTCCTGGTCTATGATGTCACCGCCTTCCATTGGACTGATTTTACATGTGCTTCATGACGTAATCATGACGTATCCACTTTGGAAAGCGTTTTCCAAAAGCTTAGTTTTCGTTAATAAAAACGCTGTCTCAGTGTGGATGAAAGGCCAAAACGGAGAGAAAAATATTTATTAGAGAAAAAAATTATTAGTGTGGACATGGCCTAAGAAATCCAGAGCTGACAACACCTATGATTAGAAGTGTAATTATTGTGCTTCATTGATGAAATTTTATTTGCCTTTACATTTTTATTAGTAAAAGATAAGTTAACAATTAAAATATATTCAATTGATTACAAAAACTGTCTACCGAAGTTTTGATTTATAGTGTTTTAAAGCTTTGAATAAGAACATACCACAGAAGTCTTCTGAACAAATTGTAAGTCCTTTAAAAGGCTTATAATATAGGTCGGACTCAACTTACTTTATCTAACCTGAGAATAATAATGTTAGAGATATTAAGATCAAAGTACAAACCGCAAAACAACAGCTCACATTATGGCACCATAAAACATGTTATTGTAAACGTTATCATAAGGGTATAAATCCAATTTCCCAAAATCTAGGGCATTCTTATACATGAAAAGTTGTTAATCAGGTTAATAATTACATTTCATGTTTTTATACATGTTATTAAATGTATTAAGTTAAGTTTTGTGTGGAATAATAGTGATTTTTACACATATAGCCTGTTATCTTCAGTATATTCTGGTAAATATTTATGCAGTAACAGCAAGGAAAGAATGAAGGAAAGAATGAAATTGATCCTAAAATTATTGTTTTTGTATTTATTAATCTATGCATTTATTCAGTTTTACATCTGTTAATACAGGATGTTGTTGCATGTGTGGGGTGTGCTGTCAAACTAAATTATATCACTAAATAAAAGACAAATATTTCCAATTGTCTTTGATGAGGTTCATTTTCTTGCAAGAAAAGGAGAAAAGTCGTACAGTCACACAGAGTGAAGGGAGGGCATCCTTCCTCCTTTATAGTCTTGATTCCCAGAATGTTATATTTCTAGGCCAATTGTGGTATTTTCAACCTTATGTCATTAAACTTGTTCATATCATGTCTGTATCATATTGTGTCCTTGAGTGGAGGCCCTCCTGTCATTTACCAATACTCTTTACCATTCCAATACAATTCTATAGACCCCTTTTGCCATGTCACAGTTACGTCACGGCGCTAGCTGGAGGCAAAACAAAGTGAAAACTGGAGGTGGCCAATGCAAACCAGCACAGATTCGGCTATAGACCATTTCACAAAATGTAAACAACACTGGTCCAAAAACACTTCCTGTTTCAGTTTGTAACTCTTTTCTTTATTTCACATGCAAAGAAAACATATTAAAATATTAATTGTTTGTTTAACTTTTTGATTAAGTTTTAAATGTTCTGTCGGTTGTATTTTATCCCAGCTTTTATGTAGTGTTAAAAAACTGAAACAGGAAGTGCTTCTGGACCAGTGTTATTTACATCTTGTGAAATGGTCTATATAATAAGGAGCTTAAATTTTATTATTATTAAATCTTATCTTGTTGTGTTGTTTGGTGCAAGAATCGAAAAATGAATATGCTGTAACTGGAATTTTTATTTCTAGAAAATATTAAAATCATTAAAATTGCACCGTAATGTCACTGTTTACATTGTCGTATTCTCTGTGCTGGCTAGGCAGAACTGCGGATCGTACACGCAAGTCTTGTACAGGACCATATATGACCTGATCCAGCAAAATGAGTCACAGTGACCCAAATTTAAAAATTGAGATTTTGGTATTAATGGAAAGACCACGCCATAAGCTTTCAAATGATATCTTAGTCAAAGTCATACCTTGAATGGTTGTAAAGATATACACATTTGAATTCTGGTCGTCTGCCCTTTTTTTTCCAATTGAAAACCTGAGAAAACCGCTTTTAAAGTTTTTTTGCCCGTTTTTTTTTTTGTTTATCTTTGAAAATCCATTGCATTTTAAAAGATAAACTATTTATTTTATAGCTTAATCTGACCAAATACATTAACATATATATAAATATATATATATATATATATATACCTTATGTCATTAAAAACTAAATTATATCACTAAATAAAATATATATATATATATATATAGGTCCCACTTTATATTAAGTGGCTTTAAGTACTGTGTACTTACATAGGAAAATAAGTACAATGTACTTATTGTGTTCAGGTTGTATTGTAAAACACTTTTGCTGCTATTGAGGTGTGATATGGGTAAGGTTAGGGACAGGTGTGGTGGTATGGGTAGGTATCAGGCTGGGTTAAGGTGTAAGGGAAGGGTAAACTGTGTAATTACAAATGTAATTACATCAATTAATTACAGTTGTAATTACATGCAGGTATTTTCAAAATATAAGTACAATGTAAAAACATGTATGTACACAATACGTCCAATGTATCAAAGTAGTAACTTCTATGTAAGTACATAGTACTTAAAGCCACTTAATATAAAGTGGGACCTATATATATATATATATATATATATATAAATGTGATTTAACCAGGCTGAAGCTGAAATTATTTAAGTTTTTTGGAATAAATAATTAAAAAGGCACTTTTACAAAAATATTCTAAAATCAGAAAGATTGAACAGAGGAGCCAGAGAGAAATTCACTTTTCATACGGATTAGCCCAAATAAGCAGAGAGCAGTCTCTTTTCTTTCGTTTTGAATGGTTTTGTTTAAAAGTAGACATTTCAATATATATACAGTATTTCTCAAGTCTGTGAGGCCAGGATACCTTATATACGCTGACTTTCGGTTCATGAGACGAGCTTCAGTTCACGTGCTGCCGCCTCCCTGTCGTGATTAGGCCTAGCCTATCCTTTGTCTGCAATTTATTTCTTATTAAATCCTGGTAATTGATTGATGAAACATTGATTTAAATTAAGATAAAATTATTTCCAAACGAAATTCACTTTAAAGAAAGACTTTGTGCTTGCTTTCTGTTTAGGCTCTGTGAAAGTTTTAGTGCTGCTTCCAGAGAACGGTCATGTCCGTATCATTGTTTTTTCCTCATAAATGCGAACACGGAAAATAAAATAAAAGATTTTATGTTCTGGGGAGAGTCGACCCTTCTTCATCCGGTGGGTATTACTTTTGGTTTGTGCAGTGTGGTTCACATAGGCCTATTTATTAAAAGATTTAATTATCTGGGAATTATGGATCTCCTCCATAACGCTGAAATTGCCCAATTTTAAACAATTTAGTAATAATTTAACTACTTTTGTGGTGTAGGTCTACATATTTTATAACGTTAACTTCAAATAATACTAATAGTAATTTAAAGATGTGGTAGCATTGGGTCTGGACTGGACGTGAAGGATAACTCCGGGATTTGAAGGGACGTGTCGTGATTCTGTCTTCTCACACCGCGACACAGGTTATTGGATCTGAGTGTCGCGATCGTTACAGCCTTACATGTATTCTTCTTGCAGATAAATATACTCACAAAGCAGGTTAGAAGCCTCCAGTGAGTTCAACACTTTGAGTTCAACGTTTCAGCGGATAGGATACCCGGGAAATGCTCAGAGCTGACGAGGGGAGCTGAGAAGAGCAATGTTTATTTCAGCGAATTTAAAGCTTTGACAACTTTAATCGTCATTTAAATACCTTTACTCAATTATCTGGATTACGAAACTTTGGGAGATTATTTTTGAATATCTGTTCTTTGAAATTAGCAAAAAAAAAAAAAATGTTTTTTTGTTATTTCATTGTTTTTCCACATAATCGGCCCATATCTTAAAATGGAACGTTGCGACTTCCGACTCATTTTGCTAGAGCGGGTCACATATACTAGGCATCTAAAGATTTATATGCCCGCAGTTTCTCTTTACGATCGGTTTCTCTAGTAGGTAGGTGTAGAAGTCAGGCTACTCAACCAAGGTAACGTAATGTTAATCCTTTCAGATCGTCCATCCATGCATTGAGTGAGCGTGTGAAGGCTACGGGTCGGCCAATCTGGTTCTGTCCGTTAAAATTAACTTTTGAAAATAACAATCGCAGTCCTGGACAGTCAGTGACCTTACACATTAAGATAAAATCTGATTTTCTCCAGTCATTGTTAAAGAAACAAGCTAATAAAACTTGCAAACTAGTGTTAGTGAAGCGGCCAGAGGGATCGTTCTGCCTCCACCTAAGCTCAGCCCACATAAAAACGTCACCGTGTTTACCAACTGAAAAGGGGTCTATATTAGAATAAGGATTGTGATTGCTGTTTTACTGTCATACTGTATGATGGTAACAAACATCTTAAAGATACAATTTCTCCCACAGGGGAAAATGCCATTTTAAGTAATTTGTAGATTCAACACAAGTTAAACTCCATCAGTAAGATGTTCTGTGTAAATAAACATCCAATCTGTACAATTTTGTCATTACATTAAGCTGGTAAACCTGGTAACTTTTGTAAGATATGCACATGGATAGCAGAGAGTCATTATCAGCAACAATATCAGAGGTCGGGATAATCACTGGGCGGTGACAATAGCTAATGTATTTAATTTAAATAAAGTCACTCAAGCTTACATATGGATGTACTTTTTGAGGTAATCATTCCTCAAAGTCACACAGCCTGTTATGCTGCTATAAATACTATTAAAGTGTGAGAATTTAACCTGTGTTATCATGCAGATCTGACAATCCATTCAAAAGACCGGAGGTGTTCATTTCTGTGTATTATCCCTTAAAGGTGCCATCTGTAAAAATTGAGGTTAAAATATCCCAAAAATGAGCTACACGCATCAAAAGAATGAGAAGAAATAAGGTTGATGATGTCATTAAAAAAATGACAAGTTATAGTGCTGCCGAGATATTAACCTGAATTAGCATGCTAAATTACTAGCCCCGGGCCGGCAGGTGTCGTAATACCAGTTTCGGCCATGGGAGGCGTTATGCAGGCAGGCAACATTACCACCAGCCAAACTGCAATAGACGAGTAAGTCGGCGGCTTGTGTGTACTTGAACCTGATGTCAGTCGTGTGGAAAATACAGCCCACTACTACATTTCAGTTCAGGGAATAGTTAAAAAAATGATTGGTCGATATTATGCATGAGGAATACATTTTGGTAAGTTGTAGCATACTGTATCTTTCAACAGTGTTCGTGTTCTTTTACTATTAGCTAGTAGAGCTGATCGGTTCACGTGCGCTAGGGATCTGTCGTGTAAAGCGCCAATACTATATTTATTGTTTGAATTGCTTAATAAAATGAACAGAATCTGAGAGCAGACATCGGTCTCCGTGTCCTTTTCTGTGCATGACAAAATTGATGTGTGGCATAAGAGTATGTGAAAAGTGTTGTGAGAGTTGGCAGCTCTGAAAGACGCTAGCTTGGTCCATATCAGGGAATGCTGTCTGTCAAATTAATTAAAACTAATGATAAAAATATAATATGAACAAAACGAATACCATAAAACTAGAAATAATAGCCTGGGCTTTAATTTTCCCATATCATCGAAATGCACCGACTTGTCTATGAGACGGCCTTTATAATTTAGTATTGAGATGTTGTTCATTTAGTCTCTAATCTGTAAAAATCTTCAAATGCTCCACATGAAACTGCGGTCTTCCAACCTTTTACTATCGTGTCAATTGATTTGATTAATATGCACGAGGGAGACAGAGCAACACAGCGCTCGCCCATGTTGTTTGAAGACATGAGAGTGCGCGTGGCCATGGAGGTATTTCTGGAGGTATGGTGCCCCCATCTGGTATGGAATATGTTGTATGATTTGATTTTAAATGCCAGAGGGCACCTCTGAAGTCTGAGGTAGAAAGAAGTCCCTCCACTGATTAAAGAAATATATATATATATATATATATATATATATATATATATATATATATAAACAGAGACAAGTCAAAGTTATTTTCTGTTGAGACCAACAAATTTTGTGAATAGAGATTAACATCTACTGAACCCTGAACATCCATTTATGATGTTTATGATTACCAGTTAACTTATTAACTTATTTTTTCTGGAGCAATATACATGTTGTACAAATGAGAGTAAATCAGGACACTATAAAAGGAACATGAGAGGCTGTGAGGATGAAAAGCAAGAGCTGGAAACAAACATCAGTGAAGAATGAAGGGTTTAGTGTGTTTACTGCTGCTGTTGGAAACCTTTGTGTGTGTCGTACAGCATCAGGTAGATGGAGGACTCAATGATAATGAGATCAGTCAACAGCTCAGATCTGAGGACGGAGGACAGAATCCACCTCAAACAGACACTTTGAGAGATGAAGCTTCAACTGACAGCCGACAAAACTACCATCTGTGCTTCACTGACATCCATGCAGCGCTGAGAGAACTGACCGCTACAGTTACAGAGCAGAAAATCAACATCAGAGCTTTAGAGACGCAACTGAAGGAACAACAGACGTTTATCCTGGAAGAGATAAACAAGAAAAATGATGTTATCCTGGAAGAGATGAACAAGAAAAATGCTGGTACCTCACTAAAACATTCTCTATTTTATCATTGATCCTCCAAGTAAAACATCAATGCATTACGATGCATATTGTAAGCTTTAGCATAAAGTTGTGTATATTGTGCATCTATTACAATAATCAGTCTGAATATCATTTAACAAAACTTTAATTCCTTCACAGAAATGTCAAATCTTACTCTGAGTCAAGTGGAGGGGTTGAGAAAGGAAAATATAGGTGAAAGTGTGCTTGAATGATATTCAGTGTATTCTCAAAAAGAAAGTAATATCACAATTGTACTCACAATATTGCTTATGTTTTTCAACAACAGAAAAAGAAATAGCTTTTTCAGCTTCACTGATGCAATCTGGCAGTGGATATATTGGTCCTTTTACCAATGAAATCACACTAACCTACAGGAAAGTCTTCACAAACATAGGGAACGCCTACAACCCAAATACAGGTAATGATCAATGAAATGAGTCATAAAACGTCTCAGGTTATGACTGTAACCTATGTTCCCTGAGAACAGGGAACGAGACAATACGTTGAATGACGCTATGGGGAACGCCTCAGACGTGACAGGTGTCTGAAATCAAATATCAACTCACAGTAAGCAGGTTGACTGGCGACAGCCCGTGCATCATCAGCTTGAATGATGAGCGCGTCAATCTGGATGTATAAGAAGGGCGCCTTGAAATCGTGACAACATCCTATCGTCTGAAGGGACTGTTGCAGGCAGGCCCCGAGGCATGGCAACGAGACAGATTGTCTCGTTCCCTGTTCTCAGGGAACATAGGTTACAGTCGTAACCTGAGACGTTCCCTTTCGAAGGGAACTCAACAATACGTCGAATGTTGCTATGGGGAACAAACTACCCACTCCGCCATGCTGAGGGGAGTGCATGCCGAAAAGGCAGTGACAACTGTCAGAACCAGTAATTCCAAGGAACACTGAAACCACTCTACGTCACATCGGGCTGTCAGTGACAGCACTCCCTACTGGTCATAGCCCAAGCTAATAAACCAAGAAAAACCAAAAACTTAATAAACGTGGGTAAATCTGGGCCAGCTCAAAGGCTTTAGGACCACAAGTTCCAAATAGAAGGGGTCCCTTCTAGGGAGTGTGGCTAGGGGGCCAAAGGGACCCCCAGCCAGTCACTATTCGGGAGAACACTCCTCCGGAAATGCCCCCAGGCTGGCCTGGTGATCTGTACTACAGACTGATCTCATGAAATAGCGTGTGTACACACGCCAATTCGTATTTCCATTTTTGGCGTGCTGTCAAGACGCATAATCGCCTTTCAGCGTGTTTATGAACGCCGTTGACTTAACGTTATATAAATATATGACTTACCTCAACCCCGTCCCTAAACCTAACCGTCACTGGGGTTAATGGCATTTATGACTGTTCCCTTACCATCATAAGAAAGAAAAATATATGACTTACCTCAACCCCATCCCTAAACTTAACCGTCACTGGGGTTAATGGCATTTATGACTGGAGATTTGACTGCGTGTACAGACACGCGGAATGACGCAGACGTTAATGGCGTAGACATATACGCATACACGCGGATACACGCGGATAGCTCAAAATGCGTAGAGATAACACGCCACCTGGCGCGAAAGTGGCGTATATGTTTACGCAAAAGTCATGATGTCATGTTGTGTACTAAGACACACAGTCTGGCCATAGCCTGTCCGTCCGAGACAGAGCCTCTGGAAATTGCCTAGGAAAGGCATCCAAAAACTGAAGGCCTGCGAAGCTGGCAGAAACCATTGAGTTTCGGATCACAGAGACGGGATCCTCCGGAGAGTGTGACTCAACCTCAAAACAACGGGAATCGTACACTCAATCCACGAGTTTCCACCCAGTGCTCGCTGTTGAGCACTGAGGAAGTACGAGAGGGATCAAAAACAGGAAGGTCAATGAGACCTAAGACCTGATGACCCCCTGTGTGGGGAGCTCCGAAACATGAGGGCTCATGTCAGGAAGGCCGTACATTGTGCGGCTTGAAACCCAACGACCACAGCATGTGGAAGCTCATCCTTCAGGAAGGCCAGAGGCCAATAACCTGACAGACCCACAACGTGGGGCTACCTCGAAAAAGGTCTAATGAGACCTAAAACCACCAGTTGTGGGAGATAGCTTGAACAAGGGAAGTGCCTGTCGTAATATATTGTGACAAAAGACACATCTAGAGTGGGACCCAAAGTGAAGAACCGGAGTCTGAACCACATAAAAAGGGGAGCGAAGTGTACAGCGCAAACCCCTTCCACAAATATGGACAATGCAAACACAAAAAGTGAGTGTGCATAGCCATTCAGGAACCAGGAAGGCCTGGTGAGGCCTTTAACCTGGCGACCACAGAATGTGTGAGCTCATAACCAAGAAGGCCCGTTTGAGGCCTGTAACCTGACGACCACAATGTGTGGGAGCTCATAACCAGGAAGGCCTGATGAGGCCTGTAACCTGGCGACCACAGTATGTGTAAGCTCGTAACCAGGAAGGCCTGGTAAGGCCTGTAACCTGGCGACCACAGTATGTGGGAGCTCATAACCAGGACCTGAGATCCTGTCTCCTCCACAGCAGCAAAACTAGCCTGCTGATGCAGATAGAGACGTGAGGAGAACGGGTTCTTCCATACCCTCTCGATCCCAGCGTGGAGATCGGAAAGGAATGGAAGGTTCATCCGGGCTGGTGGTTTACAGGTGGGGAGGAACCGGTCATCCAAAATACCATGAGCGGGTTCCTCCCGGACGCGCCTCCACTGCAACTGCAATCTGTCTGTGGCGCGCCCCATAATGTCAACCAGCTCAGCATACACTGGTCAGGAGGGCTGAGATGGTCCGGTCTCAACCAAACTGACATCCTCAGCAGCCAACTCCTGCCTGGTCCAAAGAGAACAGTTACAATTTTTTTTAATTAATTAATTTTTTTTCAGAGAGAGAAAGAAAAGAGCTTCAACATTAATCTGTAACTCACCCTCGTCAGCTGGTAGATCATCCGCGAGGTTAACGCCCCTCTCCAGATAATCTGCCAGCTCCATCTGAAAGCTCCACGAGCTCAACCGCCACTGAGCCTCAGCCCGAGCGGGAACCGGAACCGCGGGGTTCAGATGCCGCGTCCACTTCCCTCGAGAATTGGGACTGACGAGAGCAGAGAGTTCTGATAGGAAACTCTCACAGTTCGCGCAGAAAACTCCCTCGAGAGCTTCCCGCGCGTGCTCTTCTCCCAGGCAGAACACGCACAGATCATGTGAATCCTCCGGTGTCAAACATCTGGACACAGGTCGGCACACTTGTATCACTTGTTGATACTATCAAACAGACAAACAGTCCCTGAAGACGAAAAGATGTCATGGTTTCAAGGCGCCCTTCTGCGCCCTTCTTATACATCCAGATTGACGCGCTCATCATTCAAGCTGATGATGCACGGGCTGCCGTCAGTCAACCTGCTTACTGTGAGTTGATATTTGATTTCAGACACCTGTCACGCCTGAGGCGTTCCCCATAGCGTCATTCTACGTATTGTTGAGTTCCCTTCAAAAGGGAACTCAGTTAATAGTAATGAAAACCCTTCTGCTCCATTCAGACCTCTCTGCAGTTTTGTAATGTGTTTAAGAGAATTAGGGGCCAAATTAGGCATCAAATTTCATGCCGCCTCTGGCTTTTGACAAAACTCGGACAGTCACATGCTCAGATACACTTTTTCCACTGTGGCGGTTCTGTTGCGGGTTTCCGGCCTGTGTCCATTCTCAAACCAATAGTTTGGCGATAGTGCTGCGTGCATCATAATCCGCGGGTCGGGCGGCAAAGTAATAAGAACATAACATTTGAAGTAATCGATGGTGATGACAGAAAAATAAGTATAATGTTTGATAAAGATATGGAACTCTCATCACGGTAAAATGCAATGAATGTGCGTCACTGTTTTACTTTCGTTTTGAACAACATAATTCTCTTCAGGGAAAACCAATCAAGGTTTACATATCAAGGCTCGACATTAACACTAGTCGGGGACAGTTGTTTTTTGTTCACACTTGTTTTTAAAGGGTTAGTTCACCCAAAAATAAAATTCTGTCAGTATTTACTCACCCTCATGTTGTTCCAACCCCCATGTGGACCACATCGGATAAGGAGGAGATTGATATAGGCTCAAACTGATCTAATACCGCAAGGGAAATAGGAGGAACAGAGGGATCAAACAGTAGTCGCAGAATGTGGTTACAGATGATCGAAGGGCAGAAATCCTCTCAACAAAGAATTTTAGGAATGAATTACAGAGATCCAATGAAGGTGTAATAGGGTCAGAGCTGGAAGGAGTTGTAATGCTGTCATACATATTAAAACACTCGTACTGATCAAATTTAAGAATTTGAAATGAAACATACATTATGAAACATACAAAATGAGATGAAACATACATTTAATCAAATTAGGTTAAAAAAAATGCCCTTTATAAAGGTAAAATAAAAAATTATTCTGATAAGAGTGTTTTCCAATAGTGATGTAATGAAATATTGACATTTTAGGTTTGAAGGGAGTAAAACCTCTGTTTAGGATATTAAGGAAATTTTATTTTAATAAATGTTATTTTTAAATCAGCCTACTTCAGTGTGATATGTTACCTTATTATTATGCTTAACACTGAGAATTTGTATAATTGTAATGTGATGAGATACAGATGGTTTGGGAGGTTGAATTATTTATTTTTAACAGCGGGTTCAGATTAGTAACCAGACTCAAAGTGCACCAGATTAATGAATTTATCTTAAAAATGTACAAAATGTTCTTCCTGGTGGGGGGATGACCACGGACCCCACTGGAGGTACCGAGCTCCACCCACAAATATACTGTGTGAAACACAGTAGGCTATATGATGGTCTATGAAAAATACTCATTTAATTATCTTATTAATAAAATACATGATCAGGATTTTACCACCTCTGTCTCGTTTTGAGCCAGGAAAAACGACACCGGTTTCAACAAAAAACTGAAAACTTTGTATTCATTTTGGCGACCTGAAAAAATAAACTTAAAAAAGGGGGGCTTTCAAATTGCAAGTTTTTGGAAAGAATACCTTTATTTTGTTCGAGTAAACTACAAAAACGTGAATATGTGAAAATGGTGATGTCATGCGCATTCGTACTACATGATCAATCTATAGTCTATACTACTATATCCGGAGTGTTTCTTTACAAAGTGACATCGCCAACTACTGGCCTGGCAGCAGAATACAGCTCTTTAAAGCTTTTCCTCTGATCTGTGTGAACGGGGATCGAAAAACAAAGAAGAAAAAACTTGTTTGTTTTCAGGATATTGTTGTCGTGTAAGCGTAGCCTGAAATCATCTCTCATCTTTCGAAACTATCACACAGTGTGTTTGATAATTAAGCGATCATACAATAAACATCTGATTCTGTTTCTCTTGTTATTTGATTTAGGTGTTTTCACAGCCCCGCTGAAAGGAGCGTACATGTTCAGAATCTCTGTATATGGTCATGGCCCAACAGCAGCAGCTGCATCCATTTTTAAGAATGGAGAGCGTGTGGTTTTGGCATATGCTGGTCAGCCTCAGAGGGAGTTAAACTCCTCTAATGGAGTTGTGTTGATCCTGGAGGTTGGAGATGTTGTTTATGTGAGACTTTGGCCTAACACAAGGATATTTGATAGCGACAATAACCACAGCACTTTCAGTGGTTTCCTACTGTTTCCCTTAAGAGAACAGGAGCTTTGCAGAATGTGACTCAAATAATACTGAACATTCAGTGTATGATTTAAGATGGAAATCAGGAAGAATCATTAACATATGCCCCTATATTAATGGGAACTAATGTTTTGTTAAGTGTTTTGTTAAAATATATATCTAAAATACAAATTTACTAAACAAACTCATTCAGCTGTGTAAAATAATTATTTTCAATGTGTTTTCTTTTTGTTTTGTTTAAATTCTTTATTTTCAGTCAGCAAATCAGAATTATAGGATAAAAGTAGTATCTGTCCATTGGTTTTCTCATGTTTTTAGTTTTTTAATAAAACATATAGCCTACATACTTTGAATAATTACGGAGAGAATACAAATAACTACATTGTCTGGGACATAAAAGGAGAGGATATGGAGGAAGACAGTAAAATCAAGCACAGGATCATTAATTCAGCACCTCGACGAAGTCTGGTCTTAACGGCCATACATCATTTCCAAGGGTTTTGCATTTGAAATCATATTTAATCTTTATTAAATCATTAAATTAACATTACAAATGACTTTGCCAAAATTCACATCTTCAATTGTTAATTTTACGCATCATATTTTGCAATATCACATTATGATCACAAAGACACTTGAAAATTATGTTTTAAATGAGTCCTGAAATAAGCATTTATTTTAATTATTTCAAATATCTGTATCTACAACAAATTGTGTGTGTGTGTGTGTGTGTGTAAGCATGTTTAATGGAGTTAACATGGAAAATTTGCCTTGCTTTAGAGGAGACAAACTGACACTTTTAAAACAGACACATTTCAATGAAAGCAAGCTTATACTAGTCTTTTTAACTCACTCATCAGTCTAATGTGATTCTACAATTGATATTTAGACATTATAAAATCACTATTATAACATTTATAATCATATTTTATCAAAATCCCTCACTTCATATCTATTGAAACATTAGTTTTGACAATTGTGCATTAGGAGTAATGCGAAACCTGAAAATTGTGTTTTATAGAGGACACTTGCAGTAAACATTTTGTTACCCATTATATCCATATCTAAAACACAAATGTGTGCATGTGTGTGTAAGATTGCTTAGTCAACATTAAGTATTATTGTTAAAGCCTTTCATTCTTTTGTGAATGTGTTTTAGCATATTCTCCATCATGTATATTTTATGGTGTCAGTCCTACATTTCAGGTCGGCCTATTATGCTAAAACTTATGCTTGTTTTTGACCCCTTATAGGCGAAGATTCATTTCTTAATTCATGACAGGATTGCAAAATAATCAATCTGTACTGTATCATTTTTTTAATAGAATATCAATACTCATATGAATTCACTCACGTGTACTGTGGTTTATTTGTGTTCACACACATGCAGACATCGTCCGTTAGGGCTCTCAGTTTAAAAGTGTGCATATTTGGAGAAATATTGATTTATTACCACGTTTGAAAAATATTTTGTCATATAGAATACCCTTCTGTCATTTATTTCCCACTGAATTATGCGATCTGAAGAGCTGAAAGAGGGAGCTCTGTCTCTCCTCTTCCTAATTTGCATCAGTTTATGACTCGTCGAATGTTCATTTGATCTCTACATCTGTCAATCATCGTACATGAGTCAACGTGACCATAATCCTGCATGATGCTGTCCTGTACATTTCACTGTGCACGAATAAGATGGCTCATGGTTTGTGTGTGATTTTCATATTTAAAAAACACAAAAACTACACCTGACTACATCCACAGTCTTAGATGAAATCAACTGAAGATAAAAGAAGTAGTTCACTTTAAAAAAACTTTTGCTGATAATTTACTCACCCCCATGTCATCCAAGATGTCCATGTCTTTCTTTCTACAGTCGAAAAGAAATTAAGGTTTTTGATGAAAACATTCCAGGATTTTTCTCCATATAATGGACTTCAATGGGAACCAAACGGTTCAAGGTCCAAAAGTGAGTTTCAGTGCAGCTTTAAAGGGCTTTAAACAACACCAGACGATGTCATTTAAAACAAAACCTTAATTTCTTTTCGTTTTTTACTGCTACTACTACTCCTTTAAATCTCTGAAGATCTCCGCAGAGGAGGATTAAACAACTCCACAAACAGCATTACCAGCTTCACTTATTACTAACCAGACTGACTTTATTTCTGTCAGACTTCTACAGAAGATTTTATTGAGAATTAACAGAGGTTTAACTCAGTTTCATTTGAAGTCACCATAACAGTGATTAGTGTTTCCATTAGCCAGGCTCTTTACTCTTATAATATATATGATCTCTTCTGTCTGCTGTGACAGTGTGTTTGTCAAACACATTTACAGTAACAAAAGTTCAACGGAATCAGGTGATGAAGATTACCTGGTGATGGTTTTATAATCATCATGGAAAAGCCTGATTCACTGTGGTATTTGAATATAATAATTATTTTGACAAATTATTTTCAAAAAACAAAACCTGTGACTAGGGCTGGGCGATGTATAGCACAATATTGTAATGCGCGTCTAATCAGTGAAGCCGGTTCCTTGATTAGTAGTAAATCACCTTCACCTGCTTTCAGATGGGCGATATGAGTGTTAAATTAACACTCAAGAGTGTTAAAGTTAATGAGATAGTTAAGTGATTAATTTAGTGATGATTGAGCATTATTGAAGACACCTGATGATCACAAGCAGAATCACTGAAGGAGAAAATCACAAATTGTAAGTCACCGTTATGGAGATCAGTGTTTGCTTTAGTTGGGCTCTTGACACTTTTACTTTGACTTTAAACTTTGTTTGACCGCTGTTATTTATTTATAACAGTCAAATGAACAAAGACAACGGTGATATGACAGTATAGGTTGTTTTGGCATAATCATGCTGTGATCTGTAAAATGAAACTTTTCATATAATTTGGTTTAACTTGATAGCAACATTTTAGTGGTTATAAAGAATATGATTATCAATATTTTTCTGATATTCCAAAATATTTAATATAAATTATTCTGATCAAATCACTTTCAAATGCATTTATTTAGAAACACAGACATCAATAATCAGCCTGTGAATCTCAACCGTGGTGACCACATAATCCTTGTTGCCACCAATCACAACTCATTAATGGCTCCCATCATGCATTGCGGTATGAATAAATTATGATCTGAATTGTCTATGTAAATTACTTTTCCTAATTGAATATTCTGCTCGTCACCGTCGTTGAGAAGCATTGACTGAATCTTGAGGTCTGTGAGTGCCTTAACTAAAGATTTTTTTTTTTTTTTTTACAACTTTTAAGAAATCCTTTACATTATAAATTCTGGATATTTATGCAGAATCTCAGTTATGCTGTAACCAACAAAATAAATCACAAATAATAAATTCAAATGACGATTGTCTCAATATAACCAAAACTATTAGTTAGTATGTTGTTTTTTTTGTTCATCTGACTGTTTTAACTCAGATACAACAGCTGAACAAATCCTAAAGTTAATGTAAAGCTCAAGAGCCCAACTAAAGACTGATCTCTGATCTCTACACTGATCTCTATAATGGTAACCAATTACGATTTTCTCCTTCAGAGATTCTGATGGTATGGTGACTTCAAATGAAACACAGAGTAAACCTCTGTTAATTCTCAATAAAATCTTCTGTAGAAGTCTAACAGAAATAAAGTCAGTCTGGTTAGTAATAAGTGAAGCTGGTAATGCTGTTTGTGGAGTTGTTTAATCCTCCTCTGCTGAGATCTTCAGATTTAATGTCTTCTCTTCAGGTGATTTCATCTGTGTCATCTCTTTTTCTATTCTCTTCAGAAGAGTAAAGTCCAGGTTCAGAAAGTAAAAGTCCGCCTCAGTATTTTGTTCCAATCACCTGGATTTGCTTATTAGCAGTTTTTCAGCCAGGAGACAGAAATCAGCCCTAATCAACTGTCAATCAGTTCATGGCTGGAATAAACACATGGCAGGACTTCTACTTTTTTTCTACTTCTACTTCTACTTTATACAACACTGGAAAAGCTCATACTGAAGGCAGAGCGGTTTGACCAATCAGATGAAAGGGACGTTTCAGCGCCACCCACGCACGCAAATGAAATATCAAATCCATAAACCGATTTGTAAACCACAAATGAAGAATCAAGCCAAAATCAAATTTTTCGTTTTTTAAACTAAACAAAGAAACGAATTAACAAGCTGGTTTTCATTTCTCATTATTCCATTCCAAACAGGAAATCAAATGACCAAAATATACATGGACCAATTAGGTTTAATTATCTGAACGTTCTCCTCCCGAACTTTGTTAATAAAACATTATTTTGGATCATGCAGTATCTTACAAAATATCCTATTTATTCATAAGATTTCAATTTTATTTGTTCATCTGTCAGGCTACAGTGATTAGATGGGCTTTAACGTATTCAGCCTTCAGTATAGGCCTACAGCAAAGTAGAAAGAGTTTGGCCTCATAAAATTGATATATAATTGATATACAGGTCCTTCTCAAAAAATTTGCATATTGTGATAAAGTTCATTATATTCCTTAATGTAATGATAAAAATTAAGCTTTCATGTATTTTAGATTCATTGCACACCAACTGAAATATTTCAGGTCTTTTATTGTTTTAGTACTGATGATTTTGGCATACAGCTCATGAAAACCCAAAATTCCTATCTCAAAAAATTAGAATATTTCATCTGACCAATAAAAGATGTGTTTTTAATACAAAAAAAGGTCAACCTTCAAATTGACTTATGTTCGGTTATGCACTCAATACTTGGTCGGAAATCCTTTTTCAGAAATGACTGCTTCAATGCGGCATGGCATTGAGGCAATCAGCCTGTGGCACTGCTGAGGTGTTATGGAGGCTCAAGATGCTTCGATAGCGGCCTTAAGCTCATCCAGAGTATTGGGACTTGCGTCTCTCAACTTTCTCTTCACAATATCCCACTGATTCTCTATGGGGTTCAGGTCAAGAGAGTTGGCAGGCCAATTGAACACAGTAATACCATGGTCAGTAAACCATTTACCAGTGGTTTTGGCACTGTGAGCAGGTGCCAGGTCGTGCATCTTCATCTCCATAAAGCTTTTCAGCAGATGGAAGCATGAAGTGCTCCAAAATCTCCGGATAGCTAGCAGCATTGACCCTGCCCTTGATAAAACATAGTAGACCAACACCAGCAGGTGACTGTGGGTACTTGACACTGGACTTCAGGCATTTTGGCATTTCCTTCTCCCCAGTCTTCCTCCAGACTCTGGCACCTTGATTTCCGAATGACATGCAACCACTGAGCAACAGTCCAGTGCTGCTTCTCTGTAGCCCAGGTCAGGCGCTTCTCCCGCTGTTTTTGGTTTAAAAGTGGCTTGACCTGGGGAATGCGGCACCTGTAACCCATTTACTACACACGCCTGTGCACGGTGGCTCTGGATGTTTCTACTCCAGACTCAGGCCACTGCTTCCGCAGGTCCACCAAGGTCTGGAATCGGTCCTTCTCCACAATCTTCCTCAGGGTCCGGTTACCTCTTCTCATTGTGCAGCGTTTTTTTGCCACACTTTTTCCTTCCCACAGACTTCCCACTGAAGTGCCTTGATACAGCACTCTGGGAACAGCCTATTTGTTCAAAAATTTCTTTATGTGTCTTACCTTGACAACCAAGAAAGTCCCACATGCATAATCGTGACAGCAATGAGGATCTGGTCTTCCACAGACAGACCGTGACTCCTTTGGGTTCTGTGTTGAAGTTTTGGCCTGAGAAGGTTCACAAGGTACTCTATATCAGCCTTTACAAAGCGAAACCGGACATAAAGATTAGGGGTGTGCAAAAAAATCGATTCACATTTGAATCGCGATTCAATCTTTACCGATTCAGAATCGATTCATAGAATTCCAAAAATCGATTCATAGGCTATATTTTTTAATGGCGTGCAGGGGCGGAGTGGCAATCGGGTAAGTCGGGACTTTTACCGGTGGTCCGGTAGTGTTTCTATGGTTTCGAGGCTGCGAGGGCCGTTCTGATAAATAGTTATTGCAAGTTCTTGCCGCCCGCTGGTCAAACTGTGCAGCCACTCTGCTCAACCCGTAAATAAATGCATCGATCCGCAGATCTTATGTTTGAGTTCTGTAGATCTTTTGCCAAGCGTGTCAGAGGTTACGGGTTCTAAACCGCACTCGTATAGTTTTTTCTCTCTCTCTCATCTAAACCGAATATATTCATCACGTTTGTGTGCATTTTATTTTGTGATTTCACCGGAGTCTCCACAACGCCGATAGATTGAAGCGCGCATCCGAGAGAAGACTACGCGAGCCACAGAGAACACTGTATATCCATGACACTGATCGCAGCGGACACGAGCGCTCAGCTTGATTTCAAAAACAACAGGTCTCTTATTTAATAGCGACCTAAATGAATGCTCTGCTAGTTAATTGGAGATACCCGCAAATTACGCGCCTATGAACGACTTCACTGGATCTAAACAAATCAATCTAACCATAGATGTTACCAGTAGCGGTGGCTTTTTTTAAATCTATTTAAAATATTTTCGCAAGGGTTCTATGAAATTAGTATATATTTTTAGGAAGTTCAATGTGCCCAGTCGAGTTCACATTTCAACAGTCAACCTGGTAGCTGAAGTAGACCTACTCCTTAAACCACATTTAGCATAATTGTTTGTTTGATCTGACTATAGCACTTTAAAGCTAAATGTAAAAGCTTTTTATTTAAGTTTTATTTTAAACTTGAATTAAATGTATTTAAAAGCTGACCAAAGCTTGGCACTTCGCACTTTTTAGTTGCAAAAGTTTTTATTTTTGTATGAAGACATATAAAGTAATATCAAACTTTTATTTTAAATTATGTATACTGCAATCAATCACATAGGAAAAAGTAAACTACATTTATGTAGACCTGCGAATCGTTTTTTGAATCGAGAATCGTTTTTGAATCGAAAATCGATTTTGAATCGAATCTCGAGACAAAAAATCGGTATCGAATCGAATCGTGACATTTCCTGAATCGTGCACCCCTAATAAAGATCCTCAGTGGTGTATTGTTCCAGTGGCTTGGTACACAGTAAATTCCCTGGTGTTAAATTAACACCGCTCGGTGTTTATATGGGAACTACCAGCAGGGTGTTAAAAGTAACACTGAGGCAGTGTTAGAGTTAATAAGATAATTAAGTGATTAATTGAGTGATGATTGAGCATTATTGAAGACACCTAAAGCAGAATTACAAGGAGAAAACCTAACTTTCAGGTCACCGTTATGGAGGTGAGTGTTTGCTTTAGTTGGGCTCTTGACCCTTTTATTATTATCTTTACATTTTAATTGGCTGTTGCATCTGAGTTATACCTGCCAGATGAACAAAGAGACAATTTATATGATGGTGTTGGTCATATTATGACATTCATTTGAAATATATGTTCGTGGTTAATTTTGTAGGTCACAACATAACTGAGATTCTACATAAATATCCAGAATGTCAGATATAATATAATGGATTTCTACAAGTTGTTAAAAAAAAAAAAAAAAAAAAAAAAACTTCTTATAGGCACACATAAACCTCAAAATTCAGTCAATGCTTCTCAACAATGGTGACGAGCAGAATATTCAATTAGGAAAAGTAAATTACATAGACAATTCAGATCATAATTTATTCATACCGCAATGCATGATGGGAGCCATTAATGAGTTGTGATTGGTGGAAACAAGGATTATTAATGTCACCATGGTTGAGATACACAGGCTGACTATTTATGTCTGTGTTTCTAAATAAAGTTGAAAGTGATTTGATCAGAATAGTTGTTATTAAATATTTTCGGATAAAAGAAAAATACGGACATGCTGCACAATCACTAAACTGTTACTAACAAGTTAAGCCAATTCATCTGAAAAGTTAGATTTTTCAGATCACAGCATGATTATGTCAAAACATAACCAACAATATCAGATCACAGTTTTCTTTGTTCATTTGACTGTTATAAATTAATAAAAGCAGACAAACAAAGTTAAAGTGAAAGTATAAGTGTCAAGAGCCCAACTAAAGCAAACACTGATCTCCATAACGGTGGCTTACAATTTGTGATTTTCTCCTTCAGTGATTCTGCTTGTTAACATCAGGTGTCTTCAATAATGCTCAATCATCACTCAATTATTCACTTAATTATCTCAATAACTTTAACACTGTATCAGTGTTACTTTTAACACCCTGCTGGTGGTTCCCATATAAACACCGAGCAGTGTTAAATTTAACACTGGGGAATTTACTGTGTAC
Organism: Pimephales promelas; assembly: GCF_016745375.1. The sequence goes on from NW_024121321.1 coordinate 22,616,055, forward strand.
GTTCAACATACACCCTTTGACGGTATCCTCTCCTGGCAAAGTGGTGGCGGCGGTGGACAACACCTGCCATTTCACTGTCTCTCTGTGAATCCTCCGAGAAAGGCTGATTTATATGGCTGTGTAGTTGGTCTTTTCAAACACACCTATTACAACTGATTAGTTTTGGCTTGTGTTCAATTGAAGCAATTGGACCCAAGGCCTATAATTGATGAACAATGTTCACTATAGTAATGTTCAATGTTCACAACCGAAGGGTTGGTGGTTCAATCCTCGGTTCCACCTGACCAAGTGTCGAGGTGTCCATGAGCAAGACACCTAACCCCAGCTGCTCCCGACGAGCTGGCTGGCGCCTTGCATGGCTGACACCGCCATCTGTGTATGAATGTGTGTGTGAATGGGTGATTGTGAGGCAATATGTAAAGCGCTTTGGTGGCCATTAGGTCTATGAAAGCGCTATATAAATGCAGTCCATTTACCATTTAAAGCAACGGAACCATGGACTCAAGAAGCTGTAACTTCACTGCTGCTGAAACCAATGCACTACTAGAGGGTGTTCGGTGCCATTATGGAACAATAGTGGGAGGTTTTAATCCTGCTAAGGATACCAACAAAAAGAAAAATTCTGTTTGGATTTTAATCACAGAAAATGTGAATGCCATAGGGTCTGGCCAGAGGAGGACCACAGACCAATCAAATTGCGGTGGAAGAATCTTAAGGCCAGGGCACCAAAGGACCAAGCTGAAGCCAAAAACCCACAAACAGGCAACAAGCCATTTAAGAGGGGAGATTACACAGATGTGGTCCTCGACATCATTGGAGGTGAGAAGTTGCAAGCTCTCCATGATATTCATGGTGTTGTAGGGGATGACGAGCCTTGGATTGAGGAGGAGGAGAATCTGCCAGTTCCTCCTGAGGCTGATCCAGAGAGCGTATTTATATGGAACCTCAGCTCTGTTCCTTAGGAAGAAGCTGGATCCTCATTGGTTAAGCCCGTGGTAGTTGCCACAGGATCTCAGAGGAAAGGCTTGAAGCGCCCTTCGTCAAACAAAGATGATGATTACAAGGAACTTCTGCAAAAAGAGACTGAAAGGGCAGAAGCACAGCTTTGTCTGGCAGAGGAACAACTGACTCTGACCAAACTGTAGCAAACCAAGGCCAGACTTGAGATCCACCTCCTAAAGGCTACGCTCAGACAACACTCCACATCAGATGAGGAAGTCTGAAATTATTGTGGAGTATTTGACATAAAGGGTGCTTTCACACCTGGATCGTTTTGTTTTGTTCTGGAACAGATCCGAAACAGAATACTTTGTTCCAAATCAATTTAATACGTTACTCTGTTCACACCACACTGTTGTATAGCGGTCCAAATCGCGCACCCTTCCAGGGCTTTCCTTGAGCCATGACATGCAGGTCGCGCATTCCATTGTGGAACATCACCATGACAACAGTAGCCTAACACAAAATGAATCGCGGGTTGACTTGGTGCTACGAAGAGGTGAAATGCCTCAAAGATATTTGGTCGGAAGAACACATCTCCCGGATGTTGGACACTACGCACAAGAACAAAGGCAAAAAAACTCTGACAGCAGTACATAAAGATACGAGACCACCTTGCCAAAAGTGGAGCTACAAGTGATGAGAAAGTTGATTTGTTCCGGGTCGTGGGTCGGTTGTGTTCTCACTACAAACGAACCGCAACAGGGTTCGTATGGAATCGAGCCAAGACCACCTCTTCTGCGCAGTCTCAGCTAGGTTGTTTTGTTCCAATTCAGAGTGCAATTGTTATGTTCACATATGACCAAACGAACTGAGCCAAAAGGGAAACGCCACGTCTTCAATCGATCCAGGTGTGAAAGCAACCTAAGTCTTTTTTTTAATTCAACACATCTATATTTGAAACTTGTTATAAATATTCTCAATGTACAGTATTTGTTACTTGTTTTGTCTACCTGTTGCTCTTTCCATATCTACAGGGGTTGGACAATGAAACTGAAACACCTGGTTTTACAACACAGTAATTTGTTAGTATGGTGAGTATGGTATTTTGCATCCAAATACAGCACCAATTAATCTTGGGAATGACAGATAGAAGTCCTTCACAGTGACCAGAGGGATTATGAGCCGTTCCTCTTTCAGAACAGTGTCCAGGTCACTATATGATGCTGGTGGACTCGCTCCTCCAAAACACCTCAATAATATTTAGATCTGGTGACTGTGCATGTTCAACGTCACTTTCATCTTCATCAAACCCTTCTGTCACAAGTCTTGCTGTGTGTGTTGGTGCATGATCATGCAGATACACGGTTTGAGCATCAGGTGCTCATGATCCTCCAGAAGGGTTTGGTAGTCCTCGGCAGTGTCGTGTCCATCAAATACAATCAGGATTGTCATGATATTGGAGCTCAAACCATTACTGATCCACCCGTGCTTCACTCTGAAGATTGGCCGCCAGGCATATAGATGTGAAACCTCCAACATTGGCCAGTGTTTCAGTTTCATAGTCCAACCCCTGTATATTCTACATTGTGACTTCCTATCCTGTTTGAGGATGGCTTATCCAGATTTGGTAATCCTGAAAAGTTCCCATCCGGATCAGATTGATCCAATCCGATGTTGCTTTGAAAAACTGGCTCAAAAGAAAGCTGGATTGCGTGATCAAGGATCACAAAAAAAAAAAAAAAAAAAAAAAAAAAGGATTCCTAAATCCGGGTCAATTTTTTCCGGAATAAACGTTTTGAAAAACTGGGCCCTACGTTATTCAACCTCATTTTAATTTTCATGCCAGCCACTCCCAAAGATTCATTTTGGAGCCTCCATTCCCAACAGAACCCCAGGCAGTTGTAAGTAAATCAATACACCAAACATTATGACAAATAGTATTATAAAGTTTTCTCAATCAAAATTTTATCTGCACAGGACAATAGGGATGACGAAACAGTTTTTATGTAAATGCCAGTTTAATTCTGTATAATTTGTTTAGAATTACATGATGTAACTCTAATTTATAGTATTTTCAGTTACCAGTAAAGGAGTTATTTAGACTTCATCTTATAAAAAAAATAGAAAAATATAGCAGCAAAAAAAAAAAAAAAAAAAAAAGAAGAATAAATGTACCAAAAGAATGAATGAATTCCTCTTTAAAGGGGGGGAAGAGACTGAAATAAACTCTTTATTTTAAAAAAGCTGCCCGGTTAGGTTCACAGAGTAAGTTACCTTGGAGTATAAATTACCTCTCTTTCAGAAACGGGCTTGACTTACCCTTCTTTCTCTGGTTTGACATACCTCCCATTTTGAAACGGAAAAGAGTTTTCCCTCATTTCAGGGTTAACCTACTCAAGAGTTTTCACTTAGCCTTCTTTCTGAAATGGGCCCCTGATCTCTGCTTCTTCACCTATGTTTTGATCCAGAGGTTCTGTACTATGTCAGAATAACAGTGAAAATACAGATAGCCGTTAAAACCACTTGCCACTTTGCAACTGCACATTGATTCTTTCAATAAAGAGCTAAAATGATAATCAGGATCAAACTATTAGTAGCAAATGAGTTAGATCTTCCATCGGTAAGTTTGGCTGGTGTTGCAGTTTAACTGATGTGACTTCTATCCCGGACATGAACAAATGACCACATATTCGTCAATTCCAAAAACCTGCACCTCCAAAAAATGCCCTTACCATTAAACTTTTGCACTACATGATGTTGGTATATTTATAAAACATAAAATGTGTTTCATTACCTGTAACAACAAATATATTGTTAAAAAATATATATACTATAAAGTTATACTTGTTACAGTATTCGAACAGCACCAAATATGTAGTATATTCAAGGGTCTCACAACTGCTAAGTGTGATGTTTTTTAAATCAAAATTGAATGATCATCATCTATGGTGTATATACAAGTCATTTCTGAAACTGCTGTATCTTCTCAGGTTTTTACCACAAACACAACTACAGTTGCATTACAAAATGAGTTTGCAAATGACATTTCAGTTCTCTTCGATATGTGAAACTCTTCTTACACTGAGGACAAGTGAAAGGCTTCTCCCCAGAGTGATTTCTCAAGTGGACATAAAGGTTTCCTTTATGATTGAAACTCTTTCCACAGTGACGGCAGGCGTAAGGCGTCTCTCCAGTGTGAATTCTCACGTGAATGGTAAGGTTTCCTTTATGTTTGAAACTCTTTCCACAGTGATGGCAGGTGAAAGGCTTCTCTACAGTGTGAGTTATAACATGATTCTTCAGGTGATTGCTGTTTCGGAAACTTCTTCCACAATGATGACATACAAACTGCTTCTCTCCAGTGTGAATCCTCATGTGCTGATTAAGGTTCTCTTTACATCTGAAAGTCTTTCCACACTGATCACATGTAAACGGCTTTTCTCCAGTGTGAATTCTCATGTGAGTCTTAAGACATTCTTTTCGTGAGAAGCTCTTCCCACACAGTTTGCAGTCGTAAGGCTTCTCTCCAGTGTGAGTTCTCATGTGCTGATTCAGGTTTCCTTTACGTGCAAAACTCTGTCCACACAGTTTGCAGGTGTAAGGCTTCTCTCCAGTGTGATTCCTCATGTGGTCATAAAGGTTTCCTTTACGTGTAAAACTCTGTCCACACTGTTGGCAAGTGATAGGTTTACCTCCAGTGTGAATTCTCATGTGACTCTCAAGACATTCGTTTCGCGAAAAGCTCTTTCCACACTGTTGGCAGGTATAAGGCTTTTCTCCCGTGTGGGTTCTCATGTGGGCATTAAGGTTTCCTTTACGTGCAAAACTCTGTCCACACTGTTGACAGGTGTAAGGTTTCTCTCCAGTGTGATTTCTCATGTGGACTTTAAGGTTTTGTTTTTGAGTGAAACTCTGTCCACACTGTTGGCAGGTAAAATAACTGTTAGATATGGTTTTCTGAGCTCTTTTTTGTGAAGAAGATTTTTCAGTCTGTGTGGATTTTTTCCCCATCATGAAATCATGATCTTTCTCTTCCATTTCATTCAGTTCTTGACTCTCTTCTTTTAGTGCTATCAGGTCTAAAGTGAAAGAAATCAAAATACAAAATTAACACCAGTTTAATGGCATAAGCAACAGTCCGCAAAAGGCTGCAATTGACAAGAATGCCAACAAAACATGAACTGGATAAACATTGTTGAATGTTACAATCTAATCAGAGTTCTGATCTGTAATGCTGCCTGATCATAATTATACACTGTTCGTTTATCGGCTAGAGGTGAAAAATAAAAATAAAGATGACTTGACTTGTTAGATCCTATAACCAATCATTCCTGGACCATAGAAAACTTTGCAGATTATAGCACCCGTCATTGACAAACCTGAGCAAGTGCGATTGTGGGGGTTAGTAGGCTGCTCTGATTGTTGTGACACTTTTTAGAGCATGATAATTAAAATGTCTCACAAAACAAAGAAGTAAGCAGAGGAGTTAAGGAGTTTGTCTACAAAAATTACAGCACAGGACAGAATCAATTTGCAAATGACTTTCATGAAGATGGCGGATTGATGATCTGTGAGCCTGTCAGAGGTAACAGACAGCACCGGAGCAACAAGAACTGAAAGAGAAGTGCTCTGCGAAGAGTTTTATTTAAAGTGTTATTTATTTTGTGTTAAAAAAAAAAAAGTGTCTATCCAATACAACCTAAATTTATCATGATGACAACAGTGCTGCATGTCGTATATTTATTTTTACTTATTTCAACAGCAACACCGGCACATAGCTGAAATAATTGTGATATAGACTGCTATTAAAACACCATTGTTTTCTCCTTCTTACTTAAGTCTTGTTTTTGAAAAACACCCCTGAAAAAGATTCCTGAGCGAATCTCCACATAAAAAATGTGTGTTATGTGGAGATTCGCCAATTTTCGCGACTGTGATGCAACAGCTGAGATCATTAATATGTATGACTCCAAACATTTGCATATGCCAGCCCATGTTCAATGACAGGCGGGACTGCGCTGCCGAAGCATGGCAGTTGCTCAGTGTTTGGATGTACACATGAACACAAAAGCATTTTTTTGTTCCTTCATCCGAGCCTCTGAAGAAACAATGGGTTAATTTTATTTTCTGTGGAAATTTCCAAACATTTCACCGACGACTGTTTCCTCAACTTGGGCCAAGAGCTGGCCTCGGATCGAGCAACCAAGGAACACTTTCTGTTGAGTAATTGTTGTTCAAGTTCAGACAGGTAACGTTAATCTTTCTCTCAAAATCGTTCAATACTGTTTATGCATCAGTAAGTCAAGCCAGTGACTAAAATATCAACTTCACATCGTTTCTTTTAGTAGGATGAAAAAAAAAAACATTTAAATTGTGAATAAATTATATACAGAAAGCGATCAAAGAACAATCTTTCTACACAGCGCGGGTTTATCCGGACACTTGCCAAACTCGTTATGAATTCAATGATGCACGACGAAGCTCTTTTCCCCACTTTGAAAAACGAGTCGTTTTCAGAGCCTGGTGTCAATAAAAGCTTTTATTGGACTAACAAGGACGTTTTCAGTTCTGAAACTTACAGGATATTCTTATAATATAATGACCTCTTAGATGTCAATAGCTCAAGGAAAATTTGATTTCTCAGTTCATCACCCCTTTAAGTTAGGGCTGCATGATGTATCACTTTAACATCGATATCGCGATGTGCGCATCCACGATAGTCACATTGCAAGGATGTGCGATGTCACTTATAGGGATCGTAGTTAATCCGTGATTCGTGATCAGTACCCAGACAGCAAACTGACATTGAATCAACGTGGAAACGACGTCTCTCATGACATTGAAACAACGTTGATTTTGCTCATCGAATTAACGTTGAACCAACGTCAGACGCGGCATTCTTCAAAGCTAAATGAAAATCGAAAATTGGTTTGCTTTCATAACGTTGAAACAACGCGTCGATTTCAAGTTGATTTCCCGTTAGTTTTGAAAGAATGACGCGTCTGACGTTGGTTCAACGTTAATTCGATGAGCAAAACAATGTCAGATCAACGTTGTTTCGATGTCATATTTCCACGTTGATTCAATGTCAGTTTGCTATCTGGGTAGGCTATGTGCCAGCAGCTCCCCGGCCCGTAACGCTTGTGATTCGCGGATTAAATGCAAAGTTTAACCATCATAGTGTGAGAGTTTATCAATTTGCAAGTCCTGTCAGTTTAAACCTCAAGTGCAAGAAGACTGGAACTTGCGCGCTGTTTTCTGTCAGCCTTACTAAAGCGCATTTTTGTCCCGCCAAAGCTTGACCGGTGAATTATATAGATGAGTGATGCAGATGAGTGACTTCCGCGCTCGTTTAACTGAAAGGGTGAAAGTCCCGGTCGCGCGTGCACTCTCGTCTCATCGTCTGCAAACTGTCTTGCTCTCTCTCCCGCGCTCGCGCATATCAGTGAATTGAGTTGACTGAATGTCTTTGAGAATACGGTAAAAGGTCGGAAGCCCAAAGTTTTTTTTTTTTCTGAACTACCACTGGTTGTGAATTGCCGTTCCACACATTCAGATGACATTACATAAACCACACTTTCAATAAAAAATTTAAATAAAAATGCTATCCAGTGATGAAATGTTTTATGTGTTGACACAAATCTTGTGCGATGTTCTAACCTGCCTGGATAATCACACAAACGTGTCAAAAAAAGCTTATATTGGACTAACAAGGACATTTTCAGTTCTGAAACTTACAGGGTATTCTTATATGATAACTTCTTAGATGTCAAAAGCTCAAGGAAAAGTTTATTTCTCAGTTCATCACCCCTTGAAGAAGTAATTAATTTGAATTTTATTGCATGACATGTATTTGATCACCTGACAACCAGTAAGAATTCCGGCTCTCACAGACCTGTTAGTTTGTCTTTAAGTTCTTCACTCATTACCTGTATTAACTACACCAGTCCACACACTCAAACAGACTCCAACCTCTCCTCAATGCCCAAGAACAGACAGCTGTGTACGGACATCAGATAAAATTGTAGACCTGCACAAGGCTGGGAAGAGCTACAGGCAAGTAGGCAATAGGCAAGCAGCTTAGTGAGAAGGCGACAACAGTTGGCGCATTCATTAGAAAATGGAAGACGTTCAGCGTACAACATTATGTCGCTTATTATGCAAATGTCTTTTCTAGTGATGTAAAACAGTATAATTCTAAACAAAATTAACGCGTAAAAACTAGTTGATTCTCTCTTTTGGGAGACAACCCAGACAGCAAACTGAGATTGAATCAACGTGGAAACGACGTCTCTCATGACATTGAAACAACGTTGATTTTGCTCATCGAATTAACGTTGAACCAACGTCAGACGCGGCATTCTTCAAAGCTAAATGAAAATCGAAAATTGGTTTGCTTTCATAACGTTGAAACAACGCGTTGATTTCAAGTTGATTTTCAGTTAGTTTTGAAAGAATGACGCGCCTGACGTTGGTTCAATGTTAATTCGATGAGCAAAACAATGTCGGATCAACGTTGTTTCAATGTCATATTTCCACGTTGATTCAATGTCAGTTTGCTATCTGGGAATGACTTTATTTATCGTTCACTTTCGACTTTAAACCTTTGCAGAATGTTAACATTCACAAACAGCTCAATTACACACTGCATGAAAGGGAATATTCAAAAAACATAATATGGGGCCCTTTAAAATCCTCAACTCACGTACAAATGAAAGCGTTTTACACTAGCTGTGTGCTAAACAGCACAAGACAAAACATGAATTGACATGAAAGTACAGTATGTGGCCGATGTAAACACGAACCGCGTGCTACACAAAACGGCGAAAGAGCGAAAACGAAACCGCACGCCAACACGACAAGACACAACGCTATGCACGAGAACGACCATAAGCTCATCCTCATCCTGAGCCCTTTAAAATCCTCAACTCGCATACAAATAGGGCTGTCACTTTTGTCAAAAAATCTTGATCGATTTTTGAGACATAAGTGTTCATTGAATCGATTGTAAAATCGATTTTCCATGTTTAAAAACGTTTCCATTTTAGCCAAATATAGGCAAATCCACGGACACCGCATAAGGGCGAACGTAGGCCTATAGAGGGCGCTTAAGGCACACACTTGAATATTTCTGATGTTTTATTGACATGAAGCTTCGTGCACAATGACAAACAGGAGTGTAACATTCTAGAAAAAAAAATAAGCAGAGTGGACTGCCATAACATCAATGAAAAACATTAGGATTCAACATGGCTCTGTTTACGATTAGAGTTATTATTTCGATTAGCCTACTACTTAAATGTCAAACAAATTTTGCCATCATAGGCGATTGTAGCCTGAATCTGTATCTGTATGCATGAGACTTTCTGAATACCGGCAGAATTCACATTTTTCACTATGCATAAGTACAATTTGCTGTTATGTGTGTGTGTGTGTGTGTGTTGCTGTGTGACGCGCGTTCGCTGCGAGCGTGTCGTGACGAGCTCCTCTTATACTGTCTATGGACGAGCTGGACGCGCTCTGAAGGCTGTTAAAATCTATTCCGAATCTGTATCTGTATGCATGAGACTTTCTGAAAACCGGCAGAATTCATATTTTTCATTATGCAGAAGTACAATTTGCTGTTATGTGTGTGTGTTGCTGTGTGATGCGCGTGACGTGACGAGCTGGACGCGCTCTGCGAGAAGGCCGTTAAAATCGATTCCCTATTTTCGTTTTCGATACTTGTGTTGGTTGGTCCGATCGATTGTGCAATTGATTTTCGAACGTAAAGTGACAGCCCTACATACAAATTAAACCGTGGACATGAAAGAAATTAGTTTATGTACACGAATTTATTCCTCAATGAAACGCCACTAGGCTAATTATCCTTCTAAAATTTTACTTGGACCCACTATGGACTATTAATAAACAGCTTAACTGAAATAAAATATTATAATAAAAATTTAAATTCCCCTAAAAAGTAAAGTCGTTTCATGTTTTGCCACATGGCTTACAGTCATATAGTGAAAATGTAATTAGAGATTATAAAAAAAAAAAAAAAAAAAAAACATATGGTAGCTTTAATATGAAAATGGACAATACAGAATGTTAATTGGGTAAAGAGAAATATAAAATGAAGGGTAAAATAAAATAAATATATATTTACTATATAGTAATTAATGCTAAAACACTTTGGACATGCAACTTGACTTGGCCTTTTCTGTCTGGACCTGACCCTTGACTGATCTGTGACTTACAAATCAATGACTTGTTCCCACTTCTGGTTGAAAGAAGATGTGAAAGACATCTATGAAAGATAGTGAAAGATAAAATGAGATCAAATGTTCAGCTTCGAGAATGAAACCAACCTGTTTGTTCCTCAGTTTCATCTTGCTTCAAACTGAATGTTTCTTCAAACTTCATGTCTTCACTCTCCTCTTTAATGAACACAATCTTTATGTCTTCATTCTCCTCTTTAATAAACGCCATCTTTATAACACGTGTCACGTGGATCTCAGTCGCTTCACCAGGTTTTTTTCTGTTTGTTTGTCCTGTTTAAGATGAGAATAATTCACAGAAAGACAAGTAAATCCAATTTAAATCTCTGGGTGTGTCTCAATCAGATCTAGTTCAGTTCACTGGTAAGAGGAGTGAGTCAGAGAGAGTTAATGGACTTTATAAGAGTAAAACACTCAAACTGAACAAATAAAAAAAGAAAACACGTTACATGTTACACTTTCATGAAAACATTTGGTAACACTTTACTTGATGGGGTGTGCTTGTGCATAAGACTGACATGACACCTTCATAACCATGACATGACATGTTATGAATATGAAGTAGGGTTGTCATGACAAAGACACTGGCAGGTTATGATGTATTGGTATATGTCAAGGTGTCACAACAAAGACATCTCAAACAATGTCATATTTGCTTTAAAAATGTCATAACTGAGTGAATGACAGTTTGTCACAAACATGCGTAAACCCTACTTCATATTCATAACATATGTCATGTCATGATCATGAAGGTGTCATGTTAGACTTATGCAACTAAAGTGTTTCCAAACATTTTCAGTTGATTTGACGTTTCTTGTCATTACACGTTAACGTTTGTTGTTCTCATTTACAGTTTTAACTGGCTGGTGTCGTCAGCTGTTACTCGAATCACTGACGAGGATTCGGTTCAATTGACAAAAAATAAAGCTCAGTTTCTCTCATCACTGCTTACCGGTGACTGAATTCGTGTTTACTCTGAACTGATTCACGATAGAGGAGCGAAATGAGACGCATCATTGCCGTTACTCGCGTGAGAGAATGTGCGCCGCTTTACTCATAAACACAACGTTCGTTATGGTTAAATAAAGCATTACAATGTCACGATGTTATATATAATCAAATGACATTAGAAGGATTGTAAACAAATTAAAACGATTGGACAGCTTGCATTGGTTAAAACATTTTAAACGCGCAACACCACAAACCTTTACTCAGCCGAAACACAACAGATGCAGATGCGTGGCGCGGCCTTATGACGTCACACATTCTGACCAAAATAAAAGTCCTGTTCATTTGCTGCTGCGTCTGAAATGACCAACGTGCATTGAAATGTACAATTATACGTATAATATTATTGCAGAAACCATTTATTCCATATGCAATATTAACATGCAAGTAATAACAAATATAGTTGATAGGTTACAAATATATAATAAAACAGTTTATGACTTCATAAAGTAGGATTAATATTAAGTGACATTTTGGAGTCGGCAATGTAATTTAATTCACGATATAATATTTTCATAATTTCATCCTGATATAATCATTTTTGCTATTTTACTTTATTATTAAAATATGAACAAAGAAGCTAATTACGTTGTAGGAATAATTGTACAACCCCATTTCCAGGAAAGTTTGGACATTTCGTAAAACACAAGAATCTGGTATTTGTTATTTCTCTTGAACCTTTATTCAAATTTAAACAAAAGTTGATTTTTATGGCTGTAACTTATTTCAAATGTCATAAATAAATTTATTTCATTTTTCTTTTGCAATTGTTATGTACCTGATGTGACGTTTGTCTAGGTGAAGGAGTAACATTGAAAAAGTAATAATGTTTTGGGTGAGTGTGCCAGCCCCCTGCCCCACATAAGTTCAAGTTCCACATGTTATATTTAATGTATGAAACGTGTCTTAAATATGCACTTAACATGAGTGCGCAACTACTCCCTAAAGTGCTGAAATATCATTCACTCAACACTGTATTCATTGTAACCTCCCCAGACAGCAAACTGACATTGAATCAACGTGGAAACGACGTCTCTCATGACATTGAAACGTTGATTTTGCTCATCGAATTAACGTTGAACCAACGTCAGACGCGGCATTCTTCAAAGCTAAATAAAAATCGAAAATTGGTTTGCTTTCATAACGTTGAAACAACGCATTGATTTCAAGTTGATTTTCCGTTAGTTTTGAAAGAATGACGCGTCTGACGTTGGTTCAACGTTAATTCAATGAGCAAAACAATGTCAGATCAACGTTGTTTCGATGTCATATTTCCACGTTGATTCAATGTCAGTTTGCTATCTGGGTCATTTGACTAATCAATTCATCGATTCTAATTCTTAACTCTGGCTTCTTATCTTCACTCATAGTCACTGGACATTAATTGGGAAATCGACTCTTTAAGGTGATTTTGTACCATAACAATAATCAGCACAATATATAGTCTCTCAAACTTAAGATGTTTCCTGTTTGTGAAACTCATTCCACACTGATACAAAAAAATTATTTCATACATGAATAGTCATGTGGTATTTAAGGGCTATTTTATACTTAAAACTTTTTCCACAGTCCCCACATGTAAATGGCTTCTCTCCAGTGTGAGTTCTCATGTGCCTATTAAGGGTTCCTTTTCGGTTGAAACTCTTTCCACACTGTTGGCAGGTGAAAGGCGTCTCTCCAGTGTGAATTCTAATGTGGTCTTTAAAGTGTTGTTTTGAATTGAAACCCTTTCCACACTGAGGGCATGTGTAGGGTTGCTCTCCAGAGTGAAGTCTATAGTGGACTTTAAAGTGTCGTTTTTGAGTGAAACTCTTTCCACACTGAGTGCACACGTAGGGTTTCTCTCCAGAGTGAAATCTCATGTGGGCTTTAAGGTTTTCATGTTGATCAAAACACTTTCCACACTGTTGGCAGGTGTAAGGCTTCTCACTAGTGTGAAGTCTAATGTGTCTGTTAAGGCTTCCTTTTTGAGTGAAACTTATTCCACACTGTTGGCAGGTGAAAAGGCTCGCTTCAGTGTGAATTCTCATGTGGCATTTAAGGTTTCCTTTTCGATTGAAACTTCTCCCACACTGTTGGCAGGTGAAAGGAGTCTCTCCAGCGTGAACACTCACGTGGACCTTAAGGTTTCCAATTTGAGTAAAACTCTTTCCACACAGTTGGCAGGTGTAAGGCTTCTCTCCAGTATGAATTCTCATGTGCCTGTCAAGGCCTCCTTTTTCAATAAAAGTCTTTCCACACTGTTGGCAGGTGTAAGGCTTCTCTCCTGTGTGAATTCTCATGTGTCTGTTAAGGCTTTCTTTCAGAGTAAAACTTATTTCACACTGTTGGCAGGTGTAAGGCTTCTCTCCCGTGTGAGTTCTCATGTGCTTTTTAAGACTTCCTTTTAGAGTGAATCTGTTTCCACACTGTTGGCAGGAGAAAGGGCTCTCTCCAGTGTGAATTCTCATGTGGATTTTAAGGTTTCCTTTACAACTGAAACTCCTTTCACACTGTTGGCAGGAGAAAGGCTTCTCTCCAGTGTGAACTCTCATATGTCTGTTAAGGCTTACTTTTTCAGCAAAAGTCTTTCCACACTGTTGGCATGTATGACGCTTCTCTCTTGTGTGAACTCTCAGGTGTCTGTCAAGGTTCACTTTTTGAGAGAAGCGCATTCCACACTGTTGGCAGGTGTAAGGCTTTTCTCCAGTGTGAACTCTCATGTGGACTTGAAGATTTTCTTGTTGGGTGAAACATTTTTCACACTGTTGGCAGGAGAATTTATTTCTTGTTTCTTTCCTTTTAGCCCTTTTTCGTGAGGAAGTCTTTTTTGTCGGTGAACTAAAAGTTGTTTCTCTTGTTAGGAAACCATGACTCTCATATTTATCTTTCTCTTCCATTTCATTCAGTACTTCACTCTCCTTTTTCAGCACCATCAGGTCTAAGGCAAAAAGAGAAAAATGCAAATTAACACATGTTTAATGGCGCAAAGCAACAGGCAACAAAACATTTAAGGCCATTGCACACCGAGTCCGAAATTCGCATCCGAAATTTTCGCACGTTAAAAAAAAAAAATCGACCTCACGTTATGTCAGTCACGCTTGCACACCGCCTCCGAAACTTTCGTCCGTCATAAAATTAATCGGATCGGGTTCGATTTTCTGCGTTTTTCGCATCCAGAGCCAGCATTTTGTGAGGTCTTTTGACAATTCAGGTCTGGGGGGAGCTCGTCCTCAAATCATTGCACATATGCGCCGTGCTTTCAGTTTCGGTTTTCAATTCGATCAAGTGTTTATGTTCTCTTCTCTATATTGGATTATGAAATTAATAAACCTCCCCTTTCAATCAGATTGAAATTTAGGATCGAATAAGGTGTGATTGAGCAGCCTATTCGATAACTAATGTATTATTTGGGCACAATATAACAGCCTAGCTGTTCTGTCTGCCCAGCGCTTCCAACGGGCCGCGCGCGGGTGTGTGTTTGTGTCCATACCTGGTCCATATCAGACACACTGCCAGTCTCCGTTCAGAATCGATTGTGTAACGGTCACCAGGTGGAGTGCCCTTGAGAGTCACCAGAAGGCACTCCACACCAGATGTTCATGTTTCCCTCACAACTACATTTCCCAGAACTCACTGCCCGGACTCATCACTGATCACATTCACCTGTACCTCATTCACTGATTGCATTCACCTGTGTCTCATCCTGTTAGTGTGTCTATATATACCTTGTGTTCACATTCAGTGTTTGCGAAGTCTTGTTTAAGTGTTTCACTGCAATTCTGAGCATTCTTATGGTTTTCAGGGGCCCGTTTCAATAAGGAGGTTCAACCAACTCTGAGTTAAAGCTTGAACTCAGAGTCGACTTACCCTGAGATGGGAAACTCCGAGTTTTCGGTTACAGAACAGCTGAAATGAGTTAGTTCAATCAACTCTGAGTTGACTGACTTTGAGTTAAGCGCGTGCACCACAGCTTTAAAAAGCCATTATCAATGGAGCGCAGATATTACGAGTCACCATGGCAACAGCGCCAGACAAAAAGAGGTGTTGGGTATAATTAATTACCAAGTAATCTAAATATTGTAATTTAATTAAAGGGATTACTCTTAATTCTTCTTTAATTTAAAATAAAATATGATGCAATTACATTAAATAGGCTACTGCATAAATTATAGACCAATTCAGTATAAAACAATAGTGGATTTAGCATACATTTTTAAAAGGTATATTTTTATATAACCTTCTCCCTCTACACACTTTGATCAATTCAAGAATAATTCATGCAATTGTATATTGTTAATTTGAAAGCATTAAAAGTGCAGTTTCTTGTCTCTCCTCCTTGTATTAATCAAGTGGTTGAGGTTGATATAGGATTTAGTAGTATGTAGACCAATACTTTCTAGAGATAGTAATTATTACATTAATCTAACTACACCGTTGAAGATGTCATTTGTTGTTAATAATTCATAACTATTTTAGAGTAACTGTTATAATATCAGAGGTGAAACTGGAAGAATGTTATTCAACCTAAAGTAGTCTTTGATACATTTTTACTTAAGTAAAAGTAAAAATACCAGTCTAAAAAATCTACTCAAGTAAAAAGTAGTTAATTTAAAACATGAGTAGAAAAGTTGCTGAGTAACTTGTTTAACAGCGGGGGTGGGGTGGGGGACTCCCCCATGTGGGGTTGTAACGTATGAGAGTTTCACAGTATGAGAACCGTCTCAGAAAATATCACGGTTTATGGTATTAAACAATTGTTAAATATATAAACTGCATTATTAAATTACGGTTATTGTTTTCATCAGTTAAAATAAATTAAACATTTGTTCAATAAAACATAAAATCAACTAACTTCAATAATTGATTATGATTATGATTGACATCTTATTTTTTATCGTGAATAACTTATTACATTTTATTAAATTTTTTTCAATGATTTAATAGAAATATATTATCCAAAACAGTGGTAATCAAATAAAACTTTAGCAAATGTTTTAATCCTTTTATTTTTTGGCAAAGTGCTGCAAAACAGATTTAGTCAATTAAACCATGGACAAACAATATATATATATTCCTTAAAGAATGTGTAAATACATTTTAGTATTGTTGTTGGTGTTTAAACAGCACTTCCTCTTTAAAAAAGGGGAGGAGACCGCAAGAAACTCTGGGTTTACTGAAGAAAACCTGCTCCCGACCAGGTTAGGTTCACAGAGTAAGTTACCATGGTAACTGACTCTGAGTATAAGTTACCTCTCTTTCAGAAACGGGCTTGACTTACTCTGCTTTCTCGGGTTTGATATACCCCCCTTTCTGAAACGGAAAACCCAGAGTTTCCCTCATTTCAGGGTTAACATACTCAGAGTTTTCACTTAACCTCCTTTCTGAAACAGGCCCCTGGTCTCTTGGTTTTGGATATCTTGCCCTGTTCCCTGGATTACTCTCTTGCCTCTGGTCCCTGCCTGTTTTGTTTGTTTCTTTGTTTATCTGTTTTGGACTGCCTATCTATTTATGACCCTTGCCTGTACATTGGATTACGCCTCTGGATTGCCCTCAAATAAAGCTGCGTTTGGATCTCATCTACAAGCCTCAGAGCAGTTCGTAACAGATTGGTTCACGGAAATTGGTGGTCTTGTTTTTAATATGTGGCTCCAGAATCGCTAGCAAAGCATCGAACTGTCCCACTGACATTCTGAGGTAAATTTTGAATCGCTCAGGATAAATTCGCAACTCCTTGATAAGGAACTCTCCTTCCTCTCGGCGCAATTTCAGGATTGGATGGACGTAATATTTTCTCTTTCTTCTCTTTTCAATAAGAGAGAGGGCAAAAATCATCCTCACTGCTTGACGAATCCATTTGGTATTTTTGCGTTTTTTCCCGCAAAGGTTTAAGAAATACGCAACGGACTCGGTGTGCAAGGTTTCTATGCGTGGCGAATTTTTAGGCTGACGAACACGAAAATACGCATACGAATATTTCGTACTCAGTGTGCAATGGCCTTTACACATGTAAAGCGTCAAAACCAACATACAACTATATCTTATTCCCAGGGCCGTCGATGGGGATGTTGCTCCAAAAGTTTAATCTGGATCAGAATAAAACATTTTGCTAATCAGGATCTGGTAATCCATTTCACTCTTGTGCTGTTTTTTTCAAAGCAATATAGCAATACTCATAAAGTTCAGAGAATTGTATCTATCAGGCAGCAACACATCAATTCATCCACTTCTCCCGAAATACATTGAAGTAAGTGGCTGGTGAAGTGTGAGAAGATTTTAATCTTCTCAATTTTATAGTTACCTACACAACGTGTATCTAAACACGTCATCAATTTATTAAAGTATTGTTATTGCCGCTTCCATAGACATCAGTGTGCATTTTACTAAATCTAAATGTTGTTTTGCTAATACTTGTGTATTTAAATGTCTGAAACCTAAAATAAATCTTGTGGTTGAAAACAGTGAATAGTTGTGATGACAGCGCTGAGCTCGTCTGTGTCTCTCTGGCTCAGTACCACCCAACTCAAGAACACAGATTTGAATTTGATGATCACGTGATCTGAACATTACGAACACCAGTGTGAACTATCGTACGCGTCAATTAATTAACTACTACGCGTCAATTAATTAACAATTAATTAACAATCACATGCGGTGGTGATGTTTCTTACGTCGGTTTCGGAGAACCAGAGGGCAGATGTTTCAAGTGAAAACTGAGGCATTTAAGAGGCACCTACATAGACCCTTCTTCACGAAAAAGATGAAGAACAAGTATGAAAGCATCAAAGACGAGTCAAACAAAGCCCTGCAGGAGACTGACAGCATTGCACTCACAACTGATATTTGGACGAGCGTTGCAACAGAGACACATCTAGGGGTGACGTGTCACTATTTTGGGGAGGATTAGGAAATGGCGTCCCACTGCCTGACAACGAAGCCCCTTGAAGAGAGACTTATTGCAGAGTGGATTGAAGATGTAACTGCCAAATGCAACATTCCACCAGAGAAAATCAATGCTGTTGTTCATGACAACGGTGCTAATGTCATAGTAGCAGCGAAGATTTTGCAAGAAAGGCATGGATGGGCATCAGTGCAATTTGCAGGACATACCCTCAGCTTGGTTGTACAAAGCTCTCTAAGGCCATGTCCACACTAATACGTTTTCGTTTGAAAACGTATATTTTTCTCTCCGTTTTGGCCTTCCGTCCACACTGAGACGCCATTTTAAGTCACGTTTGGAAAACGCTCTCCAAAGTGGATAAATTTGAAAACGCAGTTTTCGCGTTGTAGTGTGGACAGTGAAACCGGAGATATTTCAAAACGATGACGTAAGTTTAGTCATGTGATCCATGTAGTACCAATAGATATTCATGTTTATCGGTATTGTGCCTGTTATGTGTTATTCATTTTTACACTGTTGCTAAAATATGTTACTTTCTATGTTACTTAATATGTGCTATTCTTCATAGCACAGTACTGCAAAGATGACAGATAGTGTACTCGCATTTGCTGTCCTGCGGCAAAACAGGAGTTGCGTTTTAGACCAAATATGGTGACTGAATGCGACCTGGATGCATCAGTGATGGTGAGATATTTTGCTAAATAAAATGATCCCGTTAGAAGAATTGTGCGATAACTTTATTATTTATTTCCCCCTCTGTAACGTCTGTCAGAAAGTCCGAACTGGCAATAGCTCTGAACTAGCAGCTGTTTGTTGCTGGTAGAAAAGGGGTAGAAGTGAGAACCAGACCAAAAAATGTATGTGCACCCTGTGTATATTCTCTATTTCTGTAGAGCTGGACATAAGGATCAAATGACTGAGTTCAGCTTTTGAAAATTAAACCAACCTGTTTGTCCATCAGTTTCTTCTTGTTTCACTGTCAAAGTTTCTTCAATCCTCACATCTTCACTCTCCTTTTTAATAAACGCCATCTTTATTACAGTGCGTCACGTGAATCTCAGTCGCTTCACCAGGAATATTTCTGTGTGTTTGTCCTGTTTAAGACGAGAATGATTAACAGAAAGAAAAATAAATCCAAACTAAATCTCTGAGAGTGTCTCAATCAGATCTAGTTCAGTAGTTCAGTTCACTGGTAAGAGAGTCAGTCAGAGAGAGAGTGAGTTAATGGACTTAAATGATCGGATTAGACTAAAAACACTCTAAACTAAATCTCTGAGAGTGTCTCAATCAGAACTAGTTCAGTAGTTCAGTTCACTGGTAAGAGAGTCAGTCAGAGAGAGAGTTAATGGACTTAAATTACCTGATTAGACTAAAAACACTAAATCTTTGAGAGTGTCTCAATCAGATCTAGTTCAGTAGTACAGTTCACTGGTAAGAGAGTCAGAGAGAGTTAATGGATTTAAATCATCTGATTAAACTAAACACTTAAAACTAGCTGCAGATTATTAAAATAACAAACTATACAGACAGACATTTCATAATTAAGAGTTTATTATTTTTATTTTGTACAATTTACAGATTACACTTTCATGAAAACATCTGCAGTTGGTTTGTAAAAGTTGTTTATTGTTCTCCACTGTTTGAGCAGCCCGTGTCGTGATACACGCGATTTAAATTACTGAATCATTTTGCTAAGTATTTGATTCAATTGACTCGGAGTGACGAAAAGCTCAGTTTCTTCCATCACTACTGACCAGTTACTGAATTCGTGTTTATGATAAACTCATTTGCGATAAAAGGGGAGCGAAATGAGACGCAAGTTTACTGTTTCTCATCAGTGGATGCGTTTTACTCACAACAATATCCTCCATTAAATTTAAATAAAGCATTACAATGTTACATTTAATAGTACATAAACTAATTTAACCTCGTTTGAAAAAAACTAGAAGACATTGAACGTTTTTATCGATTTAAATAGCCTTTATTATTTCAAACAAACCTTTCATCAGCCAAATGCAGGGGCGCGGCGCAGCATTATGACGCCATGTTCTAACTCCAAAATAAAAGTCCTGTTTACATGCTGCTGTCTACAATCACAGAAGTGCAGTGAAATGTACTATGTATAACTGCTTTTTTTTTGTATTTTACTAGATTTTTTATTTTACTAGATGAATGTTTGTAATTCCAGACTAATTTAGCCCACATTTACACATCTGGGCATTTAGAGAAACTAATATTCCACTCAATTATTTATATTTTTATATTTATATTTCATACAAGTCTACAAGTCAATTACAAGTAATTATAATTATTACAAAAGTCTTGATATTAACGCCCTCAAACTCCCCAAATGCGTCAATGAATCAATGACTCATTCATAATAATGACAGCCACTTGCTTCGTTACTGAATGAATGAATGACTCGATGACTCAATCATAAAGACAGTGACTTACCGCCAACAATTTGGCTTTTTTTAATTTCATATGTAAAAGCATCACTTTGTTTTTACCATCATTGCATATTTCTCTATTTAACATATTTTTATTAAAAGTATTTTTATTAAGTAAAAATCGATTTAAAGGTATATTGTGCACCTAAATGGCCAAATAAACACAAAAATATATCAAAATGCCAAGTCGAGTATACACGTAAACACAGTAGATTCTCTCTCTCTCTCACATGCAGACAGAGGATTTATGCTCATCAACCTCATAGTCACAGTGAAAGCCCTTTGCATTTAATACGTATTGAATCTTTATTGTTTGCTGAAATTTATTTGTTTTTAGTTGTATATTTATGGACCTAATAATTAGCTGCTATTGACATTTTATTGAAAAATCCTTTTTTAATTTGTGTATGTTCCTTCCTGTTAGACTGCCTATCTAGGAACCATTGGTGGGTGTAATGTCCAGGTAGCAACTAGGAGAATACTGACAACATTGATTGGTCATTCTTCAGCCACTCAATTGAACTGGAATGGCGCAAACCAAAAGAGACCTTTTCTGAACCTGCGGCTAAGGAGGGTTGTAACAGATAAGCATGTGGTATTAGAAATGGCATATATTAATTACTTACCATACACGTTGTTGTTTCATGCCTATTTGCTTTTCAGAGGCTGTAAGAAAATGTTCCTTTCAGCCAAGCCCTCGTGATTCTGAAATTGAGAGTGAGATAAAGGTGTGGCTGCGGAGTTCAAGAGACGGATGGATGAAAGGAGGAAGAGCGGGTGGATGAAAGGAGCGCTACCACCGTCTGCTGACTAGTCAATAGACCTCGGGGGAAGAGTGAACTTTGCCAATGAATGATTAGCACACCAAACATATACATGTATAAATTAGCTTTATATTTGCTTTATTATAGCTTTAAATTAGCTTTATTAACCTGTATTAACCTGAATTGAATGTTTTATATTTTGTAATTAATAAATACATTGATTTGAAATCCCTTTGACTACTGTACATTTTTCAAAATACAGAAATTAGTTATGTGGTGACTGCATTCATTTCAGATGTATTGAATAATTGTTTTTCCCAAAGACTTATAGTTATAGTAGCCAAAAAGTATTTACAGTGCAACAGATTAATTGTGAACAAGATCTATTGTTGTAGATTAATAGTGCCCTGTCTGTGCGGGCCCTGTGTGTGAGGGCTGCCCATGCAGACCCAACGTTTTTCCAATGAGGAAATTCTCAGGGGCCCTGCGCTAGCAGCCTCCCAGCTAACAGGGAACGTTCCCAGAACATTCACTAACGTTCTTTAAAAGTTGTGTAAATGTTAGGACAAAACGTTATTAAAATAATGTTTTCGGAACGTTCATATAACATTATTAACGTTCTTGTAACGTTGATAAAAAACGTTCTTAGAACAACGTTATCGGAACGTCTTTATCAGGTTATTTGTGTTTGATAAACGTTCTCATAACGTTCCAGCAACATTATGCTAACCTTAGGATAACGTTCTAACAACATTATGCTAACGTTCCAGCAACGTTCTGCAAACATTAAGACACCGTTCCAGCAACGTTAAGCAAACTGGACATTTCCACGTTTTTAGAACATTTTAAATTAACGTTCCCACAACCAAAATGGAACGTTAGAAAAACGTTCTCAGAACCTAACTTTGTTAGCTGGGCTGCTGGGGGCCCTTAGGCTAGCCCTAAGTGGGCCCTGAAAGGGCCAGTGCGGGCTTGTTTGCAGGGCAGACAACAATTATTTTATCGACGGGCAGTTTGCACAGAAATGTAAGATTTTCCCATCCTCACCGACCTCGTCATAAAACCTGTTAAATGATCATACGACGTCTCCTCGCTCCTGCTTTGTCAACGGCGACACAGGTGGCTGGTGTTGCCAGATTGGGTGTTTTTTTCGCTACATATTAAGGCCTGTTTATGTATGTTTTAGCCGGGTTTTCGCCTGGGAGGCTCTATAGAAATCTGGCACCCTATTGTACAAAGCAAAACTGAGAGAACGTGCGTTCCCAGACACCAGAATGAACGCGTTCACAGTAACGTTCATCAGGCAGTAATAGCCTACAGTGCGTTCAGTTCACGTTCGCCCAAAATATGAATGCGTTCATGAACTATCGCTCTACATTGTTCTACAACTACATATCGTTCGCATTTTCTGGAACTGAAGGAGCGAAAAGCCGCGGCGAGACTTAAACACCGTCATTTTCCTAGGAGGGCTAGGAAGACTCTGAGGCGGTGGTCGGAGGCTTTGGCTGGGAGCTTTGAGCAGACAGCTGTTTTGGGCGATCTGCTACAAAGCTAGAGCGCTTTAAGAAGTGCTTCATAGCCTGTGTCTCTCTGCAATGGTGAGAGAAGTCATGTTCCGCGAGCGCCCCCCCACTCAAGGCCGAGGCTAGCCGCACCCCAAGTTGCTCCAGAGGCGAGCATCCTCTGACATATATAGCAATTGTAAGTCGCTTTGGATAAAAGCGTCAGCTAAATAAATAAATGTAAATGTAAGAATGACTCGCGGGCAGAGGGGGGAGGTCCACAGAGCTCACCCAGTCCTCACTGTCCGATGCCAGGATAGAGCAACTGGCCTTCTATACATATGCAGCTATCTCTGCAGCTGTTGTCCGTCAGTGAGCGACTCGAGTGAAGCTGGCGGGCAGAACCGGCGAGCTTTCACGGGCAGTATTGTGCTGGGTCAAACAACCTTATGTTTAAGGTTACTCATTTTAGATATATAATGATATATATTAATACTAAATTATACACACACACACACACACACACACATATATATATATATATATATGTAACTTAATATTTTTATTATTTAAATTATTATAACAATATTAACAGTACTGTTTATTGATTAAATTGAAGCGTTTAATCCAGGAAATCAATAATTATAAATACATTAATCATGTTAAATAAAAAATTAATCCTCTGCAGCATACAATGGAGGGCCACAAAAATCATACGTAAAAATGTTGGTTTGGTATGTTAAAGGATTATAAAATTGCCAAAGATTCTCAAATTCAAAACAATGTACATACATTCCAGTCATTTAGTCATGTGCAGCAAAAATAGAGGCACATAAAAACTGTATATGTTGTATTGTTCATGAGACAACAAATAAAGATAAGAGAAATGACTGGTACAGGTGTCTTTATTCCACGGTGTACACACAGTATCCATTACCACCTCTCTCCTTAGCAAATGCACTTCATCTTACACAACACATTACTGCCACCTGCTGGAGTCAACCAGGACTCTTCATATAACAGCTGTACTCTTTATATATGTCAGCGGCCTCTAATAAGATTTATATCTAAAAAAACATTTGTAGCCGACTATGCCACCTAGACATAAAACTGCGACCCCTGGAATTTACTATGAAAACAGTTCTTTATCAGGGGAAGGAACAGTGGAAAACAACACCCAGAAATAGTGGTAGAAAACTATTTTATTACAATAAAATTGCTGGAGGAAAAGATGCATAATTCAATTAAAAAGAAAAAGTTCAAAAGAAACTGTATATTTGTGAATAAAGTTGGGTATCGTAGCTTTATTACGATTCCCGGTCCCACCTAGCCTGGTTCAACCAGACTCTAGTACATTTCAAATGAAATTGAGCGGAAGTGCGTATGAGGGCGCAGCCAGGCTAGGTCCCACCCACTCCCGCTTACATTTTTTCCATTCCCGTCCCAATCCCGTGATACATAGTGATTTTGTTTCCATCCCACTGGATTCCTGAAAAAATGTCAGCCTCTAATCCACACACACACAGCAATCCACAGATGCATGGAGAGATCCACACACACACTTCAAACACACACATTTCGAAGAGCCCTCCTCAGTGTGTGCACGAGCATGAAGGATTCTGTGTCCACCAGTGTTACACACACACACACACACACACACACACACACACACACACTCACCTAAAGGATTGTTAGGAACACTAGTTCAATTTCTCATTAATGCAATTATCTAATCAACCAATCACATGGCAGTTGCTTCAATGCATTTAGGGGTGTGGTCCTGGTCAAGACAATCTCCTGAACTCCAAACTGAATGTCAGAATGGGAAAGAAAGGGGATTTTGAGCGTGGCATGAAAATTTGTGTGTTTTATTAGCTCCGCCTGTAATCATGAGGATCTGTCAACTGTTGAATGAACGAGTGTCAAGCATGTCAAGTCACGCTTTGTTTACTTCGAACCAGAAGTCGCGCCCACTTTTGACGCAAGGCCTCATGGGGCGTAGGAAACTTGTGGATAGTCTAATTGGTTATTAAACTAAACTCGTGTGCTTATTCAATAAAATTAGTCATTATGAAGTTACTAAACACCGACCCATTTTTTTGTGTTAACTGTGAGGTAATATAAAAAGACGACATGTTTTAGATAAAGAATGATTGGAGACATTTTATTCTATTTGTACTTGAAGAGTTCAGATGCAAAAGCCTCTAAATGCCATTTGAAATTTTCTTCTTTAATGATGATTTTTATCAAACTTGTATATTTAAGTTCAATAATTTCACTTAAATAACAATTAATAGGTAATTATCATTGCCATTTAAGTGAAATCACTGAACTAAAATATACAAGTTTGATAAAAATCATCATTAAAGAAGAACATTTCAAATGGCATTTAGAGGCTTTTGCATCTGAACTCTTCACTTGTACTTTGTCACATTTAAGTGACTGAATTTTGAAGACATGATGATCTCAAAACATGAAATCTTTTTATATTATCTCAAAGTTCTGTTATGCGGACATATTCAGAAGTGAAGCAAACTGTTTCACAAGTGCAGGTGTTTTACACATGCCCAGTATGGTTTTCTTCTCTCACTGGTCACGTGACACTGTCAAAAGTGAAACTATTTCAACAGACTCCATTTTGTAAAAGGAAGTACATGAACATCTGGTGAAAAAAAACTGTGAACAATGAGAACAGATTCGAAGTTTCACGCTGTTATCTACAGACAGATTGGATTTATGAACTGGTTTGTGTTTGATGTTCTTCATTGTTGAGACAGAGGTAGGTTTCAAAAAAACACATTTCTGGATTCATTCTCATGCATTTTAATGGAATGTGTAAATATCTGTTATAATCTATGGTAATATCAATCTGTTTTGATGCTTAGATTTTTTTTCTCTTGATAGCCTTACAAACCTGCTGATAAAACAGAAAAAAAAATTAAAAATCCTGTAAAAATGTGTTATATCGCTTTCTTAGGAAGCATCTCTTTGTTTTGAGTCATAAATGCATTAATACACGGAGGTTTCCATTTTGTAGTTTCTTAAACCTTGAACGGGTTTGTTGTCTTTCCACACAGCAATGGATAATCTAGTGTGTATTAGTGTACCTATAGCGAAGAATTCAGTCATACTGAAATTGATAAAGCATACTCAAGACATATAATAAATGTTTCATTCTGTATGTCTAAAGATGTAATTTGTTGTACGTTGTGTGTTTTAATAGCTCCGCCTGTAAAATGAGTCTCTACAAACAGCGAAAAGAGGGTGTTTCTGTTCAGGCACGTAAAGCAGCCTCTCCAGAGCCCAGCTGTGTGTCAATGAAGAGTGACGCATCCATGGACCCTCCTCCTAAACTCAGTGATGGAGCAGTGACCTCTGACCCTCAGTGAGTATAATGTCATTTAAAATTTTCAAGAAGACATTAAGATCCAGTTCTTTAAAAAAAAAAAAAAATTGTTGAAATGACAAAATTTTGTTGGACAAAATGAAATTTTGTTGTAATGATTGTTGACACACGTCAAGTCAGTTTTTAATTATTTATATATATAAAGAATATCTTAGTTTTGAAGCTTTTAAGTTAGTTTGCTAAACGATGTCAGTGCTTATATGCTGTAATGCAGTTGTTTAAGCTACGTAATATGTGGGACTCATAGTCCTTATATTCTGGAATAGCGAATGTAATTGCATTAATAATGTATGTTCTCGCTTCACTTACTCAAAGTTGTAATCGCATATGATGACACTGCAGTAATTATTACAGTTAAGTTTTATTAAAAATTATAATAGTTATTTTATTTGGGGGTTAGTTTTTTACACATAAAACACAAACAGTTCTGCTGTCAGTTGGTCAGAATGTACGTTAAAAATATATTTTTTTCCGGCATATATATTTTTTTGGGAATGTAAAAAACTGTATTAACATTATAAGATTATAAGTGAACCTCAAAGAACATATTCAAATATATATATATACATATATATATATATATATATATATATATATTAAATCCTTTAAATCATAGATGACAATGACAAGGAACACTAATGCAAATGGAAAACTTTGAACCATGTTATATGTTATAAATTAATTCTCTTGTGGGGGTCGATTTCTTTTCTCAACACTCTGTCTAAGCTTTATACTGTTCTGATCTAAGCTCAACCGCTATGGAGAAGATGACACAAATGCAAGCTGGTAAAAGACTCAAGGATTAAAGGTCCTGTTCTTCGTGATCCCATGTTTCAAACTTTAGTTAGTGTGTCATGTTGTTGTTAGAGTATAAATAATATCTGTAAAAGTATAAAGCTCAAAGTTCAATGCCAAGTGAGATATTTTATTTAACAGAAGTAGCCTACATCGAACGGCCCGTTTGGACTACATCCCTCTACTTCCTTCTTTAATGACGTCAGTAGAACAGTTTTTTGACTAACGTCCGCCCACAGGAACGCTCCCTCAACTTGTGCACTTCTTATAACTTACTGTGTTTACTCAGCTCTTACAGTGATTTTCTGAAGTAAAACTGCCGCTTCATCTTTTGTGTGGTGTACAATAAACTTTATTAAACTCATCAGTATATGTTTGATCATCATTCGGACCTGGTCCGAAACAGCAGACTTGTAGGCTATTACTAAAATAATGGATACATACAAGCAGATGACAATTAAACTACTAAACTAGACCATCTCTATACAGCACTCTGACTCTGTAGGCATTATTGTCTGACTGGAAATGAACACCGTTACTGAGAGTTTCTGATATTATCATCATTCCGTGAGATGAAATTGTCCCGAGAGACTGAGTGCAAGCTCATGAAGCTCCGCCCCCTGTGCCGGCAGCAGCAGCTTATTTGCATTTAAAGGGCCCACACTAAAACAGCGCATTTTTCTGAGCCCCAAAAAATGACAATTTAAACATGCTGTGAAAAATGATCTGTTTGGTATTTTGAGCTGAAACTTCACATACACATTCTGGGGACATCATTTTACATCTTGTGAAAAGGGGCATAATACGGGACCTTTAATACCCAACATGCTCATGAGTTTCAAAGCTTCATTTGCATTAATCAACAGTGAACACGCCTTAACACAACCGTGGTCTTGAATGAAGTAAATTTCTGCTCTGTATCAGAAAAGCAGCACTTCCAGAGCCCAGCTGTGTGTCTATGAAGAGTGACGCATCCATGGACCCTCCCCCTAAACTCAGTGATGGAGCAGTGACCTCTGACCCTGAGTGAGTATCAGTGTGAGCAGTGTGTAGATGAGTCTGTACTTCATTCAATTGCATCGTTTTTTTTTTTTAAGGCAAGAATCAGCCGGGGAGCCCAATCATGTTCCTGGGGATCTAGCTTCCTGCAAAGTTCAGCTTCAACCCTGATCCCTCAAAACTGAAGGATCTTCAGGAGCACTTGATAATTACGGACAGGTGTGTTGGATCAGGGTTGGATCTGAACCCTGCAGGTAGGTTGTAGATTTGCAAAAACGTGTTTGCAAAATATGATATCTATGTCTATTGACCCAATAAGCAGCATTCAAATGTGTAAACAAAGGTTCTGCTTTTCCTTAATCCTTATGGATAGCTTAATAATGAAACAATTATTTTATATAAATACGGGAATTTTACATTGTCAGGGACTATATCTTAAAGGAGCTGTATGTAAGAAATTTATTTCAAATAATCATAAAATGACCCTGATGTGTCACTAGACATGAAGAAATCATGTTCATTTCAAATACTTTTATCACTTACAACAGCAGTCCGGCCAGGATATTGTCATTTAAAAATTGTTGTTGCAGCCCTCAACTGTCATGTTGTGTTTTGGTCTGATGCTCCACCCTCCACCGATCTACCAATCACGAAGTCAGTTAGTGTTGCAGCATTCGGGTTGCCAGCTCTGCTCTAGTAAAGAAGAAATTTTTTCGCGGGTCTGGTAGGCATTGCGTGCTGTACGTTAGGGCTGGGCAAAAAAATCGATTTTTCGATTAATCGTTTTTTTAAAATGTGTTCGATTCAAAATCGATTCTCAACGGCCGGAATCGATTTTTTCCATATAAAGGGCTCGCGGACGCGGTGCTGCATCTTCTCGTCTCTCTGCACTAGGCAAGCGCCAAGCGCTGCAGCTGTCGATACACACACGTGTTTAGGAGTCGGGACATGACGGAATATTCACTTAACAATCGGGCCAGCATTGCATCGTAACCTATGATCGTAACTAACGTTTATAATTTTCACGTCTTTTTGAGTTTTACAAGCAATGTTAAACCATCCCGTGCTCGCGCACTAATCAGAATTAATAGCCTTTGTATGGACTAAAAAGACTATCCAGTGTTATTTTACATTGGATTACTTTATTCAGTTTCTGTAGTATTTCTGACATACCCAAAAAACTACCCCAAAATGTCTCTTAATTTGTGTCTTTATTCTATTGTATTTATTTGTGCTACTTTTTTCAATTTAATTCAAAGATTGAAATCAAGCTTCCATACATAAACTCTTAAAACAAAAATAAACAAAAAATTACATTACCATTTAGGTAAGATCAATGTAAAAAAAAAAATCTAAATATTTATATATTTATTTATCTATATCTATCTTAAACATAAAATAACATGATACTGTTTGATCAAGCTGTGCGACTGTTCTGACTTTTTTTGCATATTGCATCAAAATCCTGTTTATTCTCTGTATGCATTTAGTGTACCTAAAATAAAAAGAGTTTTATATACAGGTTTATGGCTCTTAATTTCCTTGTATTAATTAACCACTAGTAAACTTACGTCCAATGTTCTTTTTTATAAATATAGGATTTGTATTACATCTTCATTATAGTCGAATCGAGAATCAAATCAGGAATCGAAATCGAAAATTGAATCGAGAATCGAAATCGAATCGAACTGAGAGCTTGTGAATCGAAATCGAATCGAAATTGAAATGTGAATCGATACCCAGCCCTACAGTACGTGCTGACCAAATTCGACGTACATGATGTGAGTGGTTTTCAAGGAAATCTCAATGTTTCATCCATCCCGCGTTTTAATCGTCCCGGCTCTCCCCTACTTTAAAAGTTCGATTCCAGTCAGTCAGACTAACCAATAATTTGTCTTTTTAAAAAATGTAATGTTAACACTTTAGTCTTAGTTTAGATCGGGTTCCAGACATGTTGTAGACATGTAGACACTTCTGTCTGAGTGTGAGTTCGGTTTGGTGGAAACATTTATAATTACTATTCTAGAACTACTTTTCACTTAAAGATGCTGTTTCACAGTCACAGTTTTATTTCTCTTTCTGCAGAGTGAAGCGAGATGTGATCAGATCAGTGACACCTAGTCTGACCTGCACTGTCTCTTACTGGCAGACCCTCATCAAGCAGAGAGTCAAAGACCAGCACAAAACCAGCATGAAGAACATGTATGAGATCTTATTTGAGGGAGTCAAAATAGAAGAGAATCAAATTCTCCTGAACAGGATCTACACACAGCTCTACATCATAGAGGGAGAGAGTGGATTGAATGAAGAACATGAGGTTTTACAGATGGAGAAATCAGCCAGAACACAAGACACTCCAATCTACTGCAATGACATCTTTAGACCCTTAAATCAACCAGGATGTGAGGCAAAAGACACAATCAAGACTGTTCTGACTAAAGGCATCGCTGGAATTGGAAAAACCGTCTCTGTGCAGAAGTTCATTCTGGACTGGGCCGAAGGAACAGCCAATCAGGATGTAGATTTCATGTTTGTACTTCCATTTCGAGAGCTGAACTTGATTAAATGTCGCCAGTACAGTCTTCACAGACTCCTGCTGGACTTTCATCCTGAACTTCAAGATCTGGACTCAAAGATTTATGAGGAGTGTAAAGTTGTGTTCATCTTTGATGGTCTTGATGAAAGCAGAATCACACTGATGTTTTCAGACGCTCTGGAAGTTTCTGATGTGACTGAGACTTCATCAGTGGGTCTGTTGATGTCAAACCTCATTAAAGGAGAGCTGATTCCCTCAGCTCATATCTGGATCACTTCCAGACCAGCAGCAGCCAATCAGATCCCCTCCAAATACATCAACCGTGTGACAGAAATTCAGGGATTCAATGATTCTCAGAAGGAGGAATATTTCAGGAAGAGAATCAGTGACGAGCATCAAGCCAGCAGTATCATCTCACACATTAGAAGAGTAAGAAGCCTCCACATCATGTGCCACATACCCGTCTTCTGCTGGATCTCAGCCACTGTGCTTCAAAACATCCTGAAACAAGATCTCAGTGCAGAAATCCCTCAAACTCTGACTGAAATGTACATCCACTTCATGCTGATTCAGATCAACATGAGGAATCAGAAGTATGAAGAGAGAGATCCAGAGAATCTCCTGAAGTCCAATAGAGACGTGATTGTGAAACTTGCTGAACTGGCTTTCAAACAGCTGATGAAGGGCAATGTGGTGTTCTATGAGGAGGACCTGATTGAGAGCGGCATAGACGTCACAGGCGCCTCAGTGTATTCTGGGATTTGCACTGAGGTCTTAAAGGAGGAATCTGTGATTCATCAGAGGAAAGTCTACAGCTTCATTCATCTCAGCTTTCAAGAGTTTCTAGCTGCTTTCTTTGTGTTTTACTGCCTTATAGTGAAGAATGAGGAACCACTGAAGTCGTTTCTGAATGAAGGATATAAGAGGCAGAAAAACTCTCTGTATCTGCTACTAAAAGCAGCACTTCATAAATCTTTTAAGAGTAAAGATGGACACCTGGATCTTTTCCTGCGATTCCTGCTGGGCGTCTCACTGGAGTCCAATCAGAAACTATTGCAGGATCTACTGACACACACAGTGAACAGCTCAGAAAACATGAAAGAAATCACACAATACATTAAAGACATGATCAAGGATGATGATCGTCTCTCAGCTGACAGATGCATCAATCTGTTCCTCTGTCTGCTGGAAATGAAGGATCAGACGCTGTACAGAGAGATTCAGGAGTTTGTGAAATCAGAGAATCACTCAGTAAATCAACTCTCTCCTGGTCACTGCTCAACAATCGCCTACATGCTTCAGGTATTAGAGTTGCTGGATGAATTTGATCTGAAGAAATACAACACATCAGATGAGGGCAGGAGGAGACTGTTACCAGCTGTGGTGAACTGCAGAAAAGCTCTGTGAGTATTCATTTATGTGAATGTAAGTGAAGCTGAATGTGTCTGTTTTGTTGAGTCAGTAATACTGTAATGCCTCCATGAAATTATGACACTGTTTCCTTTTAAATTACTATCCTTTGCAATTAAATCACAAGCTTTTTGAAGAGGACAAAGCTGTTTTAGTGTAAACAGAAATCCAAAAAACATAGTGTCAGTGCAGCAAAAGACAGAGACGACGTTAAACTGAAGGTGAATTATAAGGAATTGAATGATAAAGTATTTAATTAATCCAATCGTGTTCCAAACCTGTATTCATTTATTTCTTGTGCTGAACACAAAAGAAGATATTTTGAAGAAAGTGGCTATGCAAAGGGTCCCCCATAGATTTGTTTTAAAACAACTTGAGAGGGTAAACTATGATACATAAATGGGAAGTATTCATTTAATGTCAATAAGACACCAAAAAATAAAATAAATAAATAAACAAAGAGAACATCACTATCCCTAATCGCTATTGACTGAGAATTAATGTATAATTTTTACAGTCTATGAAGGGTTTTAGGATTGTATTTGTTAAAGTTTATTATATTTTTATATATTATTATGTTTATTATATAGGTGAGTCCACAACGCACGTAGACTCTGCTTATTACACACACAACATGCCACATATTAAAAACTAAAGGTTTACAATGTAAAAGATTATTATTGTGCACATAAAGATATGGTGGAATGAATACGGCTTGTCCCGTAGATGGTCTGCTATCGTGCTTTAACCTCGCGCAAGAGCAGATTCATTTGTCGCTCTGGAGACGTGTTCGGTCTTTCCAATATCAAATTCCGTCATGTAAATAGCGAATCTGCCATAGCGTGAGTCCAACTGCCATTTAAAGGGAATAGGAGATTAGACTCTGATTGGTTTATTACACGTTAAGCCCAAAACACACCCAATACTCATAAAGAGAATAGGTACAACCCTTTTAGACCAGCACCGGGAGCGCCGAGCATTTTCTCCGTCGTTAAAGTAACACCAGGTAACTCTTGCTCTCGGGGTCCCCCTACAGTTGGGAAACAGAATTGTCCTCTGCTACTGTCGTAAACTCTGTCATCCTACATGAACACGCATTTGTTGACAACCATGATAGCCCTGAACACTGTCGGAAGAGGTCACATGCAGGTATTCTGCTTGCATCACGTGTGAACTGTCTTCATCCCAGGTACAGTGGCATATATTTCAGCACGTCATATGAATATAATTTCATGGGTTTTATTTTTTCTAACGACAAATGATCGAGATGCTCACGTTTACAAGCCAGCGTCATTATAGTAGCCTAGTCTATTGGTTACCATTTTACTGAATCTATATGATACTTCAATGCAATGTTTGAGTGGTAGATAATAACCATATATCGTCAATATTATAATATCAAGCTAGTAGGGGTGGCACGGTTCACGAAACCGACGGTTCAGTTTGTATCACAGTTTTAGGGTCACGGTTTTCGGTTCTGTACGCTTCTTGTTATTTTTTTCTTTTAATCTTTAACACTCCAGAAATGTACTTCAGCATGTGATATATAGCTTAACTATCCCCACTTTAGGATACAGTATAAAAAAAATGATATTCATGCAATCATGCACAAACTGAATTTGACTCTTTGGCTTTAAGCACATTTTGGGACTATCTCAGAGGAAAGCTAGGTGAGATTTTGACACAGCAAGAGAGAAGACATTGACATGCTTTTCGTTTATTTGGCAAAAAAAGGAGAATGTGTATCACTATGTCTACAAGAACTTGTGCATTTCTATCACACAAATCTTATTTACACAAAGAAATTAACTTGCATTTATCAACTGCCAACTTTTGTAGCTCTTACAAAAATTCTATCTTTTAAAAGAAAAAAAGAGGAACTCTTAAAACACTGTCTTTTTATGAATAAGTCGATATACATAAAACCTCATTGCTCATAATTAGGCTATAGCAATAGCAAAGGCCATAAACATAAAGTGAAACATAAGATCAACCTAAACACAAAAGACAATATCAACAATGCTTCTATTCCCAGAGAGTGAGGGTACTCTGTGCAGCGGCGGGCCAAGTCGAACAAGCTTATGCTTATAGCTAACCATCAAAAACTAGAATATCGTTTACTAGCTACCAGATTGATAATTCACTACTCTACTATCATTACTTGATTCATGAAGATAAACGGAGGATAAGATAGCTTCCCTAACTTAGTCAGGCAGACAAAAAAACAAAGAGATAGTATGCAAGCAATATACTTACTAGTCCAAAAGCATGACAGCCAAGTACACATCGGTTGGCCCCCTCCTCCTCCTTCAGCTCACGCCAGCGAGAAAACACTGGCCCAATGTTGATCCTTGTTCTGCCTTTAACGCGATCACTTTCTCTTTTTCTCTTTTTGCTTTGCTCCGATAAAACCTTTGCTTTCTTGTTTTTCTGTGCTGCTTCGGCCATATATAACATTTGGCTCGCACGTCCGATTTTAAGGAAGTGGGGTGGTGGTGGAAGTGACGTATATGCCGTCAAGCAGTCGAATTTTGTAGTTCTCTTTGTTCGCCAGGTTACTACCCAAAAACCAAAGTTTAAAAGTATGATTAAAAACGCTACAGACCCCGTCAGGCTATGACAGACTTGTCATTCAACCTATTGTAAGTTGATGTACTATTACAAGAGACTTGGAAATATATTATAAAGGTAGAAAAGTTAACTGGTGTTACTTTAAAAAGTGGATTCGGACACGACCCAAGGGCACTGCACTTTAGATCATACGCTTAGATTGTTAAAATAGGGCCATTAATGTTAATTGGCAAGTCAACAAATGACTTGGATGCAGAGCATTTGCAGCTTATTTGGGCCGCACACCCCTTGCACACTTACAAAAAAAATTTTAGGCAGGTGCACGATTAAATATAGCACTTCAGAAAAGTCGATAGACTGCCACTGCTGCTTCCAAAAATTGATTTATTAAAATATGCAACGTTTTGACCCGAAGGTCTTCGTCAGGCAAACAACAAGTACACAGCAAGTTACAATTTATTTTAACGTGATCCATCACACCTGATCTAATTATTCGATTTATTAATCCAATCATTCAATAAACGGAGAAAAAAACTTGAAAAATACTAAATAGCCACCAATATATAAAATTGAAATAAACTGAAAAATTAAATCTGACCATTCCAACCCCAGCTCCTCGATGGCCTTGGAGAGGACTCGGATGAGCTCGAAGTCCCAGGCCTATCACACCAATAGAGGGGTGTTGGTCTTCATGGTTGAAGAGCGTCCTCGCGCTTTTGGGGAGAGTGAGCCACACGGAAACTGAACTGAAGTGACTGTGTCCCGCTTGCTCAGCCTAGTGACTCCGCTCCTTACCTCGAAGATCGTGAGAGAAGGGGGAAGAGAACGAGAGAGTGGGAGGGGTGGGATTCATCAGGCTTTAGTCTTTTCGGGGAAAGAGATTTCCCCCGTAGCTCCATCTATTGAGCAATATTTAGTGAGCATTATCGACAATATTTTAATACGCCATCTCTTAATTAAAATACATTTCATCTTCTATTATAGACTTGCTGACTGTAATCTCACGGGTCAGTTCTGTGAAAGTTTGTCTTCATTCCTACAATCATCAAACTCCTCACTGAGAGAGCTGGACATGAGTAATAATGACCTGCAGGATTCAGGGGTGAAGCTTCTGTCTGATGGACTGAGGAGTTCACACTGTCAACTCAACATACTGGGGTAAGAAAAAGATATAATGGTACACATGATGATGAAATTAAAGATACCTTCTGCTCCCGGTCTCAGCGGTGCCACATTTTATAGGGATGCAAGTGACACGTTCCTACCTATACCCAGCAACTACTGAGTCATCCCTAGCCATAGTGCAGTGTAGTCATCTTGTTTGATCATAATGGGAATTTTTTGCGAGGCTGTCATTGACTGCTTCAGTGATGGGAATGTTCTGTACGTGCTTTCTGTACATAATTTTTTCCCAAATTGAATAATAACAGTCATGCTACTAAGTGAATCAGTGGTGAAGTCTTGATTTACTAATGCTTAAAAGAGAAATAAACTAATTCTTAAATGGTTCTCAGATTGTTTTTGATGTTCTGTTCCTCACACAAAAACATTTGTAATGTATTCTATTAATCCACATAAATAGTCATGAGTACAATATCAAGGGGCAAATTATCGACAACAATGATTTTGGTTATAATTGTGTGGCCCTAAACTGTTATGATAAGTATAACATGCTTGCTCTGTCCCACCTCTGTCCTATAGAGTATCACAGTCCCGCCCACAGCCCGAGAGAGCGTTGGTGCCAGAAGTAAATTTCCCATTCATTTCTCCCATTGACATTTTGTAAAATCCATATATAAAGAGTTTTAGGGTCTGAGGATAACCAGCTACGGCTGAACTCATAAGCATACAACACATCATTTCGAGTGAAAAAACGGAGAGTGAACTTTTTCTTTCAGTGAATTTATATAGTGAATATGCAGGGTAACTCCTTTTCCTCGATTTACTGAAGCTTATGCACATGCTAAAACATTGAGCATCTGGCTCGTTCATTGGCTGTGCTGAGCAACTGAACATCCAATGGTGCGGGGTTGTCTCTGAGGTGCGAACAATGAACTTAGCCCTACGTCGTGACGCGATCTTCAGTCTTCACGTACCTTTGTGGGGTTTCAGGCACGTGACACGACTTCCACCAATTAGATGCATCACTGTGGGATTGTGGGATTGTTCAGGATTGTGGGTAATGAAGTACTTATCCAATACATCGCGAATAAAAGGCATTTATCTTAAAACAAGGTTAGTGCCCCATGAACTTTTGGCGTTTATATGAGCATATACAATCACTTAGCACAGCCGTAGCTGGTTTTAAGTCTACCATGTATGGTTACGTTTTTATGGCTTATATCTCAGACATCCCAACCTGCAAGAATTAATTTCCAGGAGGTATATCTCGGTGACAGAATTCTGGGAGTGTGTGGCTTTCGCGTTCGCGAGACACACTCGCAAGGTCTCGACCTCTCTACAGTGCATGCGCAGCGCGCTATACTGTATATGTTATGCGCGCAGTATGTTCTATCTCGCTCTAGATTCAGGGAGACACTATCAATATGCGGGAGACTCCCGGGACTTCCGGGAGACTTGGGATGTCTGAAATCGCAAATGTCATTGGAGAAATTGTATTGAATTTTTACTTCCGGCACCGGCTGTGGGCGGGACTGTGATGCTCTATTAAGGCCACGTTTACACAAAGCCGGGTATTTAGCAAAACGAATATTTTCCCCCTCTCCGTTTTCAAAAATAACATCGTTCACACACCCGCATAAATACGCCGTTGAGCGCAATCATACCTTTGCCAAACCTATTGGCGGCAGTGTAGGGGTTAAGGATAAAGCCATGCAAGCCAATCAGAATCCTCAGAATCGACAAGAGAGAACCTTAAACGCCGTTTCTCCCAGTTCACACGACAACACATAACCGGCGTTTTCAGAAATCTCCACTTTGGCCGGAGTTTTTAGAAATAATCGTTTTCTGTGATAAAAACTGTGTTTTCGTGTAAACGAGAGGGCAAAATGCAGAGAAATATCTGCGTTTTCCCATCGTGTAAACGGGGCCTAAAGGCAGCTCTGATGCCGCTTGGTTCTGTGTAAATAAAAAGAGGCATCAGAGGAACATTGAACTTTTTGTCATTATTGTGCTTTTTGACCATTTATTCATAATTCATATACTTTGTATTTAAAGCTGCTGTCCGTAACTTTTTTAAGTTAAAAATAATCCAAAATAATTATATTTAAAAAAAAAAAAAACATACTCTGCTAGTGGTCAAAATTATCCATATCCAAATTAAACTACATTGCCAAATATTCCTTTTTACTTTCCAAGACATTAAAACTGATGGTGTGTGTGTGTTTAGATTGTCTGGCTGTATGGTGACAGAGAGAGGCTGTTGTTTTCTGGCTTCAGCTCTGAGTTCAAACCCCTCACACCTGAGAGAGCTGGATCTGAGCTACAATCACCCAGGAAAATCATTAATCAATCTGCTCTCTGATCCAAACTACAGACTGGAAAAACTCAAGTATGTTCAATACTAACAATCATCCTGACATGTGTGTTTGGACATGTGTGCATTATAAAGTCATTGGAAATTCTGTAGCATACTGCACATGTACACATATTGCAGA
This sequence comes from Pimephales promelas, assembly GCF_016745375.1. Next base: position 22,654,195 of record NW_024121321.1, read on the forward strand.
GTAAAATAAGGACATGTCTTGAACTCTGATGATCTTGATTCAGTAGATCAACAGCTGCTTGTGACTCGCAACAGCAGCATCTGAGAAACACACTCATGTCTCTGCCAACACATAAATTCAAAGCTTGTTGCTGCTCTAGAAAGTAAATTCTCATTGTTGTCAGAGACTTGAAGCAAAAACCGATTGAAGATCACAATCTAAAAGATAAGGATTAATGCTGAATAAAGCAGATCAGGTAGTATATTAATATCAGTTATTGATTAAAACACTCTCACAAATGAAAGGATAAAGAAGACACAAATGATCAGTGAATGTAAAGGTGAGTCTGTAGCTCATGGCTTCAGGGTCTTATCTAATGATAAAGGCTGTGAATCAGGAACTACATCAAATGCTGGAAGACAAACTGAGGATCTCAAAAGATCCTCATCAGAAGATACATCGACATGAGTTTGGAAATATAGTTCACTATTCCAGGTCTTCTTAAAGGGTTAGTTCACCCAAAAATGAAAATTAAGTCATTAATTACTCACCCCCCATGCTGTACCAACCCCGTAAGACCTTCGTTCATCTTCGGAACAAAAATGAAGATATTTTTGATTAAATTTGAGAGCTGTATAACTACCACATTGGCTCCTAAAGGACTGCCTCTTGACGGCCCAGAAAGTCAATGAAGAAAATGTTTAAATATTCCATGTGACTACAGTGGCTCAACTATAAGTTTATCAAGCGACGAGAATACTTTTTGTGCGAAAAAACAAACAAAAATAACGACTTTATTCGACTTTTCCTTTTCTTCCTTGTTGGCCTGAAACGAGACTTCCATACGATTTCCACGACGCATGCGCGAGAATTGAACTGAAGTAGTGTAAGCAGATCGCAATTCTCGCGCATGCGTCGTGGAAATCTAAGGAAGTCTCGTTTCAGACCAACAAGGAAGAAAAGGAAAAGTCGAATAAAGTTGTTATTTTTGTTTGTTTTTTCGCACAAAAAGTATTCTCGTCGCTTGATAAACATATAGTTGAGCCACTGTTGTCACATGGAATATTTAAACATTTTCTTCATTGACTTTCTGGGCCGTCAAGAGGCAGTCGTTTAGCAGCCAATGTGGTAGTGATGCAGCTCTCAAATTCAATCAAAAATATCTTTATTTGTGTTCCGAAGATGAACGAAGGTCTTACGGGGTTGGTACAGCATGGGGGTGAGTAATTAATGACTTAATTTTCATTTTTGGGTGAACTAACCCTTTAAGATATGCAATAACTTTGTGACCACAATGTCATTATTAACATGTTCATTATAAGCTCAAACTTTCATGAGCATAGAGATTATATATTCAATGTAATACCCACTTTTATTTTGTATATAAAATCATTATTATGTAAATTGACTGTGACATCTTGTTTTTATAGTCTGGATCATAGTGGAAATTTCAGGACTACAAAAGGACTAAAGAAATGTAGGTCACACACTTAAGCCTGTTTTATGCTTCTGCGTCGACGCAAACCCCTCTCCGACCCCTCCGCCGTAGCTTGACGTGCACCTCGAAAAAGTTGTAACTACGCCTCGAGGCGACGCAGACAGCAATGGCTGTGATTGGTCAGATTATACATCATTTCTGGAGTGTAGCTTTTCCGTCTTCCCCCTCCCGCTATTGCACCATTTTTAAAGGGACCTGTTTGTTTAAACGACAGATCAAGTAGAGGAACGTTTGATCGAGGAAGTACATAGGACCATAAAACGGCCACAACTTCATAAGAGTGATGGCGTAGCTACGCCGTGTTGTTGACGCAGAAGCATAATGAGGCCTTTAGTCTTAATCCTTGTTTTGTTGCATTATAAAACGTATAATCTCTCTTCTTATGTTCAGATGCATGTGATCTCACCCTGGATTTAAACACGGCAAACACTCGTCTTGCTCTGTCTGAGAGGAACAGTAAAATGACACATGTGAAAGAGGAGCAGCCGTTTCCTGATCGTCCAGAGAGATTTGATGAATGGCCTCAGGTTCTGTGTAGAGAAAGTCTGACTGGACGCTGTTACTGGGAGACTGAATGGAGCAAGTGGGCTGATATATCAGTGACGTATAAGGGAATCACCAGGAGAGGAAACAGTGATGACTGTTGGTTTGGAGGCAATGAAAAGTCCTGGAGTCTGAACTGTTTTATGAACAGTTTCACTGTCAGACACAATAATAAGAGCATATCAGCCCCTTCACATCCCTCTAACAGAGTAGGAGTGTATGTTGATGTGTCTGCCGGCACTCTGTCCTTCTACAGCGTCTCTAAAACACACACACTCACACACTTACACACATTCAACAGCACATTCACCAAACCTCTCTATGCTGGATTTGGGGTTTATTTTGGTGGTTCAGTGTCTCTGTGTGAGATTAAGCCGCTTGCCTGTGAGAAACAACAGCAGACACCAACGCAAAGTTGAGATGTTGCAGAGAGAGAGAAAAACAGTAGGTGTCAGAGAAAAAGATGCACGAGAGGTGGCGTATTTTCCCTGTGTTTAAAAAAATTACTGCATACATGGGGATCGAGTGAGAAAAAGTTTACAAACAAACATCCAACTGTGGTCGCAATATAAAAGGAAATAAAAGAAAGAGTACAAAAGTCGGTAGAGTGGTTATCTCTTCTCCTCGCCTGTCAAATCTATAACTGACACCAAAGTCCTTTTTAGGCAAGTCATGCCACTCGGCCGCCATCTTGGCAGCTAATTCCGACTTAACAAGACCAGGCTCTATCTAAATGAATGGGCAGAGAGTCAGAACTGCACTTTCACTGGTCACCGGGACAAAAACTGCATCTATAGAAACAGCAGTAAAATATAATAAAAATCGCTGAAAAAGTTTGATGACTATGCCCCAAAATAACAAGGTTTAAAATGACGTTTTTCCCACAGGTTATACTTTTACTGCGCATGCGCAAGGGTTCTCTCGCTCTCTCTTGCGCACGAGCTGCACAGTTTGAAACACAGTAGCCTATGTGCGCGCTCTTGCTCGCTCGCTCTAGATTCCGGGAGATTTGAGCCAGAGCCCGTCTAACGGAGAGCCTTGGCACTTCCTATTAGCCCCGTTGTGTATCATCCTGGTTGCAGTTCCATTAGAATTCCACTGGAGGTGATCATGAGCGAGAGCAGAATGAACGGGAGTCTATGGGGCTAAATGGCTAAAAGTGTCTCTTTCACCTGCTTGTCGTTAAATTAACATAGATTTTATTGTTGATTCCGCAAGTTCAATATAGATTATGGGCCAAAAGTCGAATGAACGAGTACTTTTGATTTCTTACAGGTTAGGCCGTTGTTGGCGGGAACACGCTAGCATTCTGCTATTGTGTGACGCCATCAGATTTTTGAACGGATTTTTAGAACAGATAAGTGAACTTAAAAATGCAATTTTCAGCTGAGTGTATTTTCTTAGCCCTCCCTTTTGAATGCAACTTTAAAATTACTTGACAAAAAATTACATCCTGAGAAAAGTGGATTTATGGGGGTGAAACCCCATTGACACATTTTATTTTCTTATATTAAAATGATGAGCTTGGATTACAAATTTGAATTGGACTAATAAGCCTTTCAACTGTAAACACCTTTGCTGTCAAAACTTGATGCACATTTTCTCTGTCACGACAGGTGTACATATACTATGGAAGTCAATGAGACCAGAAACTGTCTGGTTACTGATATTCTTCTAAATATCAGAAAATGGTCTGAATGGATTCAAAAATGGTAAAACCCAACTGTTTAACTGTGTAGGAGTTGTAAAATGAGCCTATTTCCAAAAAAAGTGGAGTATTCGCTTTAATTGAAAGTTTTTACTCCTTTCAATAAAAAGTGGATGTAATTAATATGGTTTTGAATAAAAAAAATTTAAACCTTCAGTTTACATGCAAATGTTTTTATTACTGACCCCACACTGTTTTAACAAGAATTAACACCACATTCACGAAAAACAAGTGTCTCACAGTAAATTCCCTGGTGTTAAATTAACACCGCTCGGTGTTTATATGGGAACCACCAGCAGGGTGTTAAAAGTAACACTGAGGCAGTGTTAGAGTTAATAAAATAATTAAGTGATTAATTGAGTGATGATTGAGCATTATTGAAGACACCTAAAGCAGAATTACAAGGAGAAAACCTAACTTTCAGGTCACCGTTATGGAGGTGAGTGTTTGCTTTAGTTGGGCTCTTGACCCTTTTATTATTATCTTTACATTTTAATTGGCTGTTGCATCTGAGTTATACCTGCCAGATGAACAAAGAGACAATTTATATGATGGTGTTGGTCATATTATGACATTCATTTGAAATATATGTTCGTGGTTAATTTTGTAGGTCACAACATAACTGAGATTCTACATAAATATCCAGAATGTGAGATATAATATAATGGATTTCTACAAGTTGTTAAAAAAAAAAAAACTTCTTACAGGCACACATAAACCTCAAAATTCAGTCAATGCTTCTCAACAATGGTGACGAGCAGAATATTCAATTAGGAAAAGTAAATTACATAGACAATTCAGATCATAATTTATTCATACCGCAATGCATGATGGGAGCCATTAATGAGTTGTGATTGGTGGAAACAAGGATTATTAATGTCACCATGGTTGAGATACACAGGCTGACTATTTATGTCTGTGTTTCTAAATAAAGTTGAAAGTGATTTGATCAGAATAGTTGTTATTAAATATTTTCGGTTAAAAGAAAAATACTGATATGCTGCACAATCACTAAACTGTTACTAACAAGTTAAGCCAATTCATCTGAAAAGTTAGATTTTCAGATCACAGCATGATTATGTCAAAACATAACCAACAATATCAGATCACAGTTTTCTTTGTTCATTTGACTGTTATAAATTAATAAAAGCAGACAAACAAAGTTAAAGTGAAAGTATAAGTGTCAAGAGCCCAACTAAAGCAAACACTGATCTCCATAACGGTGGCTTACAATTTGTGATTTTGTCCTTCAGCGATTCTGCTTGTTAACATCAGGTGTCTTCAATAATGCTCAATCATCACTCAATTATTCACTTAATTATCTCATTAACTTTAACACTGTATCAGTGTTACTTTTAACACCCTGCTGGTGGTTCCCATATAAACACCGAGCGGTGTTAAATTTAACACCGGGGAATTTACTGTGTACACACTAAAGAAAGATGAACATGAAAAAAACAATCATAATAGGACCCCTTTAAACCAGTAGTTCACCCACAACATGAACAGTCATCATTTACTGGTATGACTTTCTTTTTTCTATGGAACACAAAAGAAGGTATTTTTAGGAACGTCTCATCTGTCCGTATATTGAGAGTCAATAGTTTTCAAAAGTTTCAATCCTCAAAAGGACATTAAAGTGGCATAAAAGAAATCCATAAAACGCCAAGGGGGGAAATCTGAGGCTGAAATCTCAAACTTCACTTCTATATAGTAGGTGAAAAACAGTGTTTGACCAAAGAAGTCTTAATACACAGTACTCAGTACAAATACATAGTACTAAAAAACATAGGCAGATAAGTGTGGATACAATGTAGGACATCTGGATTACATTCATACTATATAGAACATCTTTCAGCGGTCACAAAGTAATTACTTATTAGTAATTACTTACTTATTAAGTATAATAAGCAGGGCTCAAAATTAACTTTTTTACTTGGTAGCACTGGTGCTACCAACTTCAAAAAGTTAGGAGCACCAGCGAAAATTAAGGAGCACCCATCAAAAATTAAAGATCACCACAACTACAAATTATATATAAACAAATGTATCACAATCACTGGGGCTTTTCACATCCTGTGGCCAGGATTTGAAATTTGGTCTCCAGGCTCTCTGTCCCTCCTCCATCCATCTCTTCACTGAGGCTGAGGCATCGAACGCCTCCAAAGGAGGACCCTCAACGCTGATTTGGATTAGATCATCTACTGTGTTAGGATGTAATGAAGATCTAATGTCTGATTTTCATTCCTAAATGACAACTTTTTATCTATTAAACATGTCTATTATAAATCACAGAGATGTACTGAGCTGACTGCGGTGTTCTCGCGCATAGTATCTATCTGCTATGACCCCGATGATATTGGCACACGTGACAACGGAGCGCCGTGAAAGCGAGTGATTGACAGCTGATATTAACCAATCTAAAATCTGCTTTAAAGTTAAGAACGTAAGGATGAAGTTTGATTGGTTATGTAACGTTGGATAAAATGATGGTCCGGCCATCGCGTATCAGCGCACATAAGGTACACAGTAATTAATTTGCAAACTTTTTGTAGAGAAATGAAAACAGGTCACAGCACAACCATTATTTGCACTCGCACTAATGCTCCCAAATATATTTTTAGGTCGCACAGGTTAAAATTCAGGAGCATATGCGACCAAAATGGTCGCAATTTCGAGCCTTGATAAGTACCAACTCAGTTGAGCATCTTGGGCAAGTGTGCCTACATGTAGTGGCATTGCGCTTCGGGTGACCCGAGTTCGAGTCCCGACTTGTGGACCTTTTCTGATTCTGCCCGTAATATCTTTAACCCCTCAATCTCACCACTTGACTGATGCTTGATGTGTTTACTTGATTATTGTGATGTTTCTCCTGTCATTGGTTTGTCCTTTAGCTACAGCTGAGGGAGACTCAGAGGTCGATCCAGCAGAGGATCCAGCAGAGAGAGAAAGATCTTCAGCAGCTGAGAGAGGCTGTGGCGTCTCATAAGGTGAGTCTGGAGAACAAGAGAAGTTTGAGACGTCTCAGTCAGGACTCACTGAAGCTCACTGTGTGGTGAAAATGTTACTAATGTAATGTTTCACATTAATGAATTTGACAGTGAAGTGAAACCACAAAACTTGACCTCGGGATTGTGTCCTAAGAGTCCTTTTGAATTTCAGAGTCACTAACTGCTCAAAAGTTATAAATAATCTTCAATTTACTCATTGGTTTTGAACTGCATTTCCTGATCAAATCTACTCAACTCTGCCATGTGACGCCATTGATGCACTTGATCTGTTATATTAATGTTGCAGATGTTTGATCATCCAAGAGTTTTCACTGGAAAGTTCACATCTAGTTTAAGTGGAAACTCTAGAGCTTATAGCTGTAACCTGATATAATGACTATGAGGAGAATGAAGCTGATGCTGTGCAAGTGCTGGATTGAGGAGAGTTACTAAAGGATCAACAAGAGCCACAGAAATCTGACAGTAGTCATATAAGAGCATCAGCAGGAAGGGACGGGGGGAAGAGTGTTTGTTTGGATTTAATGATCAGTCCTGGAGTTTGTTCTGCTTTCCCTTCTGTTACTCATTCAGACACAATAACATACAGACTGATCTCCCTGTAAAGCCCATCAGCAGGAGAATAGGAGTGTTTGTGGATCACAGTGCAGGAACTCTGTCCTTCTACAGCGTCTCTGACACAATGAACCTCATACACACAGTCCAGACCACATTCACACACACACTCTATCCTGGGTTTGGGGTTAATTCTGTTTTTTTTCCATCATCAGTGAAACTGTGTTGATAGGATTGCCACTCGCGTAGACATGTATTTTCAAACAGCTAGTTTTTTTTTTGTTCTGAATTGAAATAGTGCAAATATTCAGTTTAAAAAATACAGATTCAAGTTTTCAAGATGAATAAATTCAGAACTTCAAATTCAGGTTTCTAAAATTCAATGTCTAAAATTCAGGTCTTACAGAAAGTAGGTCACAGGTCATCCACAGGGAAGAGTAGATGATCTCAGAAAAGTCGAACAGAGCATTTTGGCCAATTAGGGACTGCAGTAGTTTTCCAGCTGAACGTGGTGGTGGTGGTTCAAAAGACTCTCTGACTCTGATCATGAATAGGATGGGGAATCCGTGTGCTGTTGGGGATTTCACGGGTCGCGTCGCTCTGCTCGTGTCCGGTCTACACTGCGTTGTACATCTATCGTGAATACGATACCAGAGTGCTTGGGCAACCCCTTCACGACCGTTTTGCAGCGCATCAGTGTAAGGAAGCATTTAGGCCGGAGACACACTGGCTGCGTGGCGTGTCCGTTTTTATTTCGGCTCCCATGTTAGAGCTTGGACGCTGCCTGTGTGACATGCGCGGCTGAAAATAGAGCGGGCGCCTATTTTTCACGGGACAAGCAAGCGCGTTGGAAGCGTTTCCAGGCAAAAAACAATAGGAAACAAGTTTATGTGTCATTTTGTACACAATAAAGTATATTTTGATGTTTTATAGTCTAGGTTTTGACATCAATTCAGATTATTCCCAGATTATTTCAATTATTGCCATTATTTTTTTTATAATTTCATGTCATTTTTATTTTTTAAACAATCGAGTCATGTGTCTACTACAGAGGTCATAGCATAACATATGAATAAAATCGGGGGTTTTTTTGTGTGGGTTTTGTTTTGTTTTGTTTTTTTTTCATTTATTTCTTATGCTCTTAACAATTACATTACATTTTAACGTTCTGGACCTCAGGAGGAGATACAGATATAGGGTGACCAACAGTCCTGTTTTCCCAGGACATGTCCTGTTTTCATGTCCTGGTCGTCCTGGCTGTTTTTTATAAAGTGATGAAAATGTCAGGGTTTTCAAAAAACTGCTGGGAAAGATCAGCTCTACAGTACAATATAGATTTGCAAAAGTGGATGAGGAAGAAAAACAGGATAAAGAGGAAGAAAACTATATATAAATATATTTTGTTAGTTCCTCTTGGTAAGTTTGTGAGAGCTATTTTTGTTCAATTTGGAGGTATTTCTTTAGTTATTTATTATTTATATATTTATTTTCCTAATACAGAATAGCCATTATTTCTATCATTATTTCATTCATTATTTTTGAAACCTGTCATAATAAAACACGTTGAGTAACCTAAGAAGCCTATCTGAATTTGTGTCTTGTAATATACAAAAATTCTATCCATAAAAAGGAGGCATAGCCTACTTTAAATGTGTTGAAATTAATAAGGCATCTTTGAGTAAACTATCATTTGGGTACCTGTTTGCCGGGCAGAGTGTCCTGGTTTTTGATAATCAAAATATGGTCGCCGTATACAGATAGGATAGTGTGTCTAAAGAGTGACAGTTCACCATCAGGCTATATACTCTATGTTTATGGAAATCAGTCATTCAGTTCTTTAGTGTCACAAAATTACCTTCAATAAAATGTATTATTCTATAAAATGTTGTTTGTTGTAAAATTAAAATGTCGATTTATTAATAAATGTGAAATATATAAACCCAAATCAAATGATCATACTGTGAACTAGTGTGAACACGTGATCAATTATTTTCCTATAACCACTTTAAATAAACCTCCTGAACAGAACTGAATTTACACACCTGGTGTTATTGATAATAGGTCTTATATTGAATTACGTTTTTTGGTTATATTGCCAAACCCACGACACATAATTCAAACTTTTCTTTTGTCATACACTGTTTAACATGTTTTTTTTTTTTTTTTTTTTTTACTTGCTAACAACATTTGTTAATACTTTAATTTCTGGTATAAATAGTTTCTGCACCCAAAAATGACAGTTTTGCCTGTTTGACAGAATCTCATACTGACGGTTGACGGTTCTTAATATTTTCTTGTTGGTTGCAAAAGAAAAGCAGCAGCGTGTAACCAGGACTTTTATTTTGGTCTGTTTTTTGTGACGTCATAAGCCGGCGCCGCGCTCCTGCTTTGTTGTGAACATAGGTTGTGAATCGGCTGCCGAAAGGTTTGTGTTTTTACTCATTTAAAGTGTTTAAATCAACGCAACCCGTTCATTACATTCAATCGTTTTTACAAGCTGATCCGTGGCGACGCCAATGTACAATAAATTAACATTTTTTTGAAAGAAACACATTGCAGTGCTTTATTTAACACTATGAGCGTTATCTTTGGGAGTAAATCGCATTCCCTCACGAGTAACAGAAAAGGTGCGTCTCATTTCGCTCTCTATTACGTGAACCCGTTTTTGGTAAACACAAATCCATGTGCTGGAAAGAAGTGATGTGAGAAACGAGTCAGTTGAATCAATTGCTTCATAAAATGATTCAGTGATTCGAATCGCCGCACGCCGACGTCACCAGCTGCTCAAACAGTGTAAATGAACGAGAACTAACATTAATGTGTAATGATTTACCAACTGAAAATCCATTCTAACATTAAGTCCATTCTGACTGACTGAACTACTGAACTAGAGCTGATTGAGACACTCAGAGATTTACTTTGAATTTATTTTACTTTCTGTTAATTATTCTCATTTTAAACAGGACAAACACACAGAAAAACTGGTTAAGCGGCTGAGATCCTCGTGACACTATTATAAAGATGGCATTTATTAAAGAGGAGAGTGAAGACATGGAGATTGAAGAAACATTCAGTGTGAAACAAGAACATACTGAGGAACAAACAGGTTGGTTTCATTCTCAAAGCTCAAACTCACTCAGTTGATCTTTATTAAAGGGATAGTTCACTTTGAAATGAATATTTGATATGTTTTAGCTTACCTCAAGGGCATCCAAGATGTATGTGTCTTTGTTTCCACAGTATTTTCAATTTAGGTATTTTTCGGTCAAAATGTTCTTGTCTTTCAGTCAAATAATGCAGGTTTAGGTGGTCCTCCCTCGGTTCACCTCAAAGAGCTACGTCACTCATAGTTTACACAGAGTATCACGATTAAAGCGCTTTTATTTGACAAAGTGCTTATATTTTTATTTAACTTATATTTCCGGGGGGCATTAAAGTTTTGTGAAAATGATCAAAAATGCTGGCGCTGATCGATAATTGTCAGGAAAAGAGTTAAAAGGAATATGATTGTTTAAAATAATCCATTCACAATGCAGAGCAATCAATAGAAACAGGTCTTTCATTCTGGTGCTCAGAGACCACCACTGAAGTGCAGCTTCACTTGCTCATAATCCTAAATGTTTCCAAGAATTTGTAATTTCAGAGAAAATGTCTCATCCCTGGTCACTTCTTGCCTGTCAATGACGTAATATCCATGTTTTCACTGGTTTCCGCTAGTACTGCCGTAGTAACCATGGCGACAGAGGTGGACAACTGCGTAGCGGTGCGCTCACGTTGTTGTTTCATTCAAATATTATGGACCATGGCAAGCACACATTGGGAAAAAAAAGCTCCACGCCCGCGACTAACTTTGACTCGACACTCTTTCATGTACTTTATTAGACAGGTGAGCAAACGTACATAAAACTAATCAATGTTATATAGCTGCTCAACATGATGTAATGTTGGAAGATGATCTGTTATTCTAATGTTGATCTAGCTCAATGCTAGTCGCATAAAGCAAACACACACTCAAATGCTGTTTAGTAGGGGTGTAAAAATTAGAGGTCGACCGATATTGGATTTTACCGATAACGATAGCTAGGTTGGGCTGTACTTGCCGATAACCGATTAATCAACCGATAGTTTTTAAAATTGATACTGGATAAAAACAAACATAACACTCCAAGTAAAACAGTGCTGAACTTTATTATAAAAATACAAAAAACTGGCATAAAAGGCATTCTTTCAAACAAACAAAAAATAATACTCTAAATAACAAATTAAACATTCCAAATGTAACTGTTTAACTGTTCTTTTTCAAGCCAACCTAATGAATAAAAAAAGACGTTTCAAATAATAACAAAATTTGCCATCTGAAAATAATTTAAACATTAAAATATGTTAAATGTGTGTTTCTTTAGCTATAACATGTTGCAAGTCCAATTTGTTAACAATGATTTATTAGCTAGTTTACATGAACTATGTGTGCATTATGCTATATAAATGTTTACAGCATTAATATTTGAGCAATACAATTTCACCTTGATCATTCATGTTAGTTCATAGAGTTTTAACTATGGTTAACAAATAAAAACCTTAATTTAAAAATTTAGTATGTTAATTAACAAACAACGAACAGCAGTTATTAACCTTAGTTAATGTTATTAATGTGTTAACCAGCGACTGGCAAGTTCGGGGCTTTATTACTGTCGGTGGTTCAGGGGGCTCCACTATGCGCTGCTCTGTCTATTATTGGTCCAATAAAAACGCCAACGGTCCGTGAAGCAGAGCCTATATGAGTTGCATATTTTAGTTCCACTTTTATTTTGTTTGTATTCGCTGCTAGGTAACGTGTCGATAGATCGCTTATTGCTCAGACGCACATCAGGTTGTGATATTTGTCTCCGTCTCGCTCCGTCTCTCATGTTCCCACAGACGTTTAATCGCGAAATTCTTGTCACGGATTCATTGACGCGTCCCTTCCACGCTTACCATGCGTTTAACGTGTGGCAAATTACCGGTCGCACATGTGCGACTGGATGTAAAATTCAGTCGCACACTCTCAAATTTTAGTCGCAAAATGCGACTATTTGGTCGCAGTCTGGAGGAGCCCTGTATTTTATAGAACTTAAAGAATATTTAATAAAAATAAATATGTATTAAAGTGATGGTGAAAAAAGAACCGAAATCGAATGCTTCTCTGATTCGTTTGTTTTTGTCGGCTGTATGCTATCATACGTCTCTAATGCAACGTCGCTGCATAATGAATGCATCAAAGTGACCAGCTGGATATAAACTAATGCAAATAGATGGGAACAATTTGTGACATTAAACATTCGGGTCGGACTTAGGTGTATTTTTGTGTCAGTGTTTTTACCGCTTGAGGTACTACTAATGTGCGTCCTCTCAGCCACTCTCTAAGGCAAACAAACATACTGTTGTGCGGTTCTTTCTCTACTAATGTAGCATTTAGTCAACAAATTCATCCGTTTATAATGATATGACAAAATTCCCTGTACCTTTTCGCTGTCCGTGCTTTAGCACGCGCATCAGATGTCAGCGATCTCCGCTCTCCACACAACGCTCTCAGTGCAGCGCGCAGTGTCACGTGTCGAAATAAACAACACGAGGCATCAGTTGATAGTTTTTATCACACCTCTAGAGGCCGCTCTTGTACTGCATGATGCCAGCAGATCCTTCTCAGCTCTCTCGTACTGTGTAATGAATGACAGCGCGCACTTCTCAGCCGCCCCAGCAACGGATGAAACCAGGAAATAACTATCGGTGCGGATTTTTGCCGATAACGATAGTTCCACCAATCAACTATCGGTGCCGATTAATCGGCAAATCCGATGAATCGGTCGACCTCTAGTAAAAATACATCGATATGGATCGATGCATCGATTAAAAACGTCTAATGATACGATGCATCGATACCACACATAAAATATCGATGTACAGTACCTTTATTTTTACACACTCCACATCCTCACATAACTTTTCTCCGCTGAAATAGACGTCTGACAAGATCGACTGAACCCTTTGTCACAAAAGCTGGTATTTTCCACTGCCATCACGAGTTTATGTTTTACAGCAGAAATGACAAGCCCCGGAAAGTCTGTTTTAGCGAATCAGTGCGTAGTGTTTAGGTCAGGTGACAAGGCTGCCTGTCACTTCGAAACGACGCGCTAGCTGAGAGGAGTTTCGTCAAAGCTGACTAAAAGTAATTTCAACGAACTTTATGAACCCGTGATATCTTCTTCGGCTCTTCGACACTTTGTCACGGTATCTTGCTAAAACAGCATGTTTAGTGGTGAGCGAAAAGCTCTCGTGTACATTAATCACAACAACAAAGTTTGACAGGCGTCTCAGTTTAACGAGATTGACGTTACAGATTCACCAAGTTATATTATGAAACATGAAATGTGGCTTTATCTGCTTTTGCCACACTATCCTTTCAATGAACTTTAATATAACAGAAGCGTTCATTTGCAAAAACAGTTCTTGTTAATTTTCATCATGTTTTTTTTTTTTTTTTTTTTTACAAACAATCAAATTTGGAGAGCGTGTGCAATTTTCAACTAAACTTTCATGTAATATATTTTTGGATCTATTGTGAGTTATTAAATGTAACTGGTTCGATCGATACAGCCCTGAATCAAATTGAATCGTAATCGTATCGTAGACTTTTTTGAGGTTTCGGCAAATATCGTATCGCTGGCTGAGAGAATCGATATCGTATCATGATTAACTGTCTGATTTACACCCCTACTGTTTAGTGTGATACTGTAGACCAAGTGAAACAGCGCTTTGTTACCTCAAGTTTAATCGTCACAAGCTTCATTCTGCAAATAAACTGACCAGTGTGAGTAATTCGGCACTTGTAAGTAGTTCGGTAGAATGAAATGTGAAATATCTGTTTGACTCGCATGTGGCGTTGATGTCTGTCTCTCATTAAAAAAATGTTTGGATGTCTGTCGATTTGTGCCATTAAACTGGAGTTAACATTGTTTTTTCTCTTTTTTTCCCTAAGACTTGATGGGCCTGAAAGAGGAGACTGAAGTACTGAATGAAATGGAAGGGAAAGATCAATATAACAATCATCATAATTTCACTACTGGAGAAAAAACTTTTAGTTGCTCACAGACTGAAAAGACTTCCTCTCAAAAAATGGCTCAAACACCTGGGACTAGAAGTAATGTCACCTGCCAACAGTGTGGAATAAGTTTCACTCAAAACGAAAGCTTTTACAGACACATGAAAATTCACACTGCAAAGCCCTACATGTGTTTTCAGTGTGGAAAGAGTTTCAAACAGAAAGGACACTTTATAGACCACATGAGAATTCACACTGGAGAGAAGCCTTTCACCTGTCAACAGTGTGGAAAAAGTTTCAACCAAAAAGGAGTCCTAAACAGGCACATGAGAATTCACAATAGAGAGAAGCCTTACACATGTCCTCAGTGTGGAAAGAGTTTCACTGAACACGGAAATCTTGAAGTCCACATTACAATTCACACCGGAGAGAGGCTTTACACCTGCCAACAGTGTGGAGTAAGTTGCACTCTAAAAGGAAGCCTTAACAGGCACATGAGGATTCACACTGGGGAGAAGCCTTACACCTGCCAACAGTGTGGAAAGAGTTTCATTCAGAATGGACACTTTAAAGACCATTTGAGAATTCACTCCGGAGTGAAACCATACAATTGTCCTCAGTGTGGAAAGAGTTTCAACCAGAAAGGAATCCTTAACAGGCACATGAGAACTCACACTGAAAAGAAGCTTTATGTGTGCCCAGAGTGTGGAAAGAGTTTTGATCAACATGTAAACCTTAAATACCACATGATAATTCACACGGGAGAGCAACGTTTCGCCTGCCAACAGTGTGGAAAATGTTTCAACAGAAAAGGAAACCTTAATGCCCACATGAGAATTCACCCTGGAGAGAAGCCTTACATACGCCAACAGTGTGGAAAGAGTTTCATTCAGAAAGGACAACTTAAAGACCACTTGAGAATCCATTCTCGAGAGAAACCCTACACTTGTCCTCAGTGTGGAAGGAGTTTCAATCAAATAAGACACTTTAAAGTCCACATGAGAGTTCACACCGGAGAGAAGCCTTACACCTGCAAACAATGTGGAAAAAGTTTCAACCAGAAAGGAACCCTTAACAGGCACATGATAGTTCACATCAGGGGAAAGCTGTTTATATGTGGTCAGAGTGGAAAGAGATTCTGAAATAAAGAAACCCTTAGGTACCAAATGAGTATTCATGTATGAGAGAACGGTTTTATGTGTCTTCAGTGTGGAAGGAGTTTTACATACATTAATCATTTTAGGATTCATGCAATAACTCCTATAAATCAATAAATCAAGTAAAAAGACGCTCATGTGCCATTATTGTGAAAAGACTTGTCGAAACAAAGCAAACCTAGAGGTTTACATTTATTCATTTAGCAGACGATTTTAACCAAAGCGACTTACAAATGAGAACAATAGAAGCAGTAAAACTAACAGTAGGACAACAATACGCAAGTGCTATAACCCCTCTCAGTTTAATGTTAGTGCATTTAAAAAAAAAAATTAGTAAAGAATAGAAGAGAAAGTGTTAGTACTACTGAATCAAGTGCTGGCAAAAAAGATGCGTACATCATCAGTTTCTTGAAACTGGCTACTGACTCAGAAGGTTCACATACGTGTTTCCAATATCAGGCTGAGTTCTTTTGTGTTCTTTGCTTAAAGGGTTAGTTCACCCAAAAATGAAAATTAAGTCATTAATTACTCACCCCCATGCTGTACCGACCCCGTAAGACCTTCGTTCGTCTTCGGAACACAAATTAAGATATTTTTGATTAAATTTGAGAGCTGTATAACCACCACATTGGCTGCCTAAGGGACTGGCTCTTGATGGCCCAGAAAGTCAATGAAGAAAATGTTTAAATATTCCATGTGACTACAGTGGCTCAATTATAAGTTTATCAAGCGACGAGAATACTTTTTGTGCGAAAAAACAAACAAAAATAACGACTTTATTCGACTATTCCTTTTCTTCCTTGTTGGCCTGAAACGAGACTTCCATACAATTTCCACGACGCATGCGCGAGAACTGAACTGAAGAAGTTAAAGGAGATCGCAATTCTCGCGCATGCGTCGTAGAACACTCTGTAAAAGACCAGCTAAACCAGTTAGACCAGCCCATATTACCGAACGAACTGACAGACAAGATGAAATCCCTAAAAAATAAAAAATCCTGTGGCGTGGATTTAATATCAAATGAGATGCTGAAACACAGCACCTCCAAACTGAGAGATGCAATTCTCAAATTATTCAATCTTTTATTAAAAGCAGGTCGCTTTCCTGAGATATGGAAAGAAAGTTTGATCACACCAATCTTTAAACAGGGTGAGAAGTACGACCCAAATAATTACAGGGGCATTACAGTGAGCAGCAACCTGGGCAAACTCTTCTGCTCCATCATCAACGACAGGCTCGTCCAGTTCCTGCAATAACACAAGACCCTAA
This sequence comes from Pimephales promelas, assembly GCF_016745375.1. The sequence continues at coordinate 22,670,990 of NW_024121321.1, forward strand.
ACAGCTGTCAGATTGGATTTATGCCTAAACAGAGAACATCAAATCACATTTACACACTCCACACACTCGTACAAAAACACGTCCAACAAACAAAACAAGGGTTTGGGTTTTGAACACCCGAACAAGGGTTTTGATTCGGTATGGCATAATGGACTTTTCCTAAAGCTTATCCAAAGTGGAATAGGAGGAAGGACATATGACATCATAAAGGATATATACAACGGGAACAAATGCGGGGTTAAGATTAATGACAAACGTACCGATTATTTCAAACTAAAGGAGTCCATCAAGGCTGCAGCCTCAGCCCGACCCTATTTAATATCTATATTAATGAACTGGCATCAGCTCTGGAGAAGTCCTCTTGTCCTGGTCTGACCCTCGAGGGCAGAGAAATCAAAAGCCTCCTGTACGCTGATGATCTCCTCATGAAGAGGGTCTGCACCAAAACCACAATAGAGGAGAGGATGGTGGCATCTAAAGCCAGGATTTCCCTAAAACAATACCAAAAAGAGACTCCACTCCACTCAATCTCCCAGTAACAGCGTCCACACACACTCAGTCCAGCTTAGGCTGCCGAAAGCTCTGAAGGACCAGGAGTTCATTAGGGTCATGACTGTCATCAGCTTTATTGGGCTCATTCAGAACAGGGACTTCATCAGTTTTAATAAAACTCTACGATTGGCGGAAGTTATCGAGCATCCTTAAAACTTCACCGGGAATACCGCCGTGCATAGAGCCCATTGCGTCGCTTCATAACGTTCCCATGGAAACGGGGAAATGGCTGCTCTTGTTTGAAGCAAACGCAACATTTTTCAACTTTCTGCTAAGATATTTGTGACTTTTTTCCAGCGAAAATGCGAGGATTATGAAATCATGCAAACCCCGCATTTTGCACAGAAATCTGCAATTTATGCGGCAAAGGTGCGGTGTATTTGAAAAAAATGCGTACTTTGGCTGATTATGCATTGAATTCAGCGATCACATAATCACATTTTTTTGGAGGGACTACATTTACAAACATCTATAAGTCAGAATACATTTATATAATTATTTAAGAATGCAGTCGAAGGACTGTGTGGTCGTAATAAACAAACCGAATCTAAAAATTAGAATATCGTGCAAAATTTAATGTATTTCAGTAATTCAAATTAAAAGGTGTAAAAACTAATACATTTAGTATGTATATGTATACATATGCATTCTTTTCAGAGGGCCGACATTTCAGTATTTAAATTCCTTTTTTTATTCATTTCATCAAATATTCAAAATTTCTGACATTTTGAATTTGGGGTTTTCATAAGCTGTAAGCCATAATCATCAAAATTATAACTTTTGCACGATATTCAAATTTTTTAAGCTTCATCTATATTATTTCAGTCAAATGCTTTACCAAAGTATTGACGTAAAATGACCTCTAAATGGCGTACGGGCGCTATTTCAAGTCAAATGGATATTGTGACGCAAGCGGTTATTATTGCTTAAATCGGTGCGGTTTCTTGTCGCAGTCCTGGTGCAAGTTAAAGATGTCTTTGGCAACCTATACATTCAGAAGGGGCAGTTTGTCTGCAATACTTCGGGAGGATGACATTGCAGTGAACTATTTGGCGATTTGATTCTGATATTGACACAATTTAGATATTGACACAATTTGATTCTGATATTGTTCTGTTCCTTTGAATTATCTGTATGGTAGGTGACTCAGTCAAGCGTTTACTTAATGATCAAGGAGTTTCAATTTTCCCAGCTTCCACTGGATTCTTTAGTTGTTTGGATCTCATGAATGGTGGGGTTACCTTCCAGGTGATGGGCCGAGTCGCAACCCCATTTTACCCAAACCCTGGACAGTTTTTCTAGATTAGCCTCTGCTACAGCTGCTAGTCCAAAAAACTAGTCCAACAATTTACGCTTAAGCGTAAAAAGTTAAGCTGGTACCCATTTGGTAGATGACGGTTGGTCAGCATTCTTAAATATAAGAAAAACAGACTGGATTTTAAAAATATATATATATTCATCTTCATTTAATACTTTGTGCAACATATATACTAAACTAAACATCGTAACTAGAAACAGCTGTGTGCAATGATGAGTGATGAGGAAGACAAAGGATCGTGGGAATTGCAGTTCCAGAGTGAATGGTGACAGTATGGGGAAAGAGACCTCTAGTGGACATTCAGGGAAACACAAACCAGACACTATGACATAACCCCCTCCCTACGGAGCGGATCCCAGACGCTCCATCAGACCAGAGCGGGATAGGAAGGAAACATCAGGGCGGGACAGGAGGGACCGACAGGGGGTGAAACGGGAAGGACCAACCAGGGGTGAAACGGGAGGGACAGACCAGGGGGGAAACGGGAGGGACAGACCAGGGCGGGACAGGAGGGACAGACCGCTTACTCCTGGATGGCCCGGGCGAAACAGATAGTCCATCGGGCGGCCAGGGCAGAACACATAGTCCATCGGGCGTCCAACAGGCACTGGCTCTGGAACAGACACCGGCTCTGGAACAGACACGAACAGACACCGGCTCTGGAACAGACACCGGCTCTGGAACAGACACGAACAGACACCGGCTCTGGAACAGACACCGGCTCTGGAACAGACACGAACAGACACCGGCTCTGGAACAGACACCGGCTCTGGAACAGACACGAACAGACACCGGCTCTGGAACAGACACCGGCTCTGGAACAGACACCGGCTCTGGAACAGACACGAACAGACACCGGCTCTGGAACAGACACCGGCTCTGGAACAGACACGAACAGACACCGGCTCTGGAACAGACACCGGCTCTGGAACAGACACGAACAGACACCGGCTCTGGAACAGACACCGGCTCTGGAACAGACACCGGCTCTGGAACAGACACGAACAGACACCGGCTCTGGAACAGACACCGGCTCTGGAACAGACACCGGCTCTGGAACAGACACGAACAGACACCGGCTCTGGAACAGACACCGGCTCTGGAACAGACACGAACAGACACCGGCTCTGGAACAGACACCGGCTCTGGAACAGACACGAACAGACACCGGCTCTGGAACAGACACGAACAGACACCGGCTCTGGAACAGACACCGGCTCTGGAACAGACACGAACAGACACCGGCTCTGGAACAGATATTAAAACAGAAAGAGTCACAAGGACAGACATAAACACAGGGTCCAGAACCGACATGGGCTTTGGAACAGGCATTGGCTCTGCCTCTGGAACAGGCATTGGCTCCAGCCCCGAAAACACCGAACACCGGCATATCCAATATCCGAGCCAGACGCTCCAGATAGTCCCGGCTTAGGAAAGCAGACGGAACGTTAACAGTCTCGGACTGGTCAGACGGGACATGAACAGTCTCTCGCTGGGCAGACGGGACGTGGACAGTCTCTCGCTGGGCAGACGGGACCACTGGACTCGGGACCACTGGACTCGGGACCACCAGACTCGGGACCACCAGGACATTAGGGAGACCTTGTTGACACTTTGGACGCTTTGAACGCTCTGACGTTGCAGGGAGAATAGAAATGTCACAACATGAAATGTAATACACAGAAAAAAAACAAGCAATACATTGAAGAAACCTTTTATAATGACAGCATTTTTATAACCGTTTTGGTCACATTTGGTCGAGAAAAAAAATAGTTAGCTATTATTATTATTATTGCGGTCAAATCGGTGTCACCGTGAGCAAATTAATTGCATTCCCGCTTTAAAACGAGCGTTAGTAAATATTTCAAATAAAAGTTGCGCTCATACGGTCCCTATAAGCAAACAATCATGTCATAAATGATACAAAATCAGTAGGAATCACAGCAGCGGCGATGATTTTCTCTTCCATTTTCTCGGAGTTAATGTTTTGGTAGGAACGAAAGTTTACATTCATGTTTCTCTGGAATCAGCTAGCGTTAAGGACGTTTATATTCCGATTGGTTACTGGCGTTTTACCGCTGCTTGGCTGCCGCTGAACCGCATCGCAGTTCATTACCATAAAGTTGAGCTTCTTTCAATTTTCTGATTGACGCTCAAGACGCCCAAAACGCGACGCTTATGGATTTGACGCTCCATGCAACTGAGAAAAGCCAGCTTCCATTGAAAATGAATGACTTCCTGCCGCTTTGGAAGCTCAAGTCGGCGGCGGTGTGTACAGTTATACGTGATATTTCTTTTTAGAATAAGTGATTAATTTTGCTATTATTGGACTCCTGTCTATTCATTGTCAACTATTTTCTATAAATATGTTTGTATTGGCTCATGTTTATTCAGCTAATGTGTGTCCTGTTTAAAATGTGCAATGTTCAAATGCAAAGACAGCACGTCACAAATAAAAAAATTTCTGTGGGATTTAGAATCATATTTGGGTATAAATAAATCTATCTTAAATGTACACACAATGTTCCTATGTGCTGTTTTTTTTTTTACTGTTTTACTATTCTTTCAGTGTTTGTCTGAGACTGACATCTAGTGGACGTTTTATGATATGTGACTTTCCAGACTTCTAGACATTTGCACACGGCACTCAAACAAAAACAGGAATCACACGAGTTCAGGGAAAGTGAAACTGAAGTGTAGTTGAGCTGTTGTGTGTTTGTGTCGCTGTGTTCATGCAGTAAAATGGCAGAAGCCAAGTTTTTCATGTGTCCAGTGTGTCTAGATCTCCTTAAGGATCCAGTGACCACTTCCTGTGGACACAGTTACTGTAAGATCTGTATTAAAGGCTGCTGGGATCAGGAGGATGAGAAGAGAGTCTACAGCTGCCCTCAGTGCAGACAGACCTTCAGTTCAAGACCTGCTTTAGCTAAAAACACCATTCTGGCTGAAGTGGTGGAGAAACTGAAGAAGACTACACTTCCTGCTGAGTGTTACGCTGGAGCTGGAGATGTGCAGTGTGACGTCTGTACTGGAAGAAAACACAAAGCCGTCAAGTCCTGTCTGGAGTGTCTGAACTCTTACTGTCAGAGTCACCTTGAACAACATGAGAGTTGGTTTAAAGGAAAGAGACACAATCTGACTGAAGCCACTGGACGACTGCAGGAGATGATCTGCCAAACACATGATAAACTCCTCGAGGTTTTCTGCCGCACTGATCAGAAGTGTATATGTTTGCTGTGTGTGATGGATGAACATAAAAACCACGACACTGTATCAGCTGCAGCGCAGAGGACAGAGAAACAGGTATGAACTTGAAGGAGTCTCATAATACTCATTTACAGGTTAATAGTGTTGGGTCTACTAAAATACGTTTACATAATTTAAAGTCTGCTTTTTAATTTCAGTTTCTTTAAAACTCGCCTTCTGAAAATCGCAGTCTGCTCTGATTGGTCAGCCAGTCCCAGTCTGTTGTGATTGGTATAATGCTTAGAGTGTGTCAGAAATGTAACACGGCTTACCACAAATGACGAGTAAGCTGCAAACACTACTGTAACTACTAGGGGTGGGTATTGGCAAGGACTTCACGATACGATACGCATCACGATACATGGATCACGATACGATTTCATCACGATACATCACGATACGATAAATATTGCGATATTCCACACAGTTAACTAAAAATGTAAAACCAAAATAAAATACAAGTTACGGTGTGATCATATTGATAAATCAGCAGAAGAACTGAGTCAAAACAATTTAATACAAAATTTTCTTTCCAATTTATTTTTTAGCTGCCATAACAAAATAGATTTGAACTTTAAACAATGGACACACTTTTAACAATGGCCACATTAAAAACGTTAAAATAAAGTGCATTAGATATTTAAAACTAAATTAAAGTTTAGTGCACACTGCACAGTTAAGTTAACTCACTGAGGTTATGTGGGGCTGAACTTGAAAAAACAAAACAAAACATGGAAATAAAGTGCAGATACTCAGGTACTGTCCATGTAAACAATGAAGTGAAATATTATAAACAACGTTAATAAAACTAAAATAGTCAGTGTGATGTAACCATAAATACAACAAATGATTTTTGCATGTGTCCATTAAACGTTTATATGAACACTTAAACGCATTGGTTCCATGGCAGGCTTATTTTGACTTCAGATTTTTGTTTAGGAACAGAATCTGATCAACATGTTCTGGGGTAAGTGCACTCCTCTGAGCTGTAATAATGTCCCCTGCAGTAGAGAACACTCTCTCTGAGGGCACACTAGTCCCCGGAATACACAGGTATTTCTTTGCCATGTGTGACAAGAAAGGATACTTGCTCTGATTCCCTTTCCACCAGTCTAGTGGATTGACAACACCAAGCGGCAAGGGAGCCTCCTCTTTGTATCTAGATATCTCCTCCTTGGCCTGGTCCTCTGCAGTTTTCCATTTCTTTGCAGGTGCTGTAGCATATGTTGGACCAAGTAGGTCAGCTAGAGAATGCCTGGATCTCTTGGATGGTACAGCAGACATGTCTTTTTGCACAGGATCTTGATTGCCTTCCTCATCCTCTTCTGGCACCACATTCACATCAGTCTCTGTCTCAACTGAGTCCACTCCAAGCTCATTCTGCTGAAAAACAGCAAAGTAAATTAAACATTAGCTTTAGAGAAAAGGTATATAAAGGGATAGTTCACCCAAAAATTAAAATTATGTCATTATTTACTCACCCTCAAGTTGTTTCAAACCTGTATGAATTTTTTTCTTCTGCTGAACACAAAAGAAGATATTTTGAATAATGACAGTAACCAGACAGTTGATGGGCCCCATTGACTTATATAGTAGGGAGAAAAAAAAATACTATAAGTCAATGGGGTCCATCAACTGTCTGGTTACTGACATTATTCAAAATATCTTCTTTTGTGTTCACAGCACAAGAAATAAATGCATACAGGTTTGAAACAACATGAGGGTATTTAATTCCAGTACAATGAAATAATTAAATGTATCAAACTACACTATATACACTTACACTATACTATAGGCCGAGATGTTTGCCTATCTTTTACTGGTATATGATTTTAATACTGAAAATTTGAATGACTACTTATAAATGTAGATAAATCTTGACAAGACAACAGTATGTTTTATGATATGGCATTGTTTATCTTACCTGTAATGCTTTGCACCCTGTAGCTTCTGCAAGGATTGTAGCATAGATGTCCTGGCGTTGGTCTTCTGACAGGAAGGGCAGGGCCTTAAATCTCGGATCCATAGCGGTGGCCACATAAAGCGTCTCCTTGTTCAAGTACCTCTTTTTGAGATCCTGGCACATGGCAGATTTTATTTCCTTCACTAAGTTGGAATCTGTTGGGCTGTCTTGTAGGTCATGGGTCAGCTGGGCAAGGAGTGGTGCTACAACTGAAAGTGTTGGAGTGGTCTCTTCTGACATGACTAGTGTAGCTACCTTCATGGGCTTCATAGCAGTGACCACTTCTTCAGCAGCTGTTATGTCTGCCTCACTGAGGGTGCAGAGGTCCTTCTCTTTCTTCCTCACCTCAGCTGAGAGGAGGGCAGCATGGATGGCTGACTGCTGTTCTAGGAAGCGCTGCAGCATGTCGTGTGCACTATTCCATCTGGTGACTACGTCAGTGAGCAGTTTGTGGTGAGGCAGATTTAGAAGTTTTTGTTTTTCCCGCAGTACATGGCTGGCGATGGTACTGCGTCTGAAAAAGTTAGTTATTCTTCTCACTCTTCCCAGCAAACGCGCGACTGGTGTTAGTTGAAGTGCGCGCTGTGAAGCCAAATTCAAAGTATGCGCAAAACATTTAATATGCAGCATACCAGCTAGCTGCGCTGCAACGGTCATGTTCGACGCGTTGTCAGTGACAACCGCGGGGTCCTTGCTTTTTATATCCCATTCCTCTAATGCATCTTCCAACACCTCGGCGATGTTACTACCAGTATGGCTCTCATGCATTGCCCTCGTCTGCAAAACATGAGAAATCAGTTCCCAATTCTCATTGATGTAGTGCGCCGTGATTGTAACGTACGATTCAATCGCCCTCGATGTCCAGCCATCGCATGTTAAGGCCACTCTTTCTGCTGAGCCTAGAGATGCTTTTACAGCTTGCTTCACCTCTTCATACATCCTGGGCACAGCTACCTCGGTAATGTGTTTGCGAGTCGGGATCACATAGCGCGGCTCCATTGTGTTTACCATATACCTCAAGCCACGGTTGTCAACGACACTGTATGGCCGCAAATCATGACAAATGAAATGCACCAACGACTCCGTTATTTTTAAAGCTCGAGCTGAGTTAGATGGAAGTTTGTTATGCAGTGTAGTCTGCTTCTGGTCGTCAGGTTTCGGTTGCTTCTCTTTCAACATAATTTCTGCATGACGTCTGACGAGATGCGTTCGTAAATTAGTTGTGTTACCTGAATATTTGATAGCAGCGTGACAAAGCTTGCATATTGCGTTCGTTTTATCCAAGTCCAATCTCCCTGGTTTGTTTTTAAAACCGAAGTGCACCCACACATCGGCTTTATATTGCGAAGGGGCCGAAGCAATTTTGTCGGCTGCGTCTGCCATGTCGCTTGCAGCTTTCACTACTGAAATTGGCGCTCTATGGTGCCCGCCCAGGCACCCACGGCCACACCCAGGACAGCAAGTTGAAGGAAACTAAAGCTGCCATAATGCGACATCTACAGGAACGGATATTATAGTTCACCAGGTCACACCCCGTTTAAAACGTGATTATTTATTTTTTTTAAATCGATTTTTTGAGCTGGAAATCGATGTTGTATATCATGAATATAAAAATCGCGATATATTGCTGTATCGATTTTTTAGCACACCCCTAGTAACTACACTAACTGTGGCGTCAGTTTTGCTGTACCAGTTCAAACCAAGCGTGCCGCACAAGCCCTCAAAAGTGAAGCCAAAACGTCTCGATCGCCCCCCTGTGACCGGTCCTAGTATAGCTCATAACCCCCGCCTCCCCATGTTATGGGACGCGAGACCAACTAAACAATTAAATTACACTTCACATATCCTTTTTCTAAAGATAGTTTCTGTCATTTATCATGTTGATATAATTTCGTTTCTATCATGTTTCTATCACGTTGATGTAATTTCAAGTGTTCGTTTTTAAAATAAGTTTGTTTTTAGTTAGTTATTTGATGATAAAAAACGGTGCTCTGACATCATGATCGACAGATTCTCTGTGCGAGGTAGTCACTGAAGCACCAGCGGACTTTTTTTTAATAATGTTGATTATGTGGTTAGTAGTTGTATTTACCTTATTTTAACGAGGTTTTGCAATCAGCAGACATTGGAGAAGAACGAAGACACTTAATGAAAGTGCGGGGCGTGTGCTTGCGTTTGATTCAGCGAGAATGAGGGCGCGGCCTTGATTTCGCGGCTTTACTTCCTGCTCACGACTGCGCATGACTGGTCCCGAAACACGCAAGTGCGCAGACTCAAGTTCAAGATGTCAGCGTCATATCGAGACACTGGCGGCTTCGGTTCTCTCTGATGGAAAAGAGCGAAGGGGCGTCGTCCATTTTTTTTAAAATCTGATAATTTTTTTTTTAAAGTCTGATAATGACAGCCAAGAAGAACAACTGATCAACCTGAACCACATTCGCAAAGCATGAATTATGCAGGACATTTCATTTTCTTTATTTCTTTATTTCTTCATTCTTTATTTAATACCTTTCTTACAACTGTCATTTTTCGAGTTACATTGCCCATTCAGTCTTAATAGTTAATGGTTAATGAACTTGGCTTGCTGTCCTCAACTGAGGCTCGGCTTGAGCTCAAGCCCTCAATTATGGCACTACTAGAGGGAGAATGAGAGAAATAGAGGTGGCGATTGAGAAGTGGAGGAATGCTGGAAGAATTGTTGCTGGGATGGTGCAATGACTTCTGCTTATATATGCTCATAATGATGATTGACAGGAATGAATGATTAAGATCCTTCTGAGCCTACGTTTGTAACTTCATTTATAACATCTGACCTGCATCGAACTGCACAGTTCAGAAAGCAATTGTCATAAAAACGTTGAGAACACAACAAAAATTGTGGTTGTATAATGTTGAGGAATAGTGTCAAAAGTACATTTTAACAATCAAGTTAGTCTTAAAAGCCATAAAAGGAGTTTAGATTTGTGGTGGTAAAAGCAGTCTCTTTCACATGAAGAAAACGCACTACTAACTAACTCAACCAGGCCTCACCTCCTTTATTTAGCATATGCCTTGGGAAGAAATTCATTAATTGAGGAATATTGTGACGTGTTTGTTCCTGAAAGAAAACTCAAGACTGCAATGGAGGCGTTTCAGATAGTTTGGAAACAGTGACACAGCTTTGTCATGCTCAAACAGCAACATTACACACTAAAGAAAGATGAACATCGAAAAAATCATAATAGGACCCCTTTAAACCAGTAGTTCACCCACAACATGAACAGTCATCATTTACTGGTATGACTTTCTTTTTTCTATGGAACACAAAAGAAGGTATTTTTAGGAATGTCTCATCTGTCCGTATATTGAGATTCAATAGTTTTCAAAAGTTTCAATCCTCAAAAGGACATTAAAGTGGCATAAAAGAAATCCATAAAACGCCAAGGGGGGAAATCTGAGGCTGAAATCACAAACTTCACTTCTATATAGTAGGTGAAAAACAGTGTTTGACCAAAGAAGTCTTAATACACATAAAAGAATAGGCAAAAAGTACCCGGTTGACGACCTGCTTCCAGTGAGATTCTGAAGTGTGGATACAATGGACACTTTATGAGGCCATGGGAGAACATTTGTCACTGTAAGTGATGTGACACAGATGATAATGACAACATGATGAATATAGTATATCTGGATTACATTCATACTATATAGAACATAGTTTTTTAGTGATCACAAAGAAATTATTTATTATAAGATAACTACCTACTCAGTTGACACCGATAGCCTCATGGCCAATTGTGCCGACATGTGGAGGCGCTCTGGGTGACCCGAGTTCGAGTCCGGACCGTTTCTAATTCTGTACCCCTCTCTTCCTGTCTGGCTACTGTCCTATCCTAATCAAAGGGGAAAATGGCAACAACAAAAAATCTTTAAAAGAAGTAATATCATAAGTACCTACTCTAGAGAGTACGTAATTTTGGATGCAGCCTAAAGGTGTGTTTGACTTGAAGCGGCGCTGTGCAGAGCATCTGCGGTGTATGAAAGCAAAGTAACGCAAGAGCAATTAGTCGAACCCCCTTTTAGGTCTTCTGAAGCGACTAGAAAATGTCATGATGTGCATGAGCTAGTGAGGTTTGATGTAATTGACGTGTCATCATATTTGATTTGGGCAGCAACATAGAAACAGCAACATTCTTCAGAATATCTTCTTTTGTGTTCTGCACATTAGGATTAGTAAACAATGCTGAGTGAACTATCCCTATAAAACTAGGCAATGATGAAATAATCCTGGCACCTATGAATGAACCTATAATTATATCAAGTAATAGGATTAAACACCTCAATCTCACCACTTGACTGATGCTGGATTGATATGTGTTTACTTGATTTGTGTGATGTTTCTCCTGTCATTGGTTTGTCCTTTAGCACCAGCTGAAGGAGACTCAGAGGTCGATCCAGCAGAGGATCCAGCAGAGAGAGAAAGATCTTCAGCAGCTGAGAGAGGCTGTAGAGTCTCATAAGGTGAGTCTGGAGAACAAGAGAAGTTTGAGACGTCTCAGTCAGGACTCACTGAAGCTCACTGTGTGATTGTGATGTGTGTAACAGCGCTCTGCACAGACAGCAGTGGAGGACAGTGAGAGGATCTTCACTGAGTTCATCCGCTCCATTGAGAGAAGCCGCTCTGAGGCGACACAGCGGATCAGAGATCAGGAAAAGACTGCAGTGAGTCGAGCTGAAGGACGACTGGAGCGACTGGAGCAGGAGATCAATGATCTGAGGAGGAGACACGCTGAGCTGGAGCAGCTTTCACACACACAGGATCACATCCAGTTCCTGCAGGTAACAGATCTAGAAGAACAGGGTCATAGTGGACTTATATAATCATAAGTCAGACTCTCATCTGATCATCTTCGATTGGAAGAGACACACTTACAAATACAGTTCAGCTCTGGAAATCGTGAAAAACTTATTTTTGTCTGAAAGACAAAACACATTTGACTTTTTTTTCCCCTGAATTCTGACATCATGGTGAAATCAGTGGACTAGTGATGGTAGCGAGTTCAGTAATGTTCATCAAAGTTGCATCAGATGATCTTCACAGTAATTTACAGTATTGTCATATTGTTTGCCTTTAACACATTAATTAATTTGACAGTGAAGTCCTCAGGCAGGAACTAAAGCTGTTTATTATTAGCGATGCTTCTGCATATGTAAAACCACAAAACTTGACCTCGGGATTGTGTCCTAAGAGTCCTTTTGAATTTCAGAGTCACTAACTGCTCAAAAGTTATAAATAATCTTCAATTTACTCATTGGTTTTGAACTGCATTTCCTGATCAAATCTACTCAACTCTGCCATGTGACGCCATTGATGCACTTGATCTGTTATATTAATGTTGCAGATGTTTGATCATCCAAGAGTTTTTACTAGAAAGTTCACATCTAGTTTAAGTGGAAACTCTAGAACTTATAGCTGTAACCTGATATAATGACTATGAGGAGAATGAAGCTGATGCTGTGAAAGTGCTGGATTGAGGAGAGTTACTAAAGGATCAACAAGAGCTGCACAAATCTGACAGTAGAGCCGGTTATTGATGAAGTGTGGAGGTGATGAGCTTTGATTTCTGTTTTCTGTAGAGTTTCCAGTCTCTCTCGGCTCTTTCTAAATCTACAGACGTGAATGACAATCCCTGCAGTACTCTCTCCTCTTTTGATGGTGTGAGAGAATCTGTCCGTCAGATGAGATTCAAACTGGAGGATTTCTGCAAAGAAGAGCTGAAGAAGATCTCTGACAGAGGTAAAGTCCTGGAGATTCATCAGCTCTCAGAAATCATCCTCCATCATCTCAGATCATGTAGAAGATCGTGTTAGAAATGTCTTAGGAACGGATGCAGGGATCATTTTCTCTCATGATAATCACACTCTTCATGTCTGTTGATTTCCACAGTCACTTTCACCAACATTGTTCCCAGAACCAGGAACGACTTCCTACAATGTAAGTCACTAAGAAAACAAGCAGAGAAACTCACTGACTGTGTTCATGTTCTTCATGTAGAAGGTGAACGAAAACATGACTGAAGTGTTTTATAGTTGATCATGTAAATTAGCGTTTCTCAACTTCGGGGAGCAATGTTTTCAACAAAAGAAAATGGTCTGGAACATTCTAACAACATTCTACACAACATGAACACTCCAAATGCGTTTGTCTCTATGCGTCAGAAATATAACATCCAGTGTAGACAGAATCACTGATTATAATGGGTTCTGTGTGTTTTTACTGTCTGTGATTTGGCATCCAGTGTAGACAGTGTGTGACCTACCACTTTACACCAATGTGGCCAGAATAGAAGGTGTCTCACTTCCATAGCAAAGACTATTCACTTCAGTGTTTCTTTTAACTTTCTGTAGTAAAGCTGCTGAACTTCCAGTGAAAACAACGTCTGCGTTTAGCATTCACTCACAATACAACAATTTGATATGTTTTTTTTTTCTTGTTCTTGTTTTCCATTGGAAAGATTAATATGAATGCTTCTTGTTTCCTGATTAGCTGCAGTTTGTGATAATCTACGTTATTAAGGTTTCAGTGCCAAATTTCTAAAATGTTTATTTAACACTCATGAATATAATTTCTATTCACATGGCTTTTTTTAAGTCCTTGTGAAACTCATGATAATAATATTTGAACTATCCAGTCAAATCTGGTAGGTGGCATTCAGTGAGATGCTTTTTAAATAATAAATAATAAATAATAGTAATATATATATAATAGTATATATAGTAAAGGTATGTAGTTATGGAAAGAAGGAGGCAGGAAATGGTGAACGTTTAATAAACTTTAATAATCCTAAAATAAACAACAAAGGTGGCAGCCCCTCATGGACGACTGCTGCCACATATAAGCAAAAGATAACATAAATAGTCCAGACCTGGTCTTCTCTCATCCTTCACTGTCATAGCTCCTTCTTTTATACTTCTGAAGCTTCTCCTTGAGAGATATGAGACCGGAGCGTCACACTCCTCCGTAATCATACCACTCTCACGGCCCTCAACCTCGTCTTGCTCGCCACAATATATTATTAATAAAAATAGAGAATACACACCACCAATCAAAAGTTTAGGGTCGGCAAGGTTGGATGAAGCTTCTGTTTGTCTCAAAATTGAGGACAGGGCAATAAGATTAAACAAAAATTGGCAAAACTCCAATTAAAAAATGTTCCTTTTCCGAAGTGTACCGTGCCAAAGATAAAAAATAAATCAATATTTACAATATTTTCAAAGGAAAAAATAATGTTACAATAACAAGGGAAGGAAATAAATAAATAAACAAAAAAAAAAAAACAACAACTAAGTTTTACCAACTACATTAAAGGGATAGTTTACTTTGAAGTTAATTTTTGATATGTTTTATCTTACCTCAAGGGCATCCAAGATGTAGGTGTCTTTGTTTTCCACAGTATTTTCAATTTTGATATTTTTAGGTCAAACCGTTCTTGTCTGTCAGTCATATAATGGTCACCACCTCAAAGAGCATGCAAAGAGAAGTCCAAATTAAACATGATTTAATGACTCGTAAATGTAAGTACACATTGATGGCCTAAGACACGAAACGAGCGCTTTGTGTGAGAAAACCAACAGTATTTATATCGTTTTTACCTCGTGTAAGCCATGTCCAAATGATCTGAATCAGTTATCCAATGTCCAACTGAACCGAACTGAACCATGTCCAACGTTCCGCCGGAAGTGATCTCCCGCGCGTGTGCGTCACTCATTGTTTACACAGAGATTTCGTAAGTTTTACCTTTCACTGTGAAGATCTAAACATATTTAGATATACAGGAAATCACAATGGAAGACGATATCTATATATCGAAATATGTTTAGTGAAAGGTAACACTTCCGAAATCTCTGTGTAAACTATGAGTGACGTACACACGCAAGAGATCACTTCCGTGATCCGTCAGATCAGTTGGACATGGCTATGGATACACGAGGTTAAAACGATATAAATACTGTTCGTTTTCTCACACAAACCGCTCGTTTCGTGTCTTAGGCCATCAATGTGTACTTACATTTACGAGTCATTAAATCATGTTTAATTTGGACTTCTCTGTGCATGCTCTTTGACGTGGTGACCATAGACCTCCATTATATGAATGACAGACAACAACGGTTTGACCTAAAAATATCAAAATTGAAAATAAACAAAGAAACAAAGACACCTACATCTTGGAAGCCCTTGAGGTAAGATAAAACATACCAAAAATTAGTTTCAAAGTGAACTATCCCTTTAATTATCAAAAGAAAATCTAGAAAAGAAGTCTTCAGCATAAAAACGCCCTCCCTAAACTAATCAAACCAGATGAACAAAACATACAGGGGGCACTTTAAAAAGACTTTTATTAGGTTTAACAGGAGAAATTTTTATTTGACATAATGTCTTTACTGGCAAACAGAGAGCATAACTATCATACTGACAAAAAAAACAAGATTTAAAATGGACTCGAAACAATTACATAGATGTAAATCAGGACAATTAAACTGGGGATTCAACATATTCTTCAAAAATACAATATCTTCTAAAACTAAGGCATAAACATGAGTATTCTCACTGAAAGACAATTAAGAGCATCCAAGATTTAGAGATAAAATCACAGTAGTAAAAAAGCATCAGGAAAGTAAGAACAAACTGAAAACTCTTCTATGAATGTATCCTAAACAGGATTTAGTAACAGGACTTTAGTCTTTTGAGGAAACAGACAGAAATGTCAAGAAAGCTCAAGATTGCCAAAGGCTACAGCACTGAAATTCACCAACAATAGGGCCTTGGATACTTAAAAACTCAAAAATATAATTATTATAGGGACGTCTTGATGGATGATGATGATCTGCACAGGATATCAGAAAGATAATTAATAATTTGTGATTCTGATGTGTTTTCTCTCCATCAGATTCTCTTCCGCTCACTCTGGATCTGAACACAGTGAATAAACGCCTCTGTCTGACTGAGAACAACAGAGTGATTACTCACACTCTCACAGTCCAGCCTTATCCTGATCATCCAGACAGATTTGATGTGTGGCAGGTGTTGTGTAGAGAGAGTGTGTGTGGACGCTGTTACTGGGAGATTGAGTGGAGTGGTGGTATGTTTGGTGGTGTGTATATATCAGTGTCATATAAGAGCATCAGCAGGAAGGGATTGGGTGATGAGTGTTTGTTTGGATCTAATGATCAGTCCTGGAGTTTGTTCTGCTCTCCCTCCAGTTACTCATTCAGACACAATAAGATACAGACTGATCTCCCTGTAAAGTCCATCAGCAGGAGAATAGGAGTGTTTGTGGATCCCAGTGCAGGAACTCTGTCCTTCTACAGCGTCTCTGACACAATGAGCCTCATACACACAGTCCAGACCACATTCACACACACACTCTATCCTGGGTTTGGGGTTAATTCTGTTTTTTTCCCATCATCAGTGAAACTGTGTTGATAGGGTTGGCACCGGCGTTCTAAATGAACGTTTTTAATTACCAGCCAATGTGTCTTTCTAAACTTACCAGCCAATCAGAATTTCCACTTGCCACATTTTTTCTGGTGAAAATTAGATAAATTATGAGTGCAACTGATCATTTTATTAACATTGTTGGCGTGAAAAAAAACAAAAACATTTGGGTCACACCAGAAAGTGCAAACATTTCATTTCAATTTTGGTATCTATCTATCTATCTATCTATCTATCTATCTATCTATCTATCTATCTATCTATCTATCTATCTCTCTCTCTCTCTCTCTCTCTCTATCTATCTATCTATCTATCTATCTATCTAAAGTTTTTTTCTTTTGCGCATTCACGACCCGTCAGCCATTTGGCATTAAATGTTCTTTTCTTCATTTCTCTGCCGATATCCTCGTCCGCTGCCTCGTTCCTCTTCTCGTCGCCAGAAGTCTGTCCCAACCACCGCCGCATTTAGTTTCATCTAAACTTTTTACTTTACTAGTTAACTCCCTCCTCTTTCAGTCTATGCTCCCTGCTCTCGCTCCGTTCGTTCTTCTTCTTCCTTGTGTTTCTCGTAAACGCTTCGTTCGTTTCCATGGTTTCTGCCGCTGGTTTCACTGCAAACTGCGCGCAGCCAATGGGGGAATGAAACATCATCACGTAGTATTACGCCAGTGCTACTCCAGGCTTAATTTAAACCCTGTCCGGGAAACCGCCCCTATGTGTTGATGGAAATCAGTCATTCAGTTCTTATTGTCGCAAAATTACCTTTCAATAAAATGTATCAATCTATAAAATGTTATTTGTTGTAATATTTATAAATGTCAATTTTTTAATAAATGTGAAATATACAAACCCAAATCAAATGATCATACTGTAAACATGTGATCAATTATTCTCATATAATCCAGCTTACTTTAAATACACCTCCTCCTGAACAGAACTGAATTTACACACCTGGTGTTATTGATAATAGGTCTTATCTTGAAGTATGATTTTTGGTTATATTGCCAATCCCACAATAACACATAATTTTCTTTTCTTTTTTCTTTTGTCATACACTGTTTAACATGTTTTTTTGTTGTTGTTTTTTTTACTTGTTAACAACATTTGTAGTTAACAACATATTAATACTTTAATTTCTGGTATAAATAGTTTCTGCACCCAAAAATTACAGTTTTGCCTGTTTGACAGAATCTCATACTCCTTCATTGACGGTTCTTAATATTTTCTTGTTGGTTGCAAAAGAAAAGCAGCAGCGCGTCAACAGGACTTTTATTTTGGTTTGGTTGTGTGACGTCATAAGCCGGCGCCGCGCTCCTGCTTTGTTGTGAATTGGCTGCCGAAAGGTTTGTGTGGAGTTGATGATCTTAATGAAGAAATAAGTAGTATTATTTTAGGTGCAGCAAAAGAGTCGATACCAAAAAGAGGAGGCAGTAGTAGAAAAAGAATCGTTCCGTGGTGGACACAAGAATGTACAAAGGTAATTAAAGAGAGAAATAAAGCATTTAAAATTCTGAAAAGAACACATAACTTCCAGAATTTAATTGCGTATAAGAGGAAGCAGGCTGTAGTAAGGAAGACAATAAAGGGAGTTAAGAAAAACTTTTGGGGGAAGTATTGTGAATCTCTAGGAAGAAGTACACCGTTAGATAAAGTGTGGGGTATGATTAAGAAAATGTCAGGAAATAAAAGAGAATATGGGTATCCTATAATGAAAGAAGGAGAAAAAGTAATATTAGAGAGCAAAGGTAAAGCAGAGTTGCTGGCAAGGACATTTGTTAAAATACATAGTAATAGTAATTTGAGTAATGAGGAAACGATACAGAGGGAGAGAACAATAAGAGATAGTGTTGAAGTAATACCGGATGGTGAGGACAATGGAAGTACCATAAATGTGATGTTTACAAAGGATGAGTTGAATAAAGTGTTAAGAAAATCAGGAAAAACAGCGCAAGGGAATGATCAAATAAGTTATTGTATGATAAAAAATCTAAGTGCCGAGAGTAAAGAAACGTTATTAAAGTTATATAATAAGGTATGGGAAGTAGGTTGTTTGCCAAAACAATGGAAAGAATCAATTATTGTTCCTATATGTAAACCAGGTAAGGACCCAAGTTTGGCAGAAAGTTATAGACCTATTGCTTTAACTTCACATGTAGGGAAAATTATGGAAAAAATGATAAATGAAAGATTAAAGTATTATTTGGAGAAAATGGAATTGATAAAGGTTTACCAGAGTGGGTTTAGAAAAGGACGAAGCACAATAGATCCAGCTATATGTTTAGAGAATGAAATTAGAAAAGCTCAAGTTAATAAAGAAAGTGTATTATCTGTATTTTTTGATGTTGAGAAGGCCTACGACATGTTGTGGAAACAAGGACTTATGATCAAGATTTATCAATTGGGAATAAGAGGGAGAATGTATAGTTGGATCAAAAATTTTCTAACGGATAGGTGGATCGCAGTAAGAATAGGGACAGAATTAAGTACAAAGTATTTAGTGGAAAATGGAACTCCTCAAGGGAGTATAGTTAGTCCAGTTTTGTTTTCAATTATGATAAATGAAGTGTTTAGTAAAGTTGATAGATCTATAAGTGTTGCTTTATTTGCAGATGATGGTGTGATGTGGAAAAAGGGAAGGAATATAGATTATATAGTAAGGAAAATGCAAGAGGCAATTGGGAAGGTAGAGAATTGGGGAATGGAATGGGGCTTTAGGTTTTCAGTGGCAAAGACCAAAGTAATCTGTTTTTCTCGAAAGATAAATCAAGAACAGTTTCAACTTAAACTTTATAACAAAAATCTAGAGAGAGTGGAATGTTTTAAATATCTCGGGATATGGTTTGATAGAAAACTTAACTGGAAAATACATATTGAGAAAGTTGTTGAGAAATGTAAAAGAATATTGAATGTAGTAAGATGTCTGAGAGGTAGAGAGTGGGGAGCAAGTAGGAACTCTTTGAAAGTAGTTTATATTGGATTAATTAGGGCAGTTATACATTATGGATGTACAGTTTATCAGTCTGCTTCAAGCACTTTACTAAAAAAGTTGGATGTAATTCAAAGTCAGGCGTTAAGACTCTGTTGTGGTGCTTTTAAAACAACCCCAGTAGCGGCTTTACAAGTAGAAATGAATGAGATGCCATTGGAGATTAGAAGAAATCAGATAGCATTAACGTACTGGGCAAATTTAAAAGGGCATAAGGAAATTCACCCGACTCAGAAGGTGTTACAACCATGTCAAGAAAAGGAAAGACGACAGATTAAGAGTTTTGGATGGATATTAAGGGATGCAGTCGATGAGATAGGGATAGGAGATATGGTGGTAAGTCTAATTGTGCCATTATCTAATGTTCCACCTTGGCTATTAGGGGAGATGGAGGTAGATCTGCACCTTTTAGAGTGGAAAAAAGAGAATAGAAGTAATAGCTGTCAGGTTAGTAAATACATAGAGGAGAATTATTCTATGTTTATGAAGATATATACAGATGCATCAAAAACAGAAGGTAATAGAGTAGGAGCTGCGTTTATTATACCAGAAGTTAATGTTATGTTAAATAAGAGAATAAATGATAAAATGTCAGTGTATACAGGAGAAATGCTGGCCATTCTCTTAGCCCTTGAGTGGGTTGAAAATAGTAGGCCAAGGGAAGTGTTAATAGGGTCAGATTCAAGTAGTGCATTAATCAGTATTAAGAACATGAAATCAGAAACAAGACAGGATATTTTGTTGGAAATAGCCCAAGCGGTTTATAGAATTAATAAAGTAGGAGTAATAATAAAATTCATTTGGATTCCAGCCCATATAGGAGTAGAAGGAAATGAAATTGCAGACAGATATGCCAAAAATGCAACCAAAAAATCAGAAATAGATATGGTAATAAGTTATAGTAAGGCAGAAGTTAAAAGCATAATCAAAGAAGAAATGAAGAAGAAGTGGCAAGAGGAGTGGAATAAAGAAACAAAAGCAAGAATGTATTACAGTATCCAGAAGAGGGTAGGAGGTATGAGGGAAAATAATAGGAATAAAAGGGAAGAGGACATTATTTCAAGAATGAGATTTGGGCATACTGGATTGAATAGTACACTGAAGTTAATAGGGAAACATGAAACTGGGATGTGTGAGGTCTGTAATATCAATGAAACAGTAGAGCATGTTATTATTTATTGTCGAAAGTATAATGAGGAAAGGATGAGGCTGAGAAATTGGTTGAGAAAAGAAAAAATTAGATTGGATATGAAGGAATTATTACAAATGAATTCAGGTCATGTAGGTTATAGAGCCATATTTGTCTTTTTGAATAAAACAGGTCTTAGTAGAAGGATATAAAGTTTGTTGTCTTAGGAAATTATATTTATTGATAATGTATGAATATTAAAGATGTTAATGAATATTTATTAAAGTTATTTATTGGTGTTATTATGGTTTTATGTATTTATATATTTATTTAAAGGGCAGTGAGGAAAAGCCATTTTGATCCACACTCCATATCAGAAGGTGGCGGTAATGCACACCTAAAAGTTGTTTGCCAACCGCCAATAAAAGAGAAGAAGAAGAAGAAGAAGAAGAAGGAGGTTTGTGTTTTTACACATTTAAAGTGTTTAAATCAACGCAACCCGTTCATTACATTCAATCGTTTTTACAAGCTATGCACAATAAATGAATAGTTTTTGAAGGAAACGTTGCAATGCTTTATTTAACACTCATGAGCGTTATCTTTGGGAGTAAATCGCATCCCCTTACGAGTAACAGAAAAGGTGCGTCTCATTTCGTTCTCTATTACGTGAACCAGTTTTTTGGTAAATACGAATCCATGTGCTGGAAAGAAGTTGTGTGAAAAACGAGTCAGTTGAATCAATTGCTTCATTAAATGATTCAGTGATTCGAATCGCCGCACGCCGACGTCATCAGCTGCTCAAACAGTGTAAAAATGAGCGAGAACTAACATTAATGTGTAATAATAACACCTTTTACAAACCAACTGAAAATGTTTTCATTAAAGTGTAATCTATTCAATTTGATGTACAAATATTTGAATATTAAATATAAATGTTAACTATGTATTATTATTATTTAATCATGTGATTTAAGTCCATTACTGAACTACTGAACTAGAGTTAATAGAGACACATTCAGAGATTTAGTTTGGATTTATTTTACTTTCTATTTATTATTCTCATTTTAAACAGGACAAACACACAGAAAAACTGCGGCTGAGATCCACGTGACACACTTATAAAGATGGCATTTATTAAAGAGGAGAGTGAAGACATGAAGATTGAAGAAACATTCAGTGTGAAACAAGAAGACACTGAGGAACAAACAGGTTGGTTTCATCCTCAAAGCTGAACTCAGTCATTTGATCCTTATTAAAATGTCCAGCTTTTTAGAACTGAGTGATATTTTTGAAGAATGTCAAAGGAGTATCGCGATAAAACCACTTTTGTTTGACATATTATTATATTTTTATTTAACTTATATTCCGGGGGCCATTAAAGATTTGTGAAAAAGATCAAAAATGCTGGCGCTGATCGATAACTGTCAAGGAAAGAGTTAAAAGGAATATGATTGTTTAAAATAATCCAATCACACAATGACAACACAACAGAGAGCAAATTTGTGTGTGTGATAAACTGCTTAAAGAAAAACAAAGATTTACTCACACTGCAAAGAGTTTTGCTTTAAATTATTTTCTAAATTAAAGTAAAAAAAAAAAATATATATATATATATATATATATATATATATATATACTGTAAATATACACTACCGGTCAAAAGTTTTAGATCGGTAAGATTTTTTATGTTTTTAAAAGAAGCCTCTTCTGCTCATCACAAAGGCTGCAATTATTTAATAAAAAATACAAACAAAACCCAGCAATATTGTGAAATATTATTACAATTTAAAACAGCGGTTTTCTATGTGAATATATAGTGAAGAGTAATTTATTCCTGTGATCAAAGCTGAATTTACAGCATCATTACTCCAGTCTTCAGTGTCACATGATCCTTCAGAAATCATTATAATATACTGATTTGCTGCTCAAGAAACATGTCCTGTATGGTTATTATCAATGAGGAAAACTGTTTTTTTACAATTGTTTTTTCAGGATTCTTTCAGGCCTTGTTCATCAGCACAGGATGATAAAATGTTTCCATGTCATCTAGACTCTGGAATAAAAACAAAAAGTCATCCATTGCGTCAGCAAGTTCACCACCACTGGCGAATCAATGGCACCTCCTCCTAAAAAGACACATAAAACAAAAAGAACATATTTGATACATATGGGTTTGATGGGACATTTGTGTGAAAATCTAGCTTACCTCTGTGAATATTAATGGACAGGAAGTACCGTTACTGAGAGCATACTGTAAAATACAAATAACACTCCAAGACTTTGATTTTTTTTTATCTAACAGCTCTGACTAATTAATTATCTTACCATCAACATGTAAACAGCACAGGAATTCTCTGAACACTGTTGAAGAAAACCCTGTAAAATGGAAAGTCCATCCAAAGTCATTTTAAAAACAACTGCCAGCATGTTTAAACATTTATGCATGCATACTTAAATTAGCTTTAGACAGTTCCATTCTTTAAAGCAGCACTATGTCACTTTTTCAACCTTAATAATATTTTTCCAAAACCATTGAGATGGTACATCGACTTACAATAAGTTGAATGACAGGTCTGCCATAGCCTGACAGTGTCTGTATCGCTTTTACTGGCACTCTGTAACTTCGGGCAGCGGGTGGGAACCCGAGCACAAAAAGAACTACAATATTCGACTGCTTTACGGCATACGTCACTTCCCCCACTTCCTCAAAGCCAAGCCTTCCTCAGAGCCCAATGAGCGTTTCTGTTTTCCTCTGTATGTTGTCATGGCTGAAGCAGCAAGTAAAACCAAGAAGTCAAAGGTTTTGTCGGAGGACAGTAGAAAGAGGAAAAGGGAGTGTTGCTAAATAAAAGGTTGGACGAGGATCAATATTGGTCCAGCGTCGGTTCGCTAGTGTGAGCCAAAGGAGGAGGAGGGGTGCCCGACCGTTCCAAGAGGTCCTCGCTGCAGCCTGTAGCACAATGACGTAGCTGGATGGTCCAATACGTAGTGGACACAGCGAGGGGTGTCTCGACGGATCAGGGCCGGCCCGCGGGATAGGATGAATGGCTGTGGCGCCACTCATCCATAGGGTACACCAAAATGAGCGAATTAGTTTTTTATACTAATACTATTTTAAAAACATTCATTCGTAATACTACTCCACAAAACCTTAACTAAAGCCTGTTTTATGCTTCTGCGTTGAATCGACGGCGTACCTCCGCAGACCCCTATCCGTCGACGCAAACCCCTCTCCGACCCCTCCGCCGTAGCTCGACGTGCACCTCCAAAAATTTGTAACTACGCGTGGAGGCGACGCAGACAGCAAGGGCTTTGATTGGTCAGATTATACATAATTTCAGGAGTGTAGCTTTTCCGATTTCCCCCTCCCGCCATAGCGCTATTTTTAACATTTGCACCCTCGTTCTGATAATTATAATACTATTATAAAGAAAGTAAATAAAGAATTAAACTAAAAATAAACTGTATTTTATTTCATTGTTAATATATATGTCTATATTATTTTCTTTCTTTTTTGCTCGCAATAAACTTCAATCAATCAATAAATCAACGTTTGTTTTGAAACACAGTTTGTTGTTTATTTTCAATACAATGTTCATGGTTACATCATTGATAATACAGTACTAACCAAGTCTGCCACGGGACACATTATCCTGCCATAGCACAGTTCCATGTGGAGACTGAAAAAATCCTTCAAGTCATTTCGAACAGGTATCGTTATGGCAGCTCGGGTGCACCTTTATTTTACTGTCTATGGGTAGAACGGGCCCTGGACATCCGTGTTGATTCTGTGGGGATAAAGTTTGTGTCGTCTTGTTATTCAACGTCGATTAGCTCTCCAGCTGGCAGCTGCAACAACATTCTCTCTCTTTCGCTCGCGGCGCACGGAACCAAAGAGATTTGCGAACTCCCCTAGCGTTCTGGCGGCGAAATGCACCGCGATGCACCACAACCTCACGCAGAAGCGTAAAACGGCCACGACGCCGTAGTAGTGACGACGTAGCTACGCGGTAGAGTTGACGCAGAAGCATAATGAGGCCTTAAGCCCCTCGATTCCGGTCCGGTGCATCAATCTTCCCCTGCCTAGCAAATGTGAAGTGCGTCAGAAACAGAGCGAGCACGTGATCAGTTTACTGTTAGCAATGTGTTGTGTAGCTTGGTCCCTCGCCACATCCAATGTAGACTGCATTGCTTTCTTTTGAGGACGCTTAACACACTCAAGCATCCCCGTAGAGCCGGGGCAGGCAGCTCGCGCCAGCTCGAGACGTGAAAGTCTACTGATTACTGAGTTTGGTAGGGGCTATATTCTTGCAAGTAAATAATACATGATTAGACGGACAAAATAATCGGTCAGGATAACTATCCTATGTCTGCAGGCTGATGGTCATGTTTGTTATTTATTTTTCTTGTGAAAGTGTCTATAATGCAAATCAATTTTTTCAAATTTGCAGATTCATCTTTGGTAGCTTGATATTATAATATTGATGATATGGCTATTATCTACCAACAAACATTGAATTAAATTAGCATATCCATTATGTAAAGCAGTAGCCAATAGGCTAACGTTACTATAAAGACGCTGGCTTGTAAACGTGAGCAATGCAATCTTTTGACGTTTGAAAAAAAATAAAGCCCATGAAACTATATTCATATGACATGCTGAAATACATGCCAATGTAACTGGGATGAAGACATTTCACACGCAACGCTGCCCAAGATGTGAGAACTCCTTCCTTCAGCAGAGTCCAGGGATCGCTTGTCAACAATTGCACGCGTGTATTCCCTGGTATAACCATTACAGTTTTTATGCAAGTAGTAGAAGTCAATACTGTTTCCCAACTGTAGGGGGACCCCGAGAGCAAAATTTCAAAACGCTGGTTTAAAACATACCCCAAGGTCTCTTCCTGTTTTTTCAGTCCAGGATCCTGGTTCAATGTAGCTTGCAATGTGCCTGGGATTCCAAAGAAAACACAAAATACATAATATGTAATTAAATTATCAGTGTAATAATATGTAATTATATTATGTATGTTGATAACAAGGCTTTTAAATGAACCTGAACCTATAACATACCTGGAACAAGGCTAGTAAATTAATTATCTTTTGTCTCAACCTAAATATGGTTCTGTAACTGTCATCTCCAAAACCATCAGCGCAAAGAGAGTCAAGGAAAAGTATCTCCCTTTTAGCCACCAACATAACCTACAATGGGTATTTTGTTAATATCCATGAAATAGAACGCACTTAACCCTACCTTTTGAATTTAAAATGTCACAGCTAGAAAGACTAAAAAACTCAACACGGAGAAGATAGTGATCCGCTTCTTCCAGCGGTCTGCTCCAAGCTGGAAATAGTATGAAATCCTTGGACCTCAGGTTTTCCTAATAGTATTGGAACAAAATATAATTAAAAAATAATATACTTATGTGCGTGTTCCCAAAAGAGTTATTTCCTGGTTGAGGAGTATATGATGGCAAAAAAAAAACAACAACAATACACTGGGTCCACATAGAAGTCCACAATGTGAACCTCTTTTCCCTTATGGAAAGAACATTATAAGTCACTGAACACACATAGGCCTTCTACATTAAAAATAAATACGTTTTAAAAGAAGATATAGACGAATCCGGCGAAACTACCGGAAGTAAGCGGGGCGCCATTACTGAGCTGTTGCTGGGTAGCGTTGCGCCATTGCCTCCTATTGTTTTAGTTGCAACTTGCGTCCACTGGAATAAACAGCCCGCGATTTACGACTGTCACTAACGTTACAACGTTATCCCTTGTATAATGTCGAGTGGGTAAACAGTTTCCGTTATAAATTGTTTCAATGGTGGCAGTAAAATTTAAATTTTGAAGAGAAAACATTGTGAATACCCCGGGTCGACTGCCCCTGTCTGGTGCCGTACGGTTTACAGATTTCCTGGGCGAGTACAAGACGCGGACATTCGCATATAATAACAATTATTTAATGGCATGAGTAAAAAAAATATAATAAATATGTCATATAGTGATCAGCAAAATCTCCTCTCTTGCTATTTTTTCTATTCAATTTACATGCTATGGTCATTAAATGGCTTTCCTGAGCTAAATATAACGTTATGTGACATAATTGTTTTCCTGCTGTTATATTGACCTCTTTCCATGGTTTAAAAACACTAATTGGTCGATATTATGTATACTTTCTAGCTGTAACGTTACCTTACCCTTGCCTGTTGCAATATGAAAATGAGATAAATAATGGACACAAATGAAAAACATGAATTTGTTTATTTGATTTCATTCATTTATTTATTTATTGTTGCCAAATGGACAGATCTTTTTATAGTTTCCTCGTTAGCAAACGTTAGCCTAGCTAGCTTGCCAAGCTATTTTCATAAATAACGTTAATCTGTAAGATCGTTTGTACCTTCATCTGTGACTGGAGGCCACTGCAGTCACAGATCAAACCAACAAGTCATTCTGCCTGGCTGTAGCTGTCATCGAGGGTGAGTTCGCGTTATCACCGAGGTTTGTTTACATACCGGTGCATATGTCTATGCCGGTGTAACAGCTCAGTAATGGCGTCGCCACAAGATGGCAGCCTACACAGAACGCTCGTCGGATTCGTCTATAATAGTATGATGTACATGTCTTTCTGCAGTTTCTTCCACAAAAATATTACATCCCATTAAAAGCTGCCTTGTGGAACGTTATGCGTTATCTGGGAATTTCGTTTTTTTATGCTGCAAACTAAGATTGAACATACGCACATTAGATTCCATTACATAAGTAATGGAGATTTAAATATGCAAAGTTTTACTAAATAGACAGAATCATGCTTACCAGTTCATCTTGAATAGGGCCCAAGTCCTTCTCCCACTTTGCTCCTGAACAAGCATATGGATAATCAAATGTTGAGTAACAGTGGTCCTGGAGAAATATCCTCAGTTGGTCCATCTGATGATACACAAATACGTGACAATTAGAAACAAGAAATTTTGTGGAATTTCAAAAAAGAAATCAAATATTTCTTAATCTAGCATGCAATTGTAAACTGTTTTGTAACGATACCTTCATGTCACGATTTGATACGCATCATGAACTCATGATACGATATTATTGCAATACTCCCATTGAAATATTATAAAAGGTTAACACAAAATGCACTGTTGATTAAAATGCTGACTTTGATATATTACATTGTGGGTTTAAATGAATAGGCTTGGACTTTGTGCTTGTTGTAACCCAAGGACAATGGTGCCACCAGAATAAAAATATTCATGATTCTGAAGCTGAAAATACTTAATTAATTTAGACAAATATGCTTAACATTCTGGTAACGTAAGACGTTTGGCATTATCAGGATTCAGGACCCACAAATATTCCCCATTGCATTATTATACATTTTAACCAACAAAAAATAGTAATTTAATATAGTACTTACACAAAAACTCTGAAAACATTTTTTTTTTCCTCACACAGTAATTTTTATTTTGGTAAATTTTATCATTTTTATTATCCACAATACGTATTGTTGGATATTTGTATTATGATATATTGTGGAATGATATATTGTTACACAACACAATTGAACTAAAGCATAATCCTGGATTAGTTTTCATACTTGCCTTTGATTATACAATTTGTAGACTACCGTTTCACTTTCGGACGCTCTGCGTGATTGTCAGGCATTTCTCCTTTTAAGAGAAGTTCTTGAACTTTCACAAAAAATGCAAAAGATTTTTTTTTCTCGTACAAGCAGGACAGTACAGTACAAATCGTGACCGTAAAGTACGGATCGAGTAGTGACAGAGATGTCGTAAAAACATTGACGATGACAGGAAGTGGCAGAAAAAAAAGTTCTCGCACATGCGCAGAACAGATCGTGTTTCCGGTACGGATCGAGTAGCGACAGGTGGATAAACAAGGCTTTCAGATACACTGAAATACGTCCACACTGCAGACATGTTGCTTCAGACAAGCACGTGCAGGTCGCGGTTTCTGTTTGCGTCATCACAACATTTCGGCCGTGTTGTTTCGGTGATTAAAGTCTTTCGGCCGAAAACCGAAAAATGCACTTTTGGGCCATTTTCGACCAAAAATTTTCGGTCGCCGAATATTCGGTCCATCCCTATGAAGGATCATGTGACACTGAAAACTGATGTGTAATCAGCAACAGTAATGATGTTGAAAATTCAGCTTTCAAATTGCATTTTAAAATATATTAAAATAGAAAACAGTCATTTTAAATTGTCATAATATTTCACAATATTACTGTTTGTCATTTTTTTTTCATGAAATAAAGCAGCCTTGGTGAGCAGAAGAGACTTCATTTAAAAACATAAAAAATCTAAAACTGATTTAAAACTTTTGACCGGTAGAGTGTGTGTGTGTGTGTATATGTATATATATATATATAAAAAACTACTTGCACAGCGAGTTATTATTCATATACATATTTCTTTCAATTGTGTATATTATCTTAAATGTTTCCAAAAATGTGTAAATTCAGAGCATAGAGCATTTGCTATTTAGTTATAAAGTCAGAATTGCGAGATATAAAGTCAGAATTGCGTGTTATAAAGTCAGAAATGCATGATATATAGTCAGAATTGCGTGATATAAAGTTGCAATTGCGAGATATAAAGTCAGAAATGCGAGTTATAAAGTCAGAATTGCGAGATATAAAGTCAGAATTGCGAGATATAAAGTCGCAATTGCGTGTTATAAAGTCAGAAATGCGTGATATAAAGTCAGAATTGGGAGATTTAAACTATTCTGAGGGGGGAAAAGATGTCAGAGAAAAGATGTCAGAATTTCGACATATGAACTCGCAATTGTGAGAAAAAAAGTCAGAATTGTGAGATAAAAAGTCGCACTTCTGTCTTTTTTTCTCAGAATTGCGACTTTAAAAAAATTGAAAAAATTCTGACTTTATATCACGCAATTCTGACTTTATATCTTGCAATTCTGACTTTATATCACGCAATTCTGACTTTATATCTCACAATTCTTGCTTTTTATTTCGCAATTCTGACTTTCGCAATTTTGAGTCACAATTATTTATTTTATTTTTTTATTCAGTGGCGGAAACAAGCTTCCATAGTTACGTTTATCAAGTGGCGAGAATATATTTAGTCTTTTTTTCCCCTTAGAGTTGGCCTGATAAGTCGCAATTGCGAATTTATATCTCACAATTCTGAGAAACGATGTCAGAATTTCGACATATAAACTCGCAATTATGTGTTATAAAGTCAGAGTTGCAAGATGTAAACTTGCAATTGTGAGAAAAAAAGTCCGAATTGTGAAATAAACAGTCACACTTCTGTCTTTTTTTCTCGTCGCAATTCTGACTTTATATCTCACAATTCTGACTTTATATCTCACAATTCTGACTTTATATCTCGCAATTCTGACTTTATATCTCACAATTCTGACTTTATATCTCGCAATTCTGACTTTATATCTTGCAATTCTGACTTTATATCTCGCAATTCTGACTTTATATCTCGCAATTTTGACTTTATATCGCTTAATTCTAACTTTATATCTCGCAATTCTGACTTTATAAGTCGCAATTTAATATCTCGCAACTCTGACTTTATATCTCGCAACTTTGACTTTATATCTCGCAATTCTGACTTTATAACTCGCAATTCTGTCACAATTATTTTTATTTATTTTTTTTCAGTGGCGGAAACAAGCTTCCATAGTTACATTTATCAAGTGACGAGAATATATTTTGTGCACTCAAAACAAACAAAAATAACGACTGTATTCAACTATTTTCCTTTGAGAATTCAACAAACAGTTTCTGAGAAATAATAAACATTACTTAATGTAAAAAAATTGGAATAATTAAACATTAAATATTTATTTCTGATATTTAAACATTAAATTGTTACATTTTTTTGTAAACATTGTTTTGCTTTCTCTTGTTTTGTTCTGCTGTGCTCTCTCGCTTGCAGTTGGTTTTGATGATGTAAAAAATGTTTGGAAATCTGTCGTTTTGTGCCATTAAACTGGAGTTAACATATTTCTTTTCTCTTTCTATGCCTTAGACCTGATGGCCCTGAAAGAGGAGACTGAAGTACTGAATGAAATGGAAGGGAAAGATCAATATAACAATCATCATAATTTCACTACTGGAGAAAAAACTTTTAGTTGCTCACAGACTGAAAAGACTTCTTCTCAAAAAATGGCTCAAACACCTGGGACTAGAAGTAATTTAATCTGTCTTCAGTGTGGAAAGAGTTTCAAACAGAAAGGACACTTTAAAGACCACATGAGAGTTCACACTGGAGAGAAGCCTTACACCTGCAAACAATGTGGAAAAAGTTTCAACCAGAAAGGAAGCCTTAACAGGCACGTGAAAATTCATAATAGAGAGAAGCCCTACATGTGTCCTCAGTGTGGAAAGTGTTTCATTCAGAAAGTACACTTTAAAGACCACTTGAGTATTCACTACGGAGTGAAACCATACAATTGTCATCAGTGTGAAAAGAGTTTCAACCAGAAAGGAATCCTTAAGAGGCACATGAGAACTCACACTTCATTCTGGAAAATCACTTACCTCGCCGTTTTGAAACCAAAAGGTGACCTATGTGAACGTGTAGATTCGACGTGAAAATGTTTGGTGTTGGGGTATACTATATACCAGAGCCGGCCCGACGCATAAGCGAACTAAGCGGCCGCTCGGGGCCCCCTGGTAATCAAGGTTAATTTTTTTTTTTTTTTAGATGACTTAAATAAGTGACATAAATGAATGAATGAATGAATATGACTGAATGAATAATTCAAGACAACAAAATTCTGATTTAATGATCAATATACCTGCCTACAAGTTACAACTGCTGCTCTGTCAAGTCATGCGCATAATCTTCTAGACACCTCGCGCGTGCACAGACAATTCGTGCGCAACTGCGCCTAGTCACAGTATCGGTATTGGAGAAGATAGCCAGCAGGGGAACTTAACCTTCAAGGTGTAAGGGTAGCAGTTTGAATAAATAATAAACATAGCAGTTTGAACACTTCTCCACTTTATTATACCACACATCAGACCTCCAAAAACCCGCGACACTCCAGTAGCCTACCAAGTGCGCACGACCCATCTACGGCAAGCCCCGAGGGGAAAAATACATTGCATACACACATACAATGAGCGCCAGAACATCATAACCGGTTTTATAGTAACAGACTATCCTATACATGTACTATCCAATAAAGTCTGTTACGATAATAATAATAATAATAATAATAAAGATTTTGAGGACAGTTGCTCTTTATTGAGACAGTTGAGAAATAGTAATATTTTTAGTTTTCAACAATAGGCCTAAGTATCATTGTTGAAGCCTCGCTCTTATGTTTCTAATTTCTCAGTTTTGTCATAATTTTAGCAAATAATTTCTTTTAAATCTTCAGGAACCAGTTTCACTGGCTGCTTTTAAATTACTTTTAAATGATATAAAGGCTACACATACTGGCTGTAGGCTAGTTGTTATGATTAATTATTTGGATGATCCTTGCTTCTATGTTTTATGTTTAGGCTATATGTTATATGTTTTTTTTTTGTCTGCAACTTTGTTATTTGTGCTGCTGCCTGTCTTGGCCAGGACACTCTTGGAAAAGAGATTTTTAATCTCAACGATTAAATATAGGTATATAAATTTGATATGTTTTGAGACAGTCTTAGGACAGTTAAAACTTTTTTTTTATTTAAGTAGGCATCTATTTTTTAAGTATTATGTATTATTTTAAGTATTTAAGTATTAATTTTGTAGTAGCCTAATACATAACCTCAGTGTATTCATTTATAATGTAACATTATTGCGTGACATTTGTGTCAATAATCGTCAAACACAGGTGACTCCGTGCCGTGGGAGGGGCCCCCAAATCAAATTCTGCTTAGGGCCCCCAAAAGGCTCGGGCCGGCTATGCTATACTATATATGAAGCCGAAATTAATAATATAACAATTACTATAAATGTTCATCTGTCTATATCATAAAGTACACAACCAAACAACCGAAATTAAAGTCATTAAATTCAAGTTCACGTAAACTTTTCCCTCCGCTGCGGCTGTCAATCATTCTCCATTCAGCGCTCAAACAGCGCGTTGCGTTCGGCAACGATGAAACTCTCTCCAGGATGATTAAATGTTAATACTATTATTCTTGATCTGTAGATAAAGCTCGATGGTTTCGCATTGATTGACTATCTTGCTGTACCTTAAAGGGACATTGTGTAGGAATTGCTGCCATCTAGTGGTGAAAATGTGTTTTGCATTCAAACGAATTGTGCTCTCCAGCGCCTCGCTTTTTCAAATGCGCGTTGCATCTACGGTAACCATGATGTACCAAAAAGCTATGACTGAATTAGCACTTTGTTGAGTGTTTCTTTCGGGTGAACAGGTTTGATATTTCAAACAAACAACTTCTTGACACAACGAGTAAACGAATGTTACAGTATGAATTACTGACTGTGAAAAACATGAACTGTTGTAATATTTAGTTAAGCCTTCTTTATTCGTTATATTTTCTGAAGTAGCCTACGTGCTTTAGATTTCATCATCAACTTTTAACTATAAATGTTCATCTGTCTATATCATAAAGTACACAACCAAACAATGAAAAAAAGCTTGTAATTAAGAAACATAATGTAATTAAGTAACATCGATTTACCCGCCGAGAAGAAAGGACTGCATTATCTCTATCACCTAGAAAAAGCTATCCCGACATTAACTTGTGTTTTTTGTAATCTCCGTTCATGTTTCCTTTTTACAATCTATTTTTTTTTACTTTTCCTGGTAATGAGGATTTGCAATGCAGCTTTTAAACTTGCCGGGGCAGTGACTAGCACCTCTCACGGCTCTGCTCCTCCTCTTCTACTGCGTTCAGTCACGTCACGCTGGCTCTGAACGAAAAAGCGTTGTGGAAACGCATTGACCTTGTACTTTATGTCCCTCTCTGCTATTATTAATTATTATTATTAATTGGTAATCTTCATTGCCATTTAAGTGAAATTACTGAACTTAAATATACAAGCTTGATAAAAATGATCTCACTAGAAGAAAATTTCAAATGGCACTTA
Source organism: Pimephales promelas (assembly GCF_016745375.1). The sequence continues at coordinate 22,704,726 of NW_024121321.1, forward strand.
GCTTTTGCATCTGAACTCTTCATATATTTCCTTTGTGCTTTGAACTTTCCAATGCGGACTCGAAGAGCTGCGCGCTGTGACTCATGTTGCTTCAAGCGCATCATTCAGCGCTTGGGATGCGCATAAGCGCTGTGTGTAGCACTCTATTGGAGTCTTTCATAATAATATAATACTTTTGCACAATGAAAGATTATTAATAGCCTTTTTTGTTCTGTTCTGTCTTATCTATCATATGTTGCTGCCTCATTATAAAGCTGTGCTATACATTTGTGCTATATATATTTTCTTAATTTTATAGTAGACTATAAAATAATTGATCTTTTTGATTTTATCTTGTTTTTCATGAATGTATTTTCCAATAATACAAAGAGCAATGTGTAACATTTTACCAGATTTAGTGCTATACTTATTGTCTCTTATTTGTTCCCCACTAAATAATGATTTTTTTTTTTACTAAATGTTTTCTTTATTTGTTGTTTTTTCCTTATAATGAAGTTGTCTGTATTAAGTAGATTGTGTTTAACACACAAAAGAGTGATGATCAGTTCAACACACAGTTATAGAAATTAGGTGTCCAAGCACAAAGTGCTGAAAACCTACATTGTTAGACCTTACCAGGTTTTTTACAGTAAAATACTGGCAACAGGCCAAATTCTGACACTATCATACCATTTTCCATTAAAACAGTTATATATCGTAGAAAACAAAACTAGCCTACAGGAATATACTGTGAATTAACAGCTCTCAAAGTCAACACTCAGAGACTGTGTTCCTAATCACACCCTATACCCTCATTCACTATTCCCTACATTAGTTCACTAATATAGTCCACTTGAATGAAAAGAAGTGAGTGAATTGAGACCAGTGTTGTATAAAGTAGAAGTAGAAGTAGAAAAAAAGTAGAAGTCCTGCCATGTGTTTATTCCAGCCATGAACTTATTGACAGTTGATTAGGGCTGATTTCTGTCTCCTGACTGAAAAACTGCTAATAAGCAAATCCAGGTGATTGGAACAAAATACTGAGGCGGACTTTTACTTTCTGAACCTGGACTTTACTCTTCTGAAGAGAATAGAAAAAGAGACGACACAGATGAAATCACCTGAAGAGAAGACATTAAATCTGAAGATCTCCGCAGAGGAGGATTAAACAACTCCACAAACAGCATTACCAGCTTCACTGATTACTAACCAGACTGACTTTATTTCTGTCAGACTTCTACAGAAGATTTTATTGTGAATTAACAGAGGTTTAACTCAGTTTCATTTGAAGTCACCATAACAGTGATTAGTGTATCCATTAGCCAGGCTCTTTACTCTTATAATATATTTGATCTTTTCTGTCTGCTGTGACAGTGTGTTTGTCAAACACATTTACAGTAACAAACAAAAATAACGAGTTTATTCGACTATTCCTTTTCTTCCTTGTAGGCCAGAAACTAGAGTTCCTTAGATTTCCACGACGCATGCGCGAGAACTGAACTGAAGTAGTGTAAGGAGATCGCAATTCTCGCGCATGCGTCGTGGAAATCTAAGGAACTCTCGTTTCTGGCCTACAAGGAAGAAAAGGAATAGTCGAATAAACTCGTTATTTTTGTTTGTTTTTTCGCACAAAAAGTAGTCTCGTCGCTTGGTAAACATATAGTTGAGCCACGGTAGTCACTTGGGATATTTAAACATTTTCTTCATTGACTTTCTGGGCCGTCAAGAGGCAGTCCCTTAGGAGCCAATGTGGTAGTTATACAGCTCTCAAATTGAATCAAAAATATCTTCATTTGTGTTCCGAAGACGAACGAAGGTCTTACGGGGTTGGTACAGCATGGGGGTGAGTAATTAATGACTTAATTTTCATTTTTGGGTGAACTAACCCTTAAAAAAATGGTTACTGACAAATCAGCACTGTCAACATTAGTATTGTATTCTTGATAATAGATTTATTTGTACCAATTGCTCTTGGCTTTGTCCCTCTCTTGTGTAGCAATCTTTCTCTTTCTCTCTCTCATGTTTTTTTGTTTTTGTTTTAGATAATATATGTTTATTTTATCTTGGTTTTTTTTTTGTATATGTGTGATGCTCTGTCTCTGTTTTTAGGGTGACTGTGTAACATTCTGTCAAGGGTCTACGGATGAAAAATAGCCTCTTGGGCTAATTCTGGCACGTTTACACTTGTTTATTAATGTGCATTGACCCTGTAAATAAATAAAATTAAAAAAACCAAAAAAAAACCTGTTTTCATTAAGTTACTGATGATAATTATAACAATAATTTAATAATACACTATAAAAGATTCAACCAGGCGCTCAGGTGAAGTATATCTGTGATAGGTGCTCTTGGAGTAGGGAAAGGATCCAACGAGACAACATGCAAGTCCCAGGCAAGTGGATAATGAGGAGAAGGAGAAGGTTAAAAAGCCTTAATTAAATATGGCTTATTTCATTATAAAAAGTCACAAGCCAACATGTTTCGACCCACAAGTGGGCCATTATCAACTCTGACCCTACTCTCCAACAGGTCTTTCGTCAACCGCCTTTGTTTTCTTACAGAAGGGCTCCAACTCTTCGTGATAAAATTGGTACATAGTTATCTTCCCCCTGAGAAGAAGGAAAGTTGGCATAAGAGACCTATTGGGTTATATCGTTGCATGAATTGTCCCCTTTGTAGCAACATTCCCTCAAAAACTTTTGTGGATTTCAAATCTAATAGAACATTCAAGATAAAAGATTTTATAAATTGTAACACTACATTTATTATTTATCATTTGTCTAGTACATGTAAGAATGCGTTTTATGTAGGTCGTACAAAAAGACGTCTACCGGATCGTTTAGCGGAGCATAAATATGCCATTCGTACCAGCAGCCCTGATTATCAGATGGCCCAACACTTCCTACATATAATCTTCGTGTAAACTTCAAAACCATGAATCTGTGAAAGGGGTTAACAGCATGCACATGTATATCACGTGTTTAGTCTGTAGGTATGCGTGTTTGAATAATAACATTAAATTAATATGTACGCAGTACACAGGCGCATAGTCTTTCTTTACAAATTGACCTCACCAAATATCTTGTCTGGCAGCATGATACAGAATTGTTTTGTTGCTTCCATGCAGATACGCATCCATGCGAACTGGAATAATTTTGATTTAACGTTTTATCTGTACAGGTGAAGGGAGCCTCTGAAACAATTAAACACCCTGAGCCTACTTACAGGTTGTGGCCCAACAACTGCTGCCTCCCCAGACAGCAAACTGACATTGAATCAACGTGGAAACGACGTCTCTCATGACATTGAAACAACGTTGATTTTGCTCATCGAATTAACGTTGAACCAACGTCAGACGCGGCATTCTTCAAAGCTAAATGAAAATCGAAAATTGGTTTGCTTTCATAACGTTGAAACAACGCGTTGATTTCAAGTTGATTTTCCGTTAGTTTTGAAAGAATGACGCGTCTGACGTTGGTTCAACGTTGTTTCGATGTCATATTTCCACGTTGATTCAATGTCAGTTTGCTATCTGGGTCTGGTTTTAAAGTTGGATCTGCTTCATGTTTTAGTTGTTGAATCCGGTGTTGGAGATTCTGGAAGCTGTCTTCCGTAAAATGCGCAGCACAGAGAGCTAAATTACGATCATTTTCAGGAACATAATCAAACATAAATAGTATCCATTGTTGAGGAAGTATAGCGTCCGTGGGAAGCTCGAAGACATAAGACCTGACAGCTGCGTGAACAACACACTCGACGAGCTGGAGCTGCTGAAATATGCGGATGCCCTTTTCTGCATATTCCGGAGGGAGTGGTTGATGCAAATGTGTGGGTTAGTGACGTACCATAACCCAGCTGTAGTCCCAATCGAGTCGTTTTTGTAGGCAATATACTTCCTGATTTTTGAAAGACGATATCTCTGCTTACACTGAACTTTCAGCGCTGCAACTTTGCAGATACTGTTCATGCACCAACAGCAACATTACACACTATTTAAAATGAAAAAAGTGAAATCGCAGTTAACCCCCCATAAAAAAAATAACATTAGTCTATAATATTTAAACATGATTATGATACTAAATATATTTACTTTAATGTCTACAACACGTAGCCTATACAGAAAAATTTCATGTTTTTTTGTCATAATGACGTCATATTTTTCGACCCAGCCCTCAGCCCCCCTTGCATGAAACAGCTTCCCGCGCGCCTGGATCTGAGGAGAAAACGCAAAAGTGGTGTTGAGTTTTGAGCGTTATTGGTGGGAGATCCGCATCTATTTGATGATGCAAAAGTGTGTGAAATTTGATGTAGCATGCACTCCAGGCGGCTGGTGGCAATGTGAAGCACTGCCACACAACACCAAGTCCGGTCGCCTGAGTACAACCTTCACTGTCTAGCAGACTTTCGCGTTTTTACCGTTTACACGGGAACGCGACGGTGGAGAGTTTTTAAGATTTCCACTCTGGAGGGTGGTTTCACTTTTTTGCGTTTTTAAGCACCAAAAACGCCGTCGCCTTGTAAACGAAAGGCACATCCGCTAAAATATTTTTAACTTTTCACCCGCGAGCGTTCACATGGAAACAGGGCCTTACTTATGTACATTGCCGTAAGTGTTTTGATTTTTGCGAGACGCTTTACTGTCGTAAACTGATGTATTATGTATTCTGTATGTATTGATGTATTATGTAACCATATGACGTATTTCTCACCTTGGTTGACATAGCTCCACCCGATAAAGTTGGTCAGCTCCGATAATAACAAATGCACATGAGCATTTGAGCGGTAGAAAGCGGGAGGAAGGTGCCCCAAGTGAGTTATTTTTTACGACAGTGTTGTAAAATATACACCCCACAGCTGAAGGGGGAGCTCGATGAGAAAACATGCGACAACAAAAGTGAAAATCAGCGAAGAAATGGCTAGAGTTGCCAAGTTCCCTTTTAAAAAGCATGTAGAATGGACTGGCCAATCAAACTTTTCAAAGCATGTTTTGATAATGATCATTAAGGTTTGCTTGCATTTCATCTAGGTATTTAAATATTTTCATATATGATTACGAGGAGGGAATGGAGGATTTAAGGGTTTTCAATAACCTGTTTTACTTTAAGAAAGCAACCATTCGTAGTTTTACTTTATTATTTTAAAGAATATTTTCTTTGATTTAATACTTCATAATCATTTATAATCATTTGTCATTTATTTAATTGATTTATCATTTAATCTGTAACAAGGTATGTTGTAATGGTAAGGTGGTGAACGTTCAAACACTTTAATCATGGGCGACTGCTGCACACACATAACCAAAACATAACATAAACAGTGCAGGCCTGGTCCTGTCTTGTTCTTCACTGTCATAGCTTCTCCTTTTATGCTTCAGAAGCTGCTATGTGAGAGATTGTTATTATATGATTTACATAATACATTAATTTTACCATTTAATTATTTTATTATTATTAATAACCATTTTACTTATTTCCTTACTCTAGCAATGCTGGCTATTGTTATTTAATCTTACGACTGTGTGGTTTAACGGGATGTTTGTCTTCACAGGTAGGAGATAAGAGAATGTCTCAATAGTCTGGTAGGAAGGGGGGGGTTCACCTGCACCCGAAAGATATATTTTTTTAACCTAGTTTTTTGTAATCCTTAAGGTGTCTAGAAAAGGAATTTTGATGTTCCCCGCGCAAATTTTTGTCCCATATGTGATTTTTTTGTGTCATCTTTTGTGTTCGTGCTTGATTTTTGGCTGCGGAAAATGAAAATTTTAAACCTACATAGAATCTGAACAATACATCCTACAGACACAATCTACCCCATTTTCTCTTCGTCTTTGCATGAGGACTTGATAGATATGAGGATTGTCTTGATTAGATGATGTATAGTGCATAAAAACTCAAATAAACACCAAAAAATGTCAAAAAATGGTGACATTGGATCACTTGAACTCCTCCCCTATGGACCCTTCTGATATATGTTTTCTAACTTTTGTATTTTTACAGTCTTTAGGATGTCTAAGAAGCAAATGTTGATGATCCCCACCTGAAATATTGTCACATGTATGTATTTTCTGGCTATATTGGTTGCCACCCTGGATATCCAAAAAAGCAAAAAAGCACATTTATAGGCAGTCTGTTTTTCTCCTTTAGTTTTCGATTTGATAAATCTCCTCCATTTTTCATAACTGGCTATGTAAATTATTGTTGAGCACATGTTGAGCTTGTTCCCAACGTCAATTGTTGCACATTAAAAATATAACATAGATATTTTAATTAAATAATACATTTTAAGATACAACGTGTTCAAAAATATGCATTAATTAAAAATCACATCATGTAATTAGGATTCACTGGTAATGTGAGGTTTATTTAACATACATTTTTAAACTAACTACACAAATACATAGCCTACACCATGCACCAACACACAATTAGAAAGGTCTTTCTTGGTGAAGAGCATTTAGCGTTATGGAAGCCCACATTAACTGGCAGATAATGGTCTCTCCAGGTTTCTGTTAAGTTGAAAAAAAAAATGTTATGCTTAATAATTAATTAATTATACTTTCATTATTATTATTATTACTACTGGTGAGGGAATGTGTTTCATCTCGAGTGGGACAATCTGAACAAAATAACAACAAACATTCATGGCTCAAATGTGGTGAACTGGACCGGTGGGATCATGATACAGGAGGTGAAACCTGAATTTGATGTCCCCAACTCTCTGGAAATTCCACGAATGCTCCCACTCTACGAGTGGAAAAAGACGCGCTCCCTAATGGTAGATATACCTGAGACCCTAAATTCATCATCAACTCATGATTAGATGATGTATAGTGCATAAACACTCAACACAAATAAATTGTGACATTGGATCACTGGAACTCCTGTCCTCAGGACCCTATTGATATATGTTTTCTAACTTTTGTACTTTTACAGTCTTTATGATGTCTAAGAAGCAAATGTTGATGATCCCCACCTGAAATAACTATCTATCCATCATAAAAGTGCATCTGTCCATCATAAAAGTGCATCTGTCCATCATAAAAGTGCATCTATCCATCATAAAAGTGCATCTGTCCATCATAAAAGTGCATCTATCCATCATAAAAGTTCATCTGTCCATCATAAAAGTGCATCTATCCATCATAAAAGTGCATCTGTCCATCATAAAAGTGCATCTATCAATCATAAAAGTGCATCTATCAATCATAAAAGTGCATCTGTCCATCATAAAAGTGCATCTGTCCATCATAAAAGTGCATCTGTCCTAGGGGTGCAACGGTACAGATAGCCCACGGTACGGTCCGTACCTCGGTTTTTGGGCCACGGTCTCGGTTCGGTTTCGGTACATGTTTTGTGCAGAAAGAGACTGCTATTTCATCCCAAAAATATGTTTTATTTTTCTTATGAGCATAAACAGAATGTCACAGTAGGAAGAACATCAATGTGTATGGAATAAATCAACACTCTAGTCTGTACTGAACAACACTAAGCAATACAACCTCTTCAACTACCACTTATGATATACAAAATGTAAACGAGCACACTTTAAAATATTCAAGTGGATCCCAATTCCAAACCTTGATAACTGGTAAATGAAGTGATCAATGTGAAAGAAAAAGTGCACTTTTACCTTTAACATAAATTAGCTTGTGGTTTGAATAAAAAGAGCAGAGCAAAATAATATAATAAAAAAAATACTGCATTCAGGATACAAAGTGCAATGTTACTAATCCACTTTTGAGAGATTCTTGTGCAAAAATATACTGCAGTCAAACATTTAACTAGGTTATGCATCCACTATGTGAATGTAGAGAGTAGGCTACGGAGCCGGAGGTGAGGCGTTTATTTAGTAAGCGTGAGCGCGCTGGGGCGGGCACGTAACTTACATTCGCAGCCTGACTCATATGAGTATTCAATGTGCGGCGGCTCACTAACAACAGTTGGCTGTTTTGAATGAGATGACCCGTGTGAACGGGGAGCGCTTTATGAACATCTATGACGCGCGAGCAGCGCCGGTCTGTTCGTCTGTCTGTTAGAGTGAGCGCTCGTGAGCGACACACACATAACCTGATTTATACGAGGTTAAACTGGCCGTGTGACAAAGCGGGCATAAGCTGGACACGAGCGCGAGTTCGCGGGCGAATTTAATAACGCGGAGCGTTGTTAACTAATTGATCCATATATAGTAAGGTGCTCCGGAATATAAGATTGCGTTTACACCTAGTAAAGATCCGGACACAATGCGAGCCAGACTACCTCCAGATGTGATCAGGCAGATCCGATCACGATCCGATCACAACGCGTTTACACCTTGCATTAACATGCGTTTTTTATTATCCGGATAACTTATCCGGATACAGATCGCATTTTAATACCAGGTGTAAACGGGGTCTAAGGCACACTGTTGTTTTTTGAGAAGATTAAAGGCTTTTAAGTGCGCCTTTTATAGTGCGGAAAATACGGTTAAAGGATCAGCGCCACGAACTCTATGGCAGAACCGAAGTCCCGCGGGACACGAGGTTAGATTGTCCTGTGCAGGGCTGACCGAACGGTCCGGGATTTTACCGTGTACCGTTGCATCCCTAATCTGTCCATCATAAATGTTGAATTATTTAAAATGCAAAATAAAATAATAATAATAAAAAAATAAATTATTATTTTCAAGGTGAAAAGGATTCTTTTGCCTGGATCCACGCCGAAGAAAATGTCTAAATGTCACATTTTTAATGAAGCAGCCTAATGAGTAAAATGTCTATTTTCTTGGGCGTCCCCCAGCTCCTCGTTTAAGCAAAAGGTACGCTAAAACAACGTATTACATCGACGTTAAACCACGTTAACGGTGTTAACCATAACCTTTTAAATACTCGACCTAGTTCCGTTGCGGGAAGAAACTCCTGTAACTTCAGTGCCCAACCCGTATCACGACAAGACGTGAAATAATCATGTTGGTCCACTTTGGAAAATGTGTAGATGTCACGGTTTAGTTTAAACTCAAAACCATAAATAGGGCTATACTGCCCTCTTGTGTCAAATCATATTTCTATATTTATTTTTCCAACAAATAAAACCAAACCGTCAATAAAAATTCATTCAATACACCTTTGAACTCAACAGACTCAGTGGCTCAATTGACAAAGCGTTGGGTTTTAATCAAGAAGATCTGAGTTCAAATCCATTCTTGCTTACGTTAAATTGTTGTGATTATATCAAACAAAGTGGCCAAAACAACATTTCTTAAACCCGGTATCATGGCAAGATGTGAAATAATCACGTTGGTCCACTTTTGAAAACGTGTAGATGTCACGGTTTAAACCCCCTCAAACGTGAAACTTACACTTAAACTGAATCTTACCATCACGACCTATTGGTTTTTATTAAACCGAGAAAAATGGAATTTTGTTTTATTTACGATCACTGAGAAATGGTCTATTATTTAATATGCAAAAAAAAAAACAAAAAAAACAACATTATTATTTTCAAGGTGAAAAGGATTCATTTGCCTGGATCCACGCCGAAGAAAACGTCTAAATGTCACATTTTTAATGAAGCAGCCTAAATAGTCCACTTTGGAAAATGTGTAGATGTCAGGTTTTCATTAAACCGAAAAAATTGAATTTTGTTTTATTTACGATCACTGAGAAATGTTCTATTATTTAAAATGCAAAAAAACAAACAAACAAACAAACAAAAACAAAAAAACATTTATTATTTTCAAGGTGAAAAGGATTCTTTTGCCTGGATCCACGCAGAAGAAAACGTCTAAATGTCACGTTTTTAATGAAGCAGCCTAATGAGTAAAATGTCTATTTTTTTGGGCGTCCCCCAGCTCCTCGTTTAAGCAAAAGGTACGCTAAAACAACGTATTACATCGACGTTAAACCACGTTAACCGTGTTAACCATAACCTTTTAAATACTCGACCTAGTTCCGTTGCGGGAAGAAACTCCTGTAACTTCAGTGCCCAACCCGTATCACGACAAGACGTGAAATAATCATGTTGGTCCACTTTGGAAAATGTGTAGATGTCACGGTTTAGTTTAAACTCAAAACCATAAATAGGGCTATACTGCCCTCTTGTGTCAAATTATATTTCACGTTTGCGTTAACACGCTCCAGTGGAGAGCAGGGGCGTATCCAGGACATTTTTTGGGGGGTGGCCAAGATGGGACACAAAGCTAGAGTGGGGTGGCCATGGCATAGCGAAGTTAAATGCGTATATGTACGCAGCCGACCATGGATCAAATCCCGGTCCTTTGCTACATGTCTCATCCTCTCTCTCTCCCATGATTTCCTTTCTCATAACTGTCAAATAAAAGTGTCTATCCTGTTAAAAACAGTCGTAACCAACAATCACAGACAGTTCTCAAGTATCTCTGGTTATTTTAACATGTCTATTTTTAATTAGTAATTATGGTCAGGATAGGGTAAATATTTTCTAAGAACTATTTTCTTGTAGTGGATTTAAGTCCTTGTCACTTCACAAGTTAGATTAGATTAGCAAAATTAAACTGTATAAGGGGTAACACTGTCGTTTTTTTTTCTGGTCGAAATTTTGAATTTCGATATCTCAGCTCTGGAAGGGTCTAGAGCCTCCATTGTTGCACTCAGGTCTAAGTCTCATGGCCCTCTATCAGAATCCAGAGTTTTGAGAAGATTGGGGATACTTAATTTTTCGCCCCCCCAAAAAAAACGTAAGGGGTAACACTGTCGTTTTTTTTTCTGGTCGAAATTTTGATTTCCGATATCTCAGCTCTGCACAGTAAATTCCCTGGTGTTAAATTAACACCGCTCGGTGTTTATATGGGAACCACCAGCAGGGTGTTAAAAGTAACACTGAGGCAGTGTTAGAGTTAATAAAATAATTAAGTGATTAATTGAGTGATGATTGAGCATTATTGAAGACACCTAAAGCAGAATTACAAGGAGAAAACCTAACTTTCAGGTCACCGTTATGGAGGTGAGTGTTTGCTTTAGTTGGGCTCTTGACCCTTTTATTATTAACTTTACATTTTAATTGGCTGTTGCATCTGAGTTATACCTGCCAGATGAACAAAGAGACAATTTATATGATGGTGTTGGTCATATTATGACATTCATTTGAAATATATGTTCGTGGTTAATTTTGTAGGTCACAACATAACTGAGATTCTACATAAATATCCAGAATGTGAGATATAATATAATGGATTTCTACAAGTTGTTAAAAAAAAAAAAAAACTTCTTATAGGCACACATAAACCTCAAAATTCAGTCAATGCTTCTCAACAATGGTGACGAGCAGAATATTCAATTAGGAAAAGTAAATTACATAGACAATTCAGATCATAATTTATTCATACCGCAATGCATGATGGGAGCCATTAATGAGTTGTGATTGGTGGAAACAAGGATTATTAATGTCACCATGGTTGAGATACACAGGCTGACTATTTATGTCTGTGTTTCTAAATAAAGTTGAAAGTGATTTGATCAGAATAGTTGTTATTAAATATTTTCGGTTAAAAGAAAAATACAGATATGCTGCACAATCACTAAACTGTTACTAACAAGTTAAGCCAATTCATCTGAAAAGTTAGATTTTCAGATCACAGCATGATTATGTCAAAACATAACCAACAATATCAGATCACAGTTTTCTTTGTTCATTTGACTGTTATAAATTAATAAAAGCAGACAAACAAAGTTAAAGTGAAAGTATAAGTGTCAAGAGCCCAACTAAAGCAAACACTGATCTCCATAACGGTGGCTTACAATTTGTGATTTTGTCCTTCAGCGATTCTGCTTGTTAACATCAGGTGTCTTCAATAATGCTCAATCATCACTCAATTATTCACTTAATTATCTCATCAACTTTAACACTGTATCAGTGTTACTTTTAACACCCTGCTGGTGGTTCCCATATAAACACCGAGCGGTGTTAAATTTAACACCGGGGAATTTACTGTGTGGAAGGGTCTAGAGCCTCCATTGTTGCACTCAGGTCCATGTCTCATGGCCCTCTATCAGAATCCAGAGTTTTGAGAAGATTGGGGATACTTAATTTTTCGCCCAAAAAAAAAAACGTGAGGGGTAACACTGTCGTTTTTTTTTTCGGGTCGAAAGTTTGAGTTTCGATATCTCAGCACTGGAAGGGTCTAGAGCCTCCATTGTTGCACTCAGGTCTATGTCTCATGACCCTCTATCAGAATCCAGAGTTTTGAGAAGATTGGGGATACTTAATTTTTCGCCCAAAAAAAAAAAAACGTAAGGGGTAACACTGTCGTTTTTTTTTCTGGTCGAAATTTTGATTTTCGATATCTCAGCTCTGGAAGGGTCTAGAGCCTCCATTGTTGCACTCAGGTCTAAGTCTCATGGCCCTCTATCAGAATCCAGAGTTTTGAGAAGATTGGGGATACTTAATTTTTCGCCCCCAAAAAAAAACGTAAGGGGTAACACTGTCGGTTTTTTTTCTGGTCGAAATTTTGATTTTCGATATCTCAGCTCTGGAAGGGTCTAGAGCCTCCATTGTTGCACTCAGGTTTAAGTCTCATGGCCCTCTATCAGAATCCAGAGTTTTGAGAAGATTGGAGAAACTTCATTTTTCGCCCGAAAAAAAAACAAAAACGAAAGGGGTAACACTGTCATTTTTTTTTTCGGGTCGAAATTTTGAGTTTCGATATCTCAGCACTGGAAGGGTCTAGAGCCTCCATTGTTGCACTCAGGTCTAAGTCTCATGGCCCTCTATCAGAATCCAGAGTTTTGAGAAGATTGGGGATACTTAATTTTTCGCCCCAAAAAAAAAAAACGTAAGGGGTAACACTGTCGTTTTTTTTTTCTGGTCGAAATTTTGATTTTCGATATCTCAGCTCTGGAAGGGTCTAGAGCCTCCATTGTTGCACTCAGGTCTAAGTCTCATGGCCCTCTATCAGAATCCAGAGTTTTGAGAAGATTGGAGAAACTTCATTTTTCGCCCGAAAAAAACCCCGAAAGGGGTAACACTGTCTTTTTTTTTTTCTGGTCGAAATTTTGAATTTCGATATCTCAGCTCTGGAAGGGTCTAGAGCCTCCATTGTTGCACTCAGGTCTATGTCTCATGGTCCTCTATCAGAATCCAGAGTTTTGAGAAGATTGGGGATACTTAATTTTTCACCCAAAAAAAAAAAAACATAAGGGGTAACACTGTCGTTTTTTTTTCTGCTCAAAATTTTGAATTTCGATATCTCAGCTCTGGAAGGGTCTAGAGCCTCCATTGTTGCACTCAGGTCTAAGTCTCATGGCCCTCTATCAGAATCCAGAGTTTTGAGAAGATTAGGGATACTTAATTTTTCGCCCCAAAAAAAAAAACGTAAGGGGTAACACTGTCGTTTTTTTTTCTGCTCAAAATTTTGAATTTCGATATCTCAGCTCTGGAAGGGTCTAGAGCCTCCATTGTTGCACTCAGGTCTAAGTCTCATGGCCCTCTATCAGAATCCAGAGTTTTGGGAACATTAGGGATACTTAATTTTTCGCCCAAAAAAAAAAAACGTAAGGGGTAACACTGTCGTTTTTTTTAGGGGTCGAAATTTGGATTTTCGATATCTCAGCTCTGGAAGGGTCTAGAGCCTCCATTGTTGCACTGAGGTCTATGTCTCATGGCCCTCTATCAGAATCCAGAGTTTTGAGAAGATTGGGGATACTTAATTTTTCGACCAAAAAAAAACCGTAAGGGGTAACACTGTCGTTTTTTTTACGGGTTGAAATTTTGATTTTCGATATCTCAGCTTTGGAAGGGTCTAGAGCCTCCATTGTTGCACTCAGGTCTAAGTCTCATGGCCCTCTATCAGAATCCAGAGTTTTGAGAAGATTAGGGATACTTAATTTTTCGCCCCAAAAAAAAAAAACGTAAGGGGTAACACTGTCGTTTTTTTTTCTGCTCAAAATTTTGAATTTCGATATCTCAGCTCTGGAAGGGTCTAGAGCCTCCATTGTTGCACTCAGGTCTAAGTCTCATGGCCCTCTATCAGAATCCAGAGTTTTGGGAACATTAGGGATACTTAATTTTTCGCCCAAAAAAAAAAAAACGTAAGGGGTAACACTGTCGTTTTTTTTAGGGGTCGAAATTTGGATTTTCGATATCTCAGCTCTGGAAGGGTCTAGAGCCTCCATTGTTGCACTGAGGTCTATGTCTCATGGCCCTCTATCAGAATCCAGAGTTTTGAGAAGATTGGGGATACTTAATTTTTCGACCAAAAAAAAAACCGTAAGGGGTAACACTGTCGTTTTTTTTACGGGTCGAAATTTTGATTTTCGATATCTCAGCTCTGGAAGGGTCTAGAGCCTCCATTGTTGCACTCAGGTCTAAGTCTCATGGCCCTCTATCAGAATCCAGAGTTTTGAGAAGATTAGGGATACTTAATTTTTCACCCAAAAAAAAAACGTAAGGGGTAACACTGTTGTTGTTGTTTTTTTTTACGGGTCGAAATTTTGATTTTCGATATCTCAGCTCTGGAAGGGTCTAGAGCTTCCATTGTTGCACTCAGGTCTAAGTCTCATGGCCCTCTATCAGAATCCAGAGTTTTGAGAAGATTGGGGATACTTAATTTTTCGCCCCCCAAAAAAAAAAACAGTAAGGGGTAACTCTGTCGTTTTTTTTTCTGGTCGAAATTTTGATTTTCGATATCTCAGCTCTGGAAGGGTCTAGAGCCTCCATTGTTGCACTCAGGTCTAAGTCTCATGGCCCTCTATCAGAATCCAGAGTTTTGAGAAGATTGGGGATACTTAATTTTTCGCCCCAAAAAAAAAACGTAAGGGGTAACACTGGCTGCGTCCAAAACCGCATACTCAATGAGTAGGTACTTAATTTCAATGAGTACTTACTCAACGAGCGCTAAAAGAGTAGGTACTTTATAGCAGAGATGGGAGCAAGTCACACGTTCAAGTCACAAGTAAGTCATGAGTTCATGGGTGGAATAAAAATATGGCAGGACTTTTACTTTCTGACCCCTGGACTAGGGCTGCACGATTAATCGTACGATATTGTTGTGAGCATCTAATCAGTAAAGTCGGTTCCTTGATTAGTAGTAAATCACCTTCACCTGCTTTCAGATGGAAGATATGATGCAGATATGAGTGTTAAATGAACATTCAAAAGTGTTAAAGTTAATGAGATAATTAAGTGATTAATTTAGTGATGATTGAGCATTATTGAAGACACCTGATGATAACAAGCAGAATCACTGAAGGAGAAAATCACAAATTGTAAGTCACCGTTATGGAGATCAGTGTCTGCTTTAGTTGGGCTCTTGACACTTGTACTTTCACTTTAAACTTTGTTTGTCTGCTGTTATAGATTTATAACAGTCAAATGAACAAAGACATCTGTGATCTAATAGTGTCAGTTGTGTAATGACATAATCATGCAATGATCTGAAAAAGGAAACTCATTCAGATGATCTGGTATTTAGAGTATAAACTAAAACATTTAATAAAAATGATTCTGATCAAATCATTTTTGTCTTTATTTAGTAACACAGACATCAATAATCAGCCTGTCTATCTCAACCGTGGTGACATTTATAATCCTTGTTGCCACCAATCACAACTCATTAATGGCTCCCATCATGCATTGCGGTATGAATAAATTATGATCTGAATTGTCTATGTAATTTACTTTTCCTACTTGAATATTCATCACCATTGTTGAGATGCATTGACTGAATCTTGATATCTGTGTGTGGCTAAAAGAAAGATTTTTTTTTTTACAACTTTTAAGAAATCCTTTATGTTATAGCTCAAATTCTGGATATTTATGCAGAATCTCAGTTATAGTGTAACCAACAACATAAATCACAGACATAAATTTCAAATAATGATTGTCAGAATATAACCAACACCATTTGATTTTTTTTTCTTTGTTTATCTGGCAGGTATAACTCAGATGCAACAGCCAATTAAAATATAAAGTTTATAATACAAAGGTCAAGAGCCCAACTAAAGCAGACACTGATCTCCATAATGGTGACTTACAATTTGTGATTTTCTCCTTCAGTGATTCTGCTTGTTATCATCAGGTGTCTTCAATAATGCTCAATCATCACTAAATTAATCACTTAATTATCTCATTAACTTTAACACTTTTGAATGTTCATTTAACACTCATATCTGCATCATATCTTCCATCTGAAAGCAGGTGAAGGTGATTTACTACTAATCAAGGAACCGACTTTACTGATTAGATGCTCACAACAATATCGTACGATTAATCGTGCAGCCCTAGTCCAGGGGTCAGAAAGTAAAAGTCCTGCCATATTTTTATTCCACCCATGAACTCATGACTTACTTGTGACTTGAACGTGTGACTTGCTCCCATCTCTGCTTTATAGCCAAATCTCGTTGAGTATAAATGAAAACCGGACATCTGCCATGTTGACGTTATCATGTGACCTACTACGACGCGTTATCATCATATCACAAGCGCAAAGAAATGAACAGCGACACGTTTAATTCTTCTATCTACAAATATCTTGACATTGATGAAACTTGCTCATTTTGTTGTGGTATTGTTGAAGAAACAGCTGGCCATTCATTTTGTGAATACATTTAAGGTTGATTTAAGTTGTTATATTTTAAACCCTAGGCCTACTAATGTGACCCACAGTGTTATTCTTATAACGATATTTTTTTTTATTAAGAAACCCCCAAATCGTCACCTCTTGAATATATGTTGTTAATTTCTTTATTTTATACCCAAAACGTTTCTCCTTTAAGTTTTCCTCCTTTTCTTGATGAATTTACCTTGTTTCATCCCTTCAGACCTATAACAACAACAACAAAAAAACAACAACATTTTTCATGTATTATGAAGAACTATTTAAAGATAGCCTTGTTATTGTTCCTTTTTCTTGTATTATGATGTAAACAAACCAATGATCTTTATGTTTTCTGTTTTGTCATTATGACTATTATGGTATCTTTCCATGATCTTGTATGTAATACGTTTATAAGTTTAAATTATATAAGCGACAGGTGTACTAACATTTCATAACATCAGTGACTCGACAGCACAACCTAGAACAGTTTTCCTCTGCGTTTGTAATGTCTGCACAAAGGAGACGGGCAGCTGCTCGAAGATCTCTTTTTGGAGAAAACTGTTCATTTTATACTCGAAAAATGTAAGTATCACTCCTTAAAAATTAATATTACCTCAGAATGAATTGCATTGTTGGCCCACCCCAAAACTTAAACAAAATAATAATATTAAATGCTGACCAATACTTAATTATATAACTTTTTTATATACTAAAAATATAATTTAATATAACAAGCAAAGTGTAATTTGTTTTGTCATATGACAGTTATGCATGAATACATTTATATTCATAAATGCAGTGAAACATCTCAATTATCAGTCAATCGATGAATTAATGGATACATTAATTAAATAATTACATTTTATATACTGACAACAATAATAAAAATGAATAAATGAGTAAAAGAACAAATAAAAGTAACCATCACAATAAACAAATGCATTATACAAGTCAGCAACACATGAAACAAAGCTTTATTCAAACTACAAGCACGTATTTACAGCCGCTGAACACCACATCCTACTGCCGACTCGACGCAGCGGTTCCCATTCTGCAGCTTTATTCTGATGAATTCACCAGAGGGGACTGTGCCTTCTTCCCAGAGCTTGTTGTTGTGCTGCGCTTCACAATCTGAGGCAATAAGGGCAGGTGGAGAGATCGAGGGTCTCGTAAAGGCAGGTGGAGAGATGGAGGGACTCATCCATGGCACCACTTCCAGGATGCACCTCTTGGCTCCTCATCCTCAGTGCTCACACCAGTCTGCAGACATTTCAGATCCTACAAAAATGCACAAACATTATACAAAAGCAGTCATTTTAACACAATGTCATTTGATTTATCTATTAAAAATAACCTAACTTAATATTTCAGTAAAATCCCTAAAACAAATGCTGCCATCATCTTTCCTTGCAGGTCCTGCTCCACCACAAAAGCTCTGCAGCAAATGCACAGAAATCAAGAATCAGAAAAGTGTTGTAATTTCTCTACTTGAATTTACAATAACTCAAATAAACTACAATTTAAGATTGAATAGATTTTGTTATCCATTTCTGTAGTATACTCACCCAAAGCCTTTGATGACAGCATTCAGCATCATGAGCCTCTCTCCACCGGATAAACACACGCGTGTTCTTCTGTCCTTGTAACATACAGACAAGATTGACATTACGAGCTCAACACTGAATTTACATGCTGAGGTTGATGTGTTAACTCACTTTTAATCCAACTTAAATGTTCCTTAATATATCAACACTAATAAGGGACAAATTAAATATAACATATTTAGTTACTTTATAGATTTGTTTATTTACCGTATTTACAGCACACTTGTCTAATGTAAGTAGTGTTGACAACAGTGAATTATCCTTCATAATAGCACACATAACGTTGCATCACTCAGATGTATTTTTCATGTTGGGATGTGCTCATCTGCAATACTTAAACAATATTTTCATTTCAGATGTAAATAGACATTTTAAATAAGCGTGTTTAAGATGTAACGTTATATGGTTATGCAAATCCATTTTAGAAACTTACGTGTAGCCTACTTACTGGAGCTCCCCCGTTTAACTAACTAATAAACCATGTGTTTACAGCAAAATCACAACTATACTATACTGTCTAAGTCCTTTAGCTCTCAACAGTTAAAACGTTTACTCTATAGTAGTTTAACACATACGATTTAAACACAAGGAACCGTGTTTACTCACATTTGAAAACCCCCTGCTTCGCTGATCTCCGCGATGTTGATAATGACGAATGCTCTCCCGTGGCCTCCTGGGATAGAAGAGTATCCATCGGATGAACACTCAAAAATCTTGGCGAAAGCAGGAGATCATCAGGGAACTTCTCGCCTACTCTTTTATGAGTACTGAGGTTTCTGACATACTACTCCTTTCAAATACTGTTTTCCCCTACTATATAGTACGAAAGTAGGAATATTCGGACGTACTATAAGTATACGTATGCCCGAATCTCGCGATAATTAGTACGTCACTCTGGTAATTCTCGCCTACTCTTTATGAATACTAAGGATTCGGACATACTTATTCGCTCGCCTACTGCTTTTTCCATACTATATAGTAGGGAAGTATGCGGTTTCGAACGCAGCCACTGTCTTTTTTTTTTCTGGTCGAAATTTAGAATTTCAATATCTCAGCTCTGGAAG
This sequence comes from Pimephales promelas, assembly GCF_016745375.1. The sequence continues at coordinate 22,723,918 of NW_024121321.1, forward strand.
GGTCTAGAGCCTCCATTGTTGCACTCAGGTCTAAGTCTCATGGCCCTCTATCAGAATCCAGAGTTTTGAGAAGATTGGGGATACTTAATTTTTCGCCCCCCAAAAAAAAAAAACGTAAGGGGTAACACTGTCGTTTTTTTTTCTGGTCGAAATTTTGATTTTCGATATCTCAGCTCTGGAAGGGTCTAGAGCCTCCATTTTTGCACTCAGGTCTAAGTCTCATGGCCCTCTATCAGAATCCAGAGTTTTGAGAAGATTGGGGATACTTAATTTTTCGCCCAAAAAAAAAAAACGTAAGGGGTAACACTGTCGTTTTTTTTTCTGGTCGAAATTTTGAGTTTCGATATCTCAGCTCTGGAAGGGTCTAGAGCCTCCATTGTTGCACTCAGGTCTAAGTCTCATGGCCCTCTATCAGAATCCAGAGTTTTGAGAAGATTGGGGATACTTAATTTTTCGCCCCAAAAAAAAAACGTAAGGGGTAACACTGTCGTTTTTTTTTTGGTCGAAATTTTGAGTTTCGATATCTCAGCTCTGGAAGGGTCTAGAGCCTCCATTGTTGCACTCAGGTCTAAGTCTCATGGCCCTCTATCAGAATCCAGAGTTTTGAGAAGATTGGGGATACTTAATTTTTCGCCCCCAAAAAAAAAACGTAAGGGGTAACACTGTCGTTTTTTTTTCGGGTCGAAATTTTGAGTTTCGATATCTCAGCTCTGGAAGGGTCTAGAGCCTCCATTTTTGCACTCAGGTCTAAGTCTCATGGCCCTCTATCAGAATCCAGAGTTTTGAGAAGATTGGGGATACTTAATTTTTCGCCCAAAAAAAAAAACGTAAGGGGTAACACTGTCGTTTTTTTTTCGGGTCGAAATTTTGAGTTTCGATATCTCAGCTCTGGAAGGGTCTAGAGCCTCCATTTTTGCACTCAGGTCTAAGTCTCATGGCCCTCTATCAGAATCCAGAGTTTTGAGAAGATTGGGGATACTTAATTTTTCGCCCAAAAAAAAAAAACGTAAGGGGTAACACTGTCGTTTTTTTTTCGGGTCGAAATTTTGAGTTTCGATATCTCAGCTCTGGAAGGGTCTAGAGCCTCCATTTTTGCACTCAGGTCTAAGTCTCATGGCCCTCTATCAGAATCCAGAGTTTTGAGAAGATTGGGGATACTTAATTTTTCGCCCAAAAAAAAAAAACGTAAGGGGTAACACTGTCGTTTTTTTTTCGGGTCGAAATTTTGAGTTTCGATATCTCAGCTCTGGAAGGGTCTAGAGCCTCCATTTTTGCACTCAGGTCTAAGTCTCATGGCCCTCTATCAGAATCCAGAGTTTTGAGAAGATTGGGGATACTTAATTTTTCGCCCCAAAAAAAAAACGTAAGGGGTAACACTGTCGTTTTTTTTTCGGGTCGAAATTTTGAGTTTCGATATCTCAGCTCTGGAAGGGTCTAGAGCCTCCATTTTTGCACTCAGGTCTAAGTCTCATGGCCCTCTATCAGAATCCAGAGTTTTGAGAAGATTGGGGATACTTAATTTTTCGCCCAAAAAAAAAAACGTAAGGGGTAACACTGTCGTTTTTTTTTCGGGTCGAAATTTTGAGTTTCGATATCTCAGCTCTGGAAGGGTCTAGAGCCTCCATTTTTGCACTCAGGTCTAAGTCTCATGGCCCTCTATCAGAATCCAGAGTTTTGAGAAGATTGGGGATACTTAATTTTTCGCCCAAAAAAAAAACGTAAGGGGTAACACTGTCGTTTTTTTTTCGGGTCGAAATTTTGAGTTTCGATATCTCAGCTCTGGAAGGGTCTAGAGCCTCCATTTTTGCACTCAGGTCTAAGTCTCATGGCCCTCTATCAGAATCCAGAGTTTTGAGAAGATTGGGGATACTTAATTTTTCGCCCAAAAAAAAAAACGTAAGGGGTAACACTGTCGTTTTTTTTTCGGGTCGAAATTTTGAGTTTCGATATCTCAGCTCTGGAAGGGTCTAGAGCCTCCATTTTTGCACTCAGGTCTAAGTCTCATGGCCCTCTATCAGAATCCAGAGTTTTGAGAAGATTGGGGATACTTAATTTTTCGCCCAAAAAAAAAAACGTAAGGGGTAACACTGTCGTTTTTTTTTCGGGTCGAAATTTTGAGTTTCGATATCTCAGCTCTGGAAGGGTCTAGAGCCTCCATTTTTGCACTCAGGTCTAAGTCTCATGGCCCTCTATCAGAATCCAGAGTTTTGAGAAGATTGGGGATACTTAATTTTTCGCCCCAAAAAAAAAAACGTAAGGGGTAACACTGTCGTTTTTTTTTTCGGGTCGAAATTTTGAGTTTCGATATCTCAGCTCTGGAAGGGTCTAGAGCCTCCATTTTTGCACTCAGGTCTAAGTCTCATGGCCCTCTATCAGAATCCAGAGTTTTGAGAAGATTGGGGATACTTAATTTTTCGCCCAAAAAAAAAAAACGTAAGGGGTAACACTGTCGTTTTTTTTTCGGGTCGAAATTTTGAGTTTCGATATCTCAGCTCTGGAAGGGTCTAGAGCCTCCATTTTTGCACTCAGGTCTAAGTCTCATGGCCCTCTATCAGAATCCAGAGTTTTGAGAAGATTGGGGATACTTAATTTTTCGCCCAAAAAAAAAAAACGTAAGGGGTAACACTGTCGTTTTTTTTTCGGGTCGAAATTTTGAGTTTCGATATCTCAGCTCTGGAAGGGTCTAGAGCCTCCATTTTTGCACTCAGGTCTAAGTCTCATGGCCCTCTATCAGAATCCAGAGTTTTGAGAAGATTGGGGATACTTAATTTTTCGCCCAAAAAAAAAACGTAAGGGGTAACACTGTCGTTTTTTTTTCGGGTCGAAATTTTGAGTTTCGATATCTCAGCTCTGGAAGGGTCTAGAGCCTCCATTTTTGCACTCAGGTCTAAGTCTCATGGCCCTCTATCAGAATCCAGAGTTTTGAGAAGATTGGGGATACTTAATTTTTCGCCCAAAAAAAAAAAACGTAAGGGGTAACACTGTCGTTTTTTTTTCGGGTCGAAATTTTGAGTTTCGATATCTCAGCTCTGGAAGGGTCTAGAGCCTCCATTTTTGCACTCAGGTCTAAGTCTCATGGCCCTCTATCAGAATCCAGAGTTTTGAGAAGATTGGGGATACTTAATTTTTCGCCCAAAAAAAAAAACGTAAGGGGTAACACTGTCGTTTTTTTTTCGGGTCGAAATTTTGAGTTTCGATATCTCAGCTCTGGAAGGGTCTAGAGCCTCCATTTTTGCACTCAGGTCTAAGTCTCATGGCCCTCTATCAGAATCCAGAGTTTTGAGAAGATTGGGGATACTTAATTTTTCGCCCCAAAAAAAAAAACGTAAGGGGTAACACTGTCGTTTTTTTTTTCGGGTCGAAATTTTGAGTTTCGATATCTCAGCTCTGGAAGGGTCTAGAGCCTCCATTTTTGCACTCAGGTCTAAGTCTCATGGCCCTCTATCAGAATCCAGAGTTTTGAGAAGATTGGGGATACTTAATTTTTCGCCCAAAAAAAAAAACGTAAGGGGTAACACTGTCGTTTTTTTTTCGGGTCGAAATTTTGAGTTTCGATATCTCAGCTCTGGAAGGGTCTAGAGCCTCCATTTTTGCACTCAGGTCTAAGTCTCATGGCCCTCTATCAGAATCCAGAGTTTTGAGAAGATTGGGGATACTTAATTTTTCGCCCAAAAAAAAAAACGTAAGGGGTAACACTGTCGTTTTTTTTTTCGGGTCGAAATTTTGAGTTTCGATATCTCAGCTCTGGAAGGGTCTAGAGCCTCCATTTTTGCACTCAGGTCTAAGTCTCATGGCCCTCTATCAGAATCCAGAGTTTTGAGAAGATTGGGGATACTTAATTTTTCGCCCAAAAAAAAAAAACGTAAGGGGTAACACTGTCGTTTTTTTTTCGGGTCGAAATTTTGAGTTTCGATATCTCAGCTCTGGAAGGGTCTAGAGCCTCCATTTTTGCACTCAGGTCTAAGTCTCATGGCCCTCTATCAGAATCCAGAGTTTTGAGAAGATTGGGGATACTTAATTTTTCGCCCCAAAAAAAAAAACGTAAGGGGTAACACTGTCGTTTTTTTTTTCGGGTCGAAATTTTGAGTTTCGATATCTCAGCTCTGGAAGGGTCTAGAGCCTCCATTTTTGCACTCAGGTCTAAGTCTCATGGCCCTCTATCAGAATCCAGAGTTTTGAGAAGATTGGGGATACTTAATTTTTCGCCCAAAAAAAAAAACGTAAGGGGTAACACTGTCGTTTTTTTTTCGGGTCGAAATTTTGAGTTTCGATATCTCAGCTCTGGAAGGGTCTAGAGCCTCCATTTTTGCACTCAGGTCTAAGTCTCATGGCCCTCTATCAGAATCCAGAGTTTTGAGAAGATTGGGGATACTTAATTTTTCGCCCCAAAAAAAAAACGTAAGGGGTAACACTGTCGTTTTTTTTTCGGGTCGAAATTTTGAGTTTCGATATCTCAGCTCTGGAAGGGTCTAGAGCCTCCATTTTTGCACTCAGGTCTAAGTCTCATGGCCCTCTATCAGAATCCAGAGTTTTGAGAAGATTGGGGATACTTAATTTTTCGCCCAAAAAAAAAAACGTAAGGGGTAACACTGTCGTTTTTTTTTCGGGTCGAAATTTTGAGTTTCGATATCTCAGCTCTGGAAGGGTCTAGAGCCTCCATTTTTGCACTCAGGTCTAAGTCTCATGGCCCTCTATCAGAATCCAGAGTTTTGAGAAGATTGGGGATACTTAATTTTTCGCCCAAAAAAAAAAACGTAAGGGGTAACACTGTCGTTTTTTTTTTCGGGTCGAAATTTTGAGTTTCGATATCTCAGCTCTGGAAGGGTCTAGAGCCTCCATTTTTGCACTCAGGTCTAAGTCTCATGGCCCTCTATCAGAATCCAGAGTTTTGAGAAGATTGGGGATACTTAATTTTTCGCCCAAAAAAAAAACGTAAGGGGTAACACTGTCGTTTTTTTTTCGGGTCGAAATTTTGAGTTTCGATATCTCAGCTCTGGAAGGGTCTAGAGCCTCCATTTTTGCACTCAGGTCTAAGTCTCATGGCCCTCTATCAGAATCCAGAGTTTTGAGAAGATTGGGATACTTAATTTTTCGCCCAAAAAAAAAAAACGTAAGGGGTAACACTGTCGTTTTTTTTTTCGGGTCGAAATTTTGAGTTTCGATATCTCAGCTCTGGAAGGGTCTAGAGCCTCCATTTTTGCACTCAGGTCTAAGTCTCATGGCCCTCTATCAGAATCCAGAGTTTTGAGAAGATTGGGGATACTTAATTTTTCGCCCCAAAAAAAAAACGTAAGGGGTAACACTGTCGTTTTTTTTTCGGGTCGAAATTTTGAGTTTCGATATCTCAGCTCTGGAAGGGTCTAGAGCCTCCATTTTTGCACTCAGGTCTAAGTCTCATGGCCCTCTATCAGAATCCAGAGTTTTGAGAAGATTGGGGATACTTAATTTTTCGCCCAAAAAAAAAAACGTAAGGGGTAACACTGTCGTTTTTTTTTCGGGTCGAAATTTTGAGTTTCGATATCTCAGCTCTGGAAGGGTCTAGAGCCTCCATTTTTGCACTCAGGTCTAAGTCTCATGGCCCTCTATCAGAATCCAGAGTTTTGAGAAGATTGGGGATACTTAATTTTTCGCCCAAAAAAAAAAAACGTAAGGGGTAACACTGTCGTTTTTTTTTCGGGTCGAAATTTTGAGTTTCGATATCTCAGCTCTGGAAGGGTCTAGAGCCTCCATTTTTGCACTCAGGTCTAAGTCTCATGGCCCTCTATCAGAATCCAGAGTTTTGAGAAGATTGGGGATACTTAATTTTTCGCCCAAAAAAAAAAACGTAAGGGGTAACACTGTCGTTTTTTTTTCGGGTCGAAATTTTGAGTTTCGATATCTCAGCTCTGGAAGGGTCTAGAGCCTCCATTTTTGCACTCAGGTCTAAGTCTCATGGCCCTCTATCAGAATCCAGAGTTTTGAGAAGATTGGGGATACTTAATTTTTCGCCCAAAAAAAAAACGTAAGGGGTAACACTGTCGTTTTTTTTTCGGGTCGAAATTTTGAGTTTCGATATCTCAGCTCTGGAAGGGTCTAGAGCCTCCATTTTTGCACTCAGGTCTAAGTCTCATGGCCCTCTATCAGAATCCAGAGTTTTGAGAAGATTGGGGATACTTAATTTTTCGCCCAAAAAAAAAAACGTAAGGGGTAACACTGTCGTTTTTTTTTCGGGTCGAAATTTTGAGTTTCGATATCTCAGCTCTGGAAGGGTCTAGAGCCTCCATTTTTGCACTCAGGTCTAAGTCTCATGGCCCTCTATCAGAATCCAGAGTTTTGAGAAGATTGGGGATACTTAATTTTTCGCCCAAAAAAAAAAACGTAAGGGGTAACACTGTCGTTTTTTTTTCGGGTCGAAATTTTGAGTTTCGATATCTCAGCTCTGGAAGGGTCTAGAGCCTCCATTTTTGCACTCAGGTCTAAGTCTCATGGCCCTCTATCAGAATCCAGAGTTTTGAGAAGATTGGGGATACTTAATTTTTCGCCCAAAAAAAAAACGTAAGGGGTAACACTGTCGTTTTTTTTTTCGGGTCGAAATTTTGAGTTTCGATATCTCAGCTCTGGAAGGGTCTAGAGCCTCCATTTTTGCACTCAGGTCTAAGTCTCATGGCCCTCTATCAGAATCCAGAGTTTTGAGAAGATTGGGGATACTTAATTTTTCGCCCAAAAAAAAAAACGTAAGGGGTAACACTGTCGTTTTTTTTTCGGGTCGAAATTTTGAGTTTCGATATCTCAGCTCTGGAAGGGTCTAGAGCCTCCATTTTTGCACTCAGGTCTAAGTCTCATGGCCCTCTATCAGAATCCAGAGTTTTGAGAAGATTGGGGATACTTAATTTTTCGCCCCAAAAAAAAAAACGTAAGGGGTAACACTGTCGTTTTTTTTTCGGGTCGAAATTTTGAGTTTCGATATCTCAGCTCTGGAAGGGTCTAGAGCCTCCATTTTTGCACTCAGGTCTAAGTCTCATGGCCCTCTATCAGAATCCAGAGTTTTGAGAAGATTGGGGATACTTAATTTTTCGCCCAAAAAAAAAAAACGTAAGGGGTAACACTGTCGTTTTTTTTTCGGGTCGAAATTTTGAGTTTCGATATCTCAGCTCTGGAAGGGTCTAGAGCCTCCATTTTTGCACTCAGGTCTAAGTCTCATGGCCCTCTATCAGAATCCAGAGTTTTGAGAAGATTGGGGATACTTAATTTTTCGCCCCAAAAAAAAAAACGTAAGGGGTAACACTGTCGTTTTTTTTTTCGGGTCGAAATTTTGAGTTTCGATATCTCAGCTCTGGAAGGGTCTAGAGCCTCCATTTTTGCACTCAGGTCTAAGTCTCATGGCCCTCTATCAGAATCCAGAGTTTTGAGAAGATTGGGGATACTTAATTTTTCGCCCAAAAAAAAAAAACGTAAGGGGTAACACTGTCGTTTTTTTTTCGGGTCGAAATTTTGAGTTTCGATATCTCAGCTCTGGAAGGGTCTAGAGCCTCCATTTTTGCACTCAGGTCTAAGTCTCATGGCCCTCTATCAGAATCCAGAGTTTTGAGAAGATTGGGGATACTTAATTTTTCGCCCAAAAAAAAAAAACGTAAGGGGTAACACTGTCGTTTTTTTTTCGGGTCGAAATTTTGAGTTTCGATATCTCAGCTCTGGAAGGGTCTAGAGCCTCCATTTTTGCACTCAGGTCTAAGTCTCATGGCCCTCTATCAGAATCCAGAGTTTTGAGAAGATTGGGGATACTTAATTTTTCGCCCAAAAAAAAAAAACGTAAGGGGTAACACTGTCGTTTTTTTTTCGGGTCGAAATTTTGAGTTTCGATATCTCAGCTCTGGAAGGGTCTAGAGCCTCCATTTTTGCACTCAGGTCTAAGTCTCATGGCCCTCTATCAGAATCCAGAGTTTTGAGAAGATTGGGGATACTTAATTTTTCGCCCAAAAAAAAAAACGTAAGGGGTAACACTGTCGTTTTTTTTTCGGGTCGAAATTTTGAGTTTCGATATCTCAGCTCTGGAAGGGTCTAGAGCCTCCATTGTTGCACTCAGGTCTAAGTCTCATGGCCCTCTATCAGAATCCAGAGTTTTGAGAAGATTGGGGATACTTAATTTTTCGCCCCAAAAAAAAAACGTAAGGGGTAACACTGTCGTTTTTTTTTCGGGTCGAAATTTTGAGTTTCGATATCTCAGCTCTGGAAGGGTCTAGAGCCTCCATTGTTGCACTCAGGTCTAAGTCTCATGGCCCTCTATCAGAATCCAGAGTTTTGAGAAGATTGGGGATACTTAATTTTTCGCCCAAAAAAAAAAACGTAAGGGGTAACACTGTCGTTTTTTTTTCGGGTCGAAATTTTGAGTTTCGATATCTCAGCTCTGGAAGGGTCTAGAGCCTCCATTGTTGCACTCAGGTCTAAGTCTCATGGCCCTCTATCAGAATCCAGAGTTTTGAGAAGATTGGGGATACTTAATTTTTCGCCCAAAAAAAAAAAACGTAAGGGGTAACACTGTCGTTTTTTTTTCGGGTCGAAATTTTGATTTTCGATATCTCAGCTCTGGAAGGGTCTAGAGCCTCCATTGTTGCACTCAGGTCTAAGTCTCATGGCCCTCTATCAGAATCCAGAGTTTTGAGAAGATTGGGGATACTTAATTTTTCGCCCCAAAAAAAAAAACGTAAGGGGTAACACTGTCGTTTTTTTTTCGGGTCGAAATTTTGATTTTCGATATCTCAGCTCTGGAAGGGTCTAGAGCCTCCATTGTTGCACTCAGGTCTAAGTCTCATGGCCCTCTATCAGAATCCAGAGTTTTGAGAAGATTGGGGATACTTAATTTTTCGCCAAAAAAAAAAAACGTAAGGGGTAACACTGTCGTTTTTTTTTACGGGTCGAAATTTTGATTTTCGATATCTCAGCTCTGGAAGGGTCTAGAGCCTCCATTGTTGCACTCAGGTCTAAGTCTCATGGCCCTCTATCAGAATCCAGAGTTTTGAGAAGATTGGGGATACTAAATTTTTCGCCCAAAAAAAAAAAACGTAAGGGGTAACACTGTCGGTTTTTTTTCGGGTCGAAATTTTGATTTTCGATATCTCAGCTCTGGAAGGGTCTAGAGCCTCCATTGTTGCACTCAGGTCTAAGTCTCATGGCCCTCTATCAGAATCCAGAGTTTTGAGAAGATTGGGGATACTAAATTTTTCGCCCAAAAAAAAAACGTAAGGGGTAACACTGTCGTTTTTTTCTCTTGTAACCACAGCCGTATCCAACTGATCTGACGGCACGGGCGCTTTGGTCTGCACAAGCCCCGGAAGTGATCTCTTGTGCATGTACACACATTGTTTACACAGATTTTAGAAGTTTAACTTTTCACTGTGAAGATCTAAACATATTTAGATGTACAGGAAATTGCAATGGAAGACGATTTCGATATTTAGATCTTCACAGTGAAAGGTAAAACTTCCGAAATCTGTGTAAACAATGAGTGACGCACATGCGCGAGATATCACTTCCGGGGCTTTCTGGCGCGCTTGCGCAGATAGAAGCGGCCTCGCCCTCGCCCTCAGAGTACTTGGACGTCACTGCGATTACACAAGGTAAAAACTATATTAATACCGTTTGTTTTCTCTCACAAACCGCTCGTTTCGTGTCTTAGGCCATCAATGTGTACTTACATTTACGAGTCAGTCAATCATGTTTAATTTGGACTTCTCTGTGCATGCTCTTTGAGGTGGGCCCCATAAATCTCCATTATATGATGCATAGACAACGACGGTTTGTCCTAAAAATATCAAAATTGAAAATACTGTGGAAACAAAGACACCTACATCTTGGATGCCCTTGAGGTAAGCTAAAACATCAAAAGGAATTTGAGATGGTGTAATTTGGGAGAGAAAAAATGTTTACAAGTTTGCAACTCTTAAAATATTTCTCTCTTTGGCTTCAAATTTACTGATACACATGCATGGCTTTTGTCTATAACTACAAATCACACTGTCACAGGCGTTCAGTTGATTTGAATCAAATATACCTCCATTAGTAATGACGAAAACGAACAGTATTTATGTTGTTTTTACCTCTTGTAATCACAGCCACGTTCAAGTGATCTAAGGGCACGGGCGCTTTGTGGCTGTGGCTACATGAGGTAAAAACGATATAAATACTGTTCATTTTCTCACAAACCGCTTTCAAACCGCTCGTTTCGTGTCTTAGGCCATCAATGTTTACTTACATTTACGAGTCATTAAATCATGTTTAATTTGGACTTCTCTGTGCATGCTCTTTGAGGTGGTGACAATAGACCTCCATTACTTGACTGACAGACAGATATCAAAATTGAAAATACTGTGGAAACAAAGACACCTACATCTTGGATACCCTTGAGGTAAGCTAAAACATACCAAAAATGTATATCAAAGTGAACTATCCCTGTAATGTTTCATGTCATGGTAATGACCATGTCATATCAGTCTTAAATGTTATCTGATATGTGTGTTTCCCTCCCTGTTTTCAGAGCCTTTTGCAGCATCCCCAGATGGGCAGGCAGAGAAAAAAACGTCCAAAATGTGCATTGTGGACTCGTTTTCTCATTAGTTTTAAGAGAAAATAAAAATATATATTTAAAAAAAAAAGTGTTTTGTTTTTCTTTGCAGAAGTCTGAAAGAGGACATTTATCCAAGTTACAATATTTGTAATATTTACAATATGCTGTCCTATGAAATTACAGAAAATACCTAAAATTACAGGAAATTCCTGGCTACTGAGTTGCCGTAAATATAAAATTTTGCTGTAAAATTTACAGTATTCTATCCTGTAAAATTTACTGTAAACAGCTCCACACGAATAGGACAACTATGGAAGTAATGAAGAGATTTAAGCAGTGTTGTTCCCAAATTTTCTCCATTAAGCTTATAACAGGATGTGATGTTAAAAAATGTTAAAATGCAAACTACCATAAAAAGTTTCTTGTACAAAATACATAAGACAGATTTTTAATGCTTGTATTGACTGTACATGAGTCTTTTATATTCAGTCGCTTTCTTTAACTCACACATAACGTGCCGTTGACTCCCTCTAGTGTCCTTAATACATATTCAGTTATATCAAATAAATCTGTGAAGGGTATGGCCCTTTGGTACCAGCTTGTAATATTTTTTTATTTTTTTTTGGACGAGTGTTTAGTATTATATATGTGAATTATTGAAACGCTATGGTGTTGAGCAATTTCCAGCTGGCCTTGTTGGCGTTCAGTAATTGGACGGCTATGAGAGTGTTTGTATATAATGTTTATTTAGAGCAGGTGGCTGTTGATGCAGTCACTGCAAGCACACCACTGTTCCCAATGCCAGTCACAGCAGGTATCATACAAGTCAATGGCAGAACATCAACACAATATACAGCCTGCACACACTGAGCAGTGCAGATTTATTTCTTTTTTTAAATTTCTCTGCAAATAGGATGGAATTGAAAACAGCTTTCATTATTAAATAACATCTTGCACCAACAACAAGTCTGACTTCAGTGTTTTCAGAATAATTTTCATTGTTTTTTTTTCTTCTCTGGTATTAAAAAAGAAGCAAACATGACGATAAGAAACTGACAGAAATGAGAACTTTAAAGTGGAGAAATCAAGTTAAAAAAAAAGGATGATTTCACAGTGACAAACATCCAGCTATATACACAGAAGAAGTGAGGACAGGGTTGTAACTATTAAATGAACACTGGATCGACACCCAGTCGTTTGAAGCGATAGGCATGATAAAGCTTTTATAAAAGCCATTCCCATGCCAGACATCTGCACTTTGTCCACGGAGCAGACCACAACAAAGAGGGATATAATTCTGAACATCTGGTGGACAAAAGCTGAGACCGGCCACATATCACATAGTTCAAACATGAAAGACTAAATAAAAAGAACTAAAGCAAGGCACATACATGTTAAAAAAAAAAAAATGTAACATTGCATAATATACAACTTATTTCATCTGAAGACATGGCAGTCAAAAAACATGTCACAAAAAGTTACCTTAAAAAAGAAAACTGGACTTCTAAAAAAATGACCATTTACAATTCATTTAAAACCCTTTGAGCCAAGAAGACACGTTTGTCTCAAATATTAGCAGTTTCATCAACAAGCCCTCTTGATGCTGCATCGTTAAATACTTTTTGAAAACATCTATAATAATCTCTGTTAATAACTTAAATATTACAAATATTCTTTTCTCTCTTTTTTTTTTAAGAACCAGGGAAGGGATTAAGCATATGGCGCTACTGAAAGTGTGTAAAGCATTGTGGGACCTACACAACTATTTTTCTTGCTTGTGTTCCCCTTCCTTTGGGCCCTTTCTTAAATTGCATTTAAGATCATTTTGATGCTGTGACTATTCTAATAATGAGCAGGCAGATTGTCATGGCAACAAAGATGGTTAAGTAATGAGAGACTGAGTTTGCTGGCAATGAGATAATGACATTCAGAGGCTTCCAATAGGTTTGGTGCTGTCATAACAGCAAACTGCCCTCACCATGAATGAGTGAACATGGCATCTGTTAACATCTCATGTCCACAGAGACCAAACTGTCAAAGCGTCACTCATTCTACCCTCAATATGTCCCTGTAAAAGTCACCTAATGTGAGTCTCAGTGAATATGTTTAACCTACTGCTATGTTTTTCAGAATAAGTTATGTACCCAAGCTTAATTTGCATCTTGGACTAGTGCTATAACTTTGGTCATTGAGGAAATGTCTGTCTCGATGATACTGGGGGGAATTCAATACAAAGCAGGCACACCATGGTACATTCACACCCTTAAACAGCCACTGCGCAATGTTCTGAGATTAGACAGCATGCATGCATGCTTCCAGTGGAAACACACCTGACCAGTGGTGCAAAATCCAGAAATTGCAAAATCCTTGTTAGTTCACTACACTGTCAGTCGATAACACCTTACATGCATGTTTCTTTTCGATTGCCGTTTTATGCCACTCACAAACACATACATTTGCAACTTTCTCACTTTGTGCTTCCTGATGTCCCACCTTCCAAAAACCCAAACCATCACTGGATCCGTGTACATCGCCTGTGTTTCTCAGGTGTAGTAAAAGTCAACATGACTCTATTTACTTTCTTAATGCACAATCCTGGACACTTTATTCCTAAGAAAAATGAATTTGTCTTAATATTCACTTTCGGCACACAGGCTATTTCATAATGCTAACAAATAGCTAAATAGCTATTTTGGTATCCAGTGCCTACTTTAAATTGCCAAAGAACAGAATCAAGTACCATTGTATATTTTGTAGCATTTAGGCCTAGAAATGCATTACATCACGGAAGTAAAATGGCTTTGACTTCAAGGCCGCCTACACTGTGTATCCCCTTTCTGCAGATGACTAAAGCATAGAGATGTCCAAGGATGAGGCCATGCCTCGCCAAATCAGAGCACCCTTCCCACAAGGCAATGCCTCTCATCGGGCCTATCTCAGCTTGAACCTGTTTGCTTGTGTGTTAGCAGCACTGAGGTCACCTCTCACGTTAAGGCACACAGGACACTGCACATGATGAGGGCAAAGAAAAATAGGGAGGGTGAAGGAAGAAGCAGGAATGTATGAGTTCGCACAGGGAAAAAGTATATGGAAACATAAAGGGTCACAGCAGCAGCAGCAGCAGCACAGAGCGGGAGCCCAGAGCAAGCACAGAGCAGGGGGTGAAACAGCCACTTCAGTCACTACATTCAACACAGCCCACAACACTCTTCAGCAGAGCACAGCCAAACATACAAGATGTTTAAGCCAGACTTATTTTTTGTTTTGTTTTAAAACTTCATTATAGTCATAGAAAAATCCACATATCTGTCATCAAACTTTATAGATTTCTTAATGTTTCAACACTGTATGTACCATTGAACATGGAATAAAAACATAAAATATTTATATTTATATATATATTTATATATATAACTGTACTAATGCATGACTCTCACTATGAGATTTTTTTCTTTATAGATACAAACTTTCCTCATGCTTACAATGTACACATACCATACTATTATTTCATATACATTTATTGTTTTCATATTATTATTTTACTACTCATTGCTCATGGTTGATAGAGATATTCCATGGACAGAGAGTTGAGCTTTAAAACCCAACCTCTGCCTCTCCACCCTCTGCTCTGTCTTTGATGTTTAAAGCCCTGCATGGCCTTCTGCCCAGTCCTGAGGTACATCAACTCGGGTTTGTGCAAAACCAACTCGGAGGGAGAGAGGAGAGACAGGTGTTTCATGACAATGGGGAATGAGCAGGAGAACAGTAGGGGGAGAGAGGAGCAAGGGATGAAGGAAAGGGGTAGGTGGGTATGTTGTTGGTCACTGTGCCCTTGTGCTCTCCAGGGGTCCTGAGGTTGTGCCACAGAGACACATGCTGTGCTCTTCACTCCAGCATGGCATCCAGCTGATCGGCCAGGTCATCGAACATGCTGCCGATGTCGTCTAGGATGCTCACTGTGCTCTTGTTTTCAGTCATTGAGCTGTGAATCAAAACACGGTTAAATATCTTTTCAAAATAAGAAAAAATGTAGCTGCAAGCAACAGTTGTGGGGTCAAAACAGACATGCGCGAATTCAAAAGTTGAATAGATTTATTTGGTCGACACACCCCAGTGGTGAATTTAAAAGAGAATAAATTCAAAAGCTATAAACAGATCTGCCTTTTAGTTATCAAATTTGATCAGTTGATGTCGCTGTCACTAAAGGTAGGTGGTTTCTTCGGGGAGTCTCAATGATAGAACAGAAGCCTTGCCAATATCAAGCCTCAACTGTTCAGCTTTTTCGTGTTTAAATTGGCTAACATGCTATAGGCAGTTTTGAAAAGAAAAATAATTAATTACTATAAAATTCTGGTACTCGCTGTATTTAGCATGATTTAGCAAAACTGCTTGAAGTCTGTTTCTTAATAACCACAGATGTAGACTCAAAACTGCTGAATTGATTTGAATTGATTATATTAACCTCAGACTAGATGCCATAATAGCATAGATTCCTCCTGGTCTATTATGTCATACAATTTTTG
Organism: Pimephales promelas; assembly: GCF_016745375.1. The sequence goes on from NW_024121321.1 coordinate 22,738,981, forward strand.
CATGTTTCATGACACTCACTCTCTTTGCCCATCCTCCTTGATCTTCTCTTCTACTGCCAGCAGGGCCGCAGCCAGTGAGGCACTGGTCTCCTCTATCTTCTGGTGCATTGCATCTGCCGTCACTACCCCTGCGACACATGCTGATCCAGTTGAACCGTCCATGGATACACCACTGATTGAGGAGCGAGGGGGCTTCACGGGTGGGGGTGTAGGGGTGGGGGTTGGTGGAGTCTGTGGGGTTTGGGGTGTCTGAGGTGTCTGTGGGGTGTGAGGAGACTGAGGTGTGTGTGGGGTGTGAGGAGACTGTGGTGTGTGTGAGGTCTGCGCGCTCAAAGCTAGTGGGGTTGTAGCCTTGACAGGGTTGGTCTGGGCAGAAGCTGTACTGGCCATTCTGGTGATAGTCTGCTTGGCTGGAGATGGTGTGGGAGTGGGATTAGGCGTCGTGTTTAAAGACTGCAGAACATTTTTGGATGGTTTGGGAGCTGTGGGAGGAGGTGTAGGTTTTGGTGAAATCGGAGGAGGTACTTTCTTTCCTTCAACTGTAGAGAGATAGGAAGAGAGACGGGAAGAGAGACTGACTGAGATGACATTGATTCAACAAGGTTTAAACGTTACAAGGCTTTATGGGATACTCACATAATTGTGTAAAGACAGGGCAAGTGAAAGGCCCGCACTGTGTAGTACCTGGGCTGCCAGGTGCCCCAGTTGGTCCAGGAAATGGAGCTTTCTTGGTGATGGCAGCCGGTGGTCCTTGTTTCTTTATGTGCTGGGCCAGAACAGGTTTGGGAGACACTGGAGGCTTGACAGATTTACGAGGGGTACTCTCAGTGGTGTGGCCTTCCAGGTCTGGACTGTCCCGACGGGGCGAGTTCTCGGGATGTTCCTGTGGCCGGGGCTGCTCTGAAACGGTCACCTCTGACACAGGGCGTCTTTTAATGGTCCCAGTCCCATTCTCGTATGGTACGTGCATCTGCCCATCCTGTTGATCCTCTGCATCTTTGTCTTTGCTTTTGGGACGGCGCTTAACCGTATTTGACTCTGTGAGCAGGAACTTGGTGCCATTTGGCTGCTGCTTGGTGCTCTGGACCCTCCTTTTCAGTGAGTCTGTGGCATCCACACATGAAAGGTCTTCCTGGGGTAAAGAGTACGACATTTCTAGGCTCTCCTCAGCCTCATCCTTTCCCTGTCTAGGTTTTTGTTTGATGGTAAGGTTTCCATCCTCAGCAAACGGAAGGTTCTCTGCTGAACTCCCACTAGAGCTTGATTGTGGTTCAGTGCGTTGTCTATCCTGGACAGGCTCTGGTCCTCGCTTAGCAGCTGCCACCAACTCAGTGACAGGCCCACTAATGGTCCTGCGGCGGTTCACTACTTCCCCATCCAGTCCAATGGCATCACGCTGCTTTGTTCCAGCAGAACCCACCTGTAGAGAAACAACCATGTTTTACTACGACAGATTTTGCTAACAGACATCTTTATGAAAAATGCTGAGCATCATCCCAAGGGGGTACTGACAATCACCTTACCTGCAGATAGTGACCTGCAGATTTCTGTGAAGCAAGACCCTTGGCACCCCCACCAATAGAGGACATTTCCAACATGGCCGCAATGCTCCTCACAGTTCCTGCACTGCCTGTGTCTACAGTGCCACCCAGGTCACTAGCACGTCTTTGTGGTTGATAGGGAACATCCAAAAGAGGTCCACTGCTTGCCTCCTTGGGTACTTCAGCCAGATTACTGCTGGAGCTTGAGATAGCCGAACTAGAGCGTTTAGGGGGAGGTGGAGGAGGACCTTTCTTTTTCTGCCTGAGTGCAAAGGACTGGCTTCGGTTGACATTCTTTTCTGCCTGCCCTTTCATTGAGTTGCTGCGACCCACCCGGTGCTGTACTGTTGCATACTTTCCTCCTGAATCTGTCACATTCAGTTCATCGCGCTCCTGCTCGCCATCAGACACAGCATATCGATTCAGGCTGTGGGCACGTTTCTTAGGCAGACCATACTCATCGCAAGCATCGTCGCCATCTGGTGGCAGGCACAGGAGTGGCACTGAGACAGCAGCTCCTTGGGGTGCAGCTTCCATGGTTTCCACAGGCTGGGCAGCTGGGTGTGGATGGGACATTTGAGTTGGGGATTGGGGGTGAGCACGAGGTGTCATGGGCTTCTCTGTCTGTTGGAGCAGCTGAGGACTAGGTTTTGGTTTACCTGGTGGGTTGCTCATCGTTTGTGAGGCGGGAGGCTTCATTTTGGTGGGTGTTTGTGGTGGAGTATAGGGTGGTCCTGCACCTTGGGGATAAGACTGACGTGGTTTTGGCTGCGCCGATGAGACACTTCTCTGGCCTCCTTGGCTGCTCTGGCGCATTGTACGTGCCTCCTTTCTGGGTGGCCCGCTAGGCTCCTCTGTGTCTCGGCTCTTATTCATGCTGTTCTCATGCAGACTGCGGGCTCGGTGCTGTGCTCCCGGAGCACTGTTGTTTCTCAACTCTGTGCAGTCCTGCACATCAGCAGGGTGTTTAAGAGCTGCCTGTAACTCCCCGCTCAGTTCACTGTCCTGAAAGGTGCTCATTTTAGGAGACATACACTCTATGCTATCATGGGGTGGGCTTTCAATTGCCATCACCTCCTGAGCGGCTGGGGGCTTTTTACGCAATGCGTTACGACCATCAGTGGCCTTCTGGATCTCAGCCAGCTTCTTCACTGCAAGCATAAGCTTCTTCTGGTGTCCTACGCAAATTTGGTTAAAGTACTGTAAACCAACATGGCCTATGCACTTTGGTAAAAAAAGAGAAATTTTATGTGTAATCATTTTGAAGTACTTAAAGATTATGGATCCCAGTCCACTGTCTTACCAAGTTTTGTGATGCCAATCTCCTGAAGGTCCTCCCACGTAATGTCAGTGATAAAGTCAATGTTCTCGTAGCCATTTTTGACTAAAATTTGGTGATATTGGCTCAACCCAATCAAGGATAACCATTCTCCAAGACTCGCCTACAGATTAAATAGATATAAAAACAAATTACATCTGGATGCGTGTCTATGTGTATGTTCAGGTAATCTTACGTTGTGGGAACAAAATAGTAATACCAGGAATGTTAAATCTTTATTAGGAAACAGCTTTTAAATCATCCTAAACAATCTATTTTGAAAATGTTAAAATGCCGGAAGTTTTTTGTAAGGGTTGTGTTTAGGGTTAGGGTATCTATACAGATTGTACAGGTACTGTATAAAAATTATTACTTCTATGGAAAGTCCCCATAAAACATGGAAACCCAATGTGTGTTTTTGTATCTGCACTCACCGGTTTTTGATCAGGCAGCCACTCATTAACACTGAGCTTATTTATCTCCGAGGTTATCTTCTTTCGATGTCCTGGTTTGGTTACTCCAATAGCTGTTAAATCCTGAAAATACATATAGGAGTCCCAGAAACCATCAGATCTATAACCAATCACATTCAAGAACCCCAAGACCTTTGTACACAAATACACACTAAACCAAGTGGCGCAAATTCTATGAACATCACATTACATATACACAAAAAAGATGATAGAAGCTGATGAAAAAAAATGGGAAAGAGAAAATAATAAAATAATACCAGGAGCAAGTGAGGAAAAGAAGCCTTTTCAGAGTACCCCGAAACACAATCATATAAACATATCCTAATTGAGCATGTCCATGGTGTTTCAACAAAATACCCCAGTTAATTCTGCTTTCAGCAATAATATGTAAATCTCATGAAGGCAGTGGTTTAATGTAATTAAGTATGGCAGATGAGTTTGCTTCCAGGAATTCTAATTGCTCAAAGATTAATTTTAGTTTTAGTAACAATTTAGTTTAGTTCAGTTTAGTAATTATATTTATATGCCCATAAATACATAGCTCACAAGAGCATGTACATATGCTTAAGTTATTATGTGGGTAATCAAGATACCAATATAACATACTAGGAAACACATTTAATAACCAAAACAGCAACAATGTCTGGTAAGATATTTCCATCCTTTTTCACGAGTCTCATAAAGCCTGTGTGAGCCATGCCCATGGCTTTATGTGCTTCAGTTCAGACTCATTGTAATCCGTTTCACTTAAAAATCCAAGGAGAGTTTGTTGGTTGATTCGTTTTTATCTTCTGACTGCTTCTTTTCTGTGCTTTGGGTGGGTCTGTGAGTGTTACATTTAGGGGAAGAGGGGAGTGACGTAAATAGTTTAGGGTGGCTTAAGGAGGTGGGGGGGTGGGGGGGGGGACAACTCTTACCTCTGGGGTCATTCGGCTAATTGTAGGAATGTCATAGCCGGCGCTGATGAAGTTTGGAGCGTAGACCTGCAGCTGAAATTCACTCAGCCATTCGATAACAGCCTCTGAGCTCTAGAAGAAAAGATAGGTGGCAGTCTATCACTGTTTGGGTCCTGTGGCTGAAGATGGACCAGACCCCAGGTCAACAAATGAGCCAATGACCAATGTCACAGCTTCACTAAACTTTATAAGTTAATAAATAATTAAAAAGTCCACCCTACTTTTTTGTATTAAATTGGACTAATTGCTCTTAGTCCAGTATTACTGCTCTGGCAACAAGGGACAAAGCTTTAGCAAATAAGGACTAGTGTCCATACAGTTTCTGCTTTGGGATGCCATTTCCCTTGAAGTAGGAGGATGTACTGTACACTCTGTTTAGGGGAGGCAAAAAGGGAGTTGGGCAGCAGAGAAAATAGGGCTGTTTTGAACAGATGGCCCTTAGTCCACAAGTCCAGCATGGAGCAGCTCTACTCAGCAGCTCAAAAGTCGTGCTGGGAAAGATATGGCAGCCACATTTCTCTGTTATATGACTAAATGGCGGAATTTCTGATATCAGCTGATTGTAAAAATTACAGAAAAAATAGATCAAAAACTGCGAGACTACCAATTTGCAACATACAATGTAATTTAATGAGATAAAGAGTAAATAATACCTATACTGTTATATTTTGTTGGTACTGTGTTAAAAAAAATAATCTAATTTTCCTTATAGCTCTAACTGTTCTTCAAGTCTCAAGTTTAGTATGTATCTAAATCCACATTTAAATCAAACGTCTACATTGTTGGGTACTCTCTGAAAAGAAATCAAAAGGTGAAAATTACTGAAAATAAGGCAAAAAAATGTTTGGAATGGACTTTAAAATGTAGCAAAGAAAATGAAATGAATGATCAGAAAGCATCACAGTGAAAGGAATCACTGTCGAGATTGGAAAGCAGCATCAGACAGAGCAGCTGACAGAAACCTGAAGCTGAAGACAGCATGCAAGGAAGCCTGCGGAAAAGCCCACTCACCGTGTCCTGACGACAACCGAGAGCGTGTAATACCGATGAGGCCAGCTGTGAGAGGAAGTGCTGGGAAAGCATCCTGGATGTGCAGATGCCAGTGCATCTATATGTATGTGTGTGTGAGAGTGTATGCTTGTTTGAGGAAAGGTAACGGGACAGTGTGTTTTGAGTAGGAGTCTCCTTACCTTCCCCTCAGGCAGCGCCTCCCCTTTCCTCTGGGACACTGCCTCCCCATACGGCTGCTCATGGAGTGGACAGCTTGACAAACTCTGACTGCGTGAGGAAGATCCTAGAAGGACCATGAGATCATTCATACACATTGGAGCATTGCTATTACACAACCAATCCCTGTTATGCTTTTTGACTAGCTACTCCTTTAGCCAATCAGATTTTTGTGATGCTCCCACCCACAGCAATTAGTTCAACCATCTGGCACAAAAAATGAGCCAAGTCTCTTATTTGTGGGGAAAAAAAATTGGATGGAGAGACTTATTTGTGGCAAGATGCTCTCATATGAAATCTTTTCAAAAGAGCCATTTGAAATTCCCACTAACCTTTGTTGCTGGAAGCATGAGAAGGGTGTTCCAAAGACTTCGTCTGCTCCAGCAGGTGTTCTTTAGCTTTGGCAGACTGTGATAAAACCGTGGCCAAAAGCTACAGGACAAACAAAGCTCATCAGATCAATAAATAACATACAAATATCAATGCAGACTATACAAATTGGACCTCAAGTGCACCCCCTTATTGAAGAACAAAGCTTTGTGAGACTGAGTAACAGGTTCTTCTCTAATGTATTAAAGGTCCTGCTGAAAAAATTCAGCTAAATTCATCTCCTCAAGGTGGCTGGTTGAAGCTGATTATTTATTGGTCAGGTACAAGCTGATTTAGGTGGACTACCAGCTAATGGGGGTTAAGGTCGACCTCATAAACCACCTTGGTCAACCTGGTTAGGGCAGATAGATTTGTTTGTTGGGAGGTCTTTTAAGGTGGTTAGATGGTCCAAGCAGGTTTAGTTGGACTGCTAGCTTGTAAGGGTCAAGGTTGACCTTGTAAATCATCTTGATACACCTTATTTGGTCTGAAAAACTATATGGTAACTGGTTTTAAATGTTTTCTAGCAGGAGCTGAAGCTCATTATTTATGTTGTTTTTTTAATCCATTCTAGCTGGTTCAGGTGGACTACCAGGAAATGGGCACAAGGTTGGCCTTGAAGATCATCTTGTAGATGATCTGGAAAAATTCCAAAACACAACTGAAGTTGACAAGGCTGTTCATCTAAGGATGTTATGACCTGTTTTTTTTCTAATACATCTTGTAATAATAGATAAGAGGCTTCTAAAATGAATGACAAACAACAAATAAGGCAGTTCTTTCAGGTATCTTCTCAAAACTACAATTGGGGATGAGTCACTTTGCATGTGAGATAGCTCACCTTGACTCCCTCTGCCTGTGCGTGAAGGATATTGCTGCTGCCTGCGCTCTGTCCACTACCAGAGGATCGGGCACTGGCCACACTCCCTGAACTGCCCACACTGCTGCGGTCTCCACCTGGAACAACAAGCCCCCAGCAAACACATACACAAACACAGTCAGCCTCATTGGACCATACCACCACGATTGCTCCAATCACACCACTATGAACTTCCCCTCTGCAATGCACTGATCTGATACACGGGATGACAGGGACTTACATAACAATGGTGAAAGACAAGGTGATTGATGGACACAAGACGTTAGCATCGTCACTAACACAAACACACTCAGGCCCACACTACATTCATTGAAAATGCAGTTTGCCACAGGGCTACAGACACATCTGTGGATTGTCTCTACGTGTGCTCTCGAGGGAACGATTCCACGGATGTTACTGTAACAGAGCGAATGAGACCCTTTCAATGCGCCTACACGCCTGCAACTGAGGAGGTTTCTAGGGTCAGGAGTACAGCAGCTGCGCCAGGAGCGTGGCAAAGCAGGAGGAGTCATGAGAGAAGAGGAAGAGGAGGACGAGGAAGGGGCAGTCCTGCTGTTACCTGCCACAGGCTTGCGCAGCACCCAGATCTCTTCGCTGCTGCCGCCACCCTGGGGACCACCGGCTGTGGTGGGTGAGCCATGTGGACTGGAGTCTGAGCCGCGAGAACCTTTAACACAGAAACCACCATTAACTGCGCCCTGGCTTGGCCACCTGCCCGGGATCAGAGGTTTTCTGGACAGGTCAGGCAAGAGGAAACCTTAACTATATGTGCTTTAGCAGTCTGTTGGACCACAAACCTCATTCTCTCTCTCTCTTTCAAACACAAGGCACACAAGGCAATCGCGCATATATATATATACTGTATATCTAACACAAATATATATGAACATTTATATACAGAGGTACATGAAATATATAAGAAGAAACATGTACTGTATATATGTGTATATACATATATATATGCCTTGATTTACACATACACATAGGTAAAACATATATAATATATACAGAGATATATGATTATATATGTAAATAGGTTTAACAACAAGAGGAGTTGCAGTGCATTACAGGAGCATAGTTCATTAGGGATTCCAAAGACATCAAACCACAAGTGTGTGTAAATACAAATAAATCCAATACCCTCTTATGGTAATGGTCTCTAATCATTGAAGAGAGACAGTCTCACCAGACTATAATGTTGTTAAAGGAATAATTAACTTAAAGATGACAATTCTGCCATCATTTTTTCAGCCCCCTGTTTATACAAAACTGTGTGATTTTATTTTGTGAACACAAATTTGATTTGTTTTGCTGTTTTTAAAGGGATAGTTCATCCAAAAATGATTACTCACCCCCATGCTGTTCCAACCCCGTAAGACCCCGGTCATCTTCGGAACACAAATGATTAAATGATTGATTTTAAATTGATTAAATTTGAGAGCTGGATCACTGCCACATAGGCACCCTAAGGGACTGAAACTTGACGGCTCAGAAAGTCAATGAAGAAAATGTTTAAATATTCCATGTGACAACAGTGGCTCAACTATAAGTTTATCAAGCGACGAGAATACTTCTTGTGCGAAAAAAAAAAAAACGACTTTATTCGGGCCTGAGACGAGAGTTTCCACGACGCATGCGCGAGAACTAGGTTATTTTTCTAGTTCTTCTTGTTCAGTTCTCGCACATGTGTCGTGGTAATCTCTTGACCTCTTGTCTGAGGCCCAGAAGTCAGAAAAGGAATAGTCGAATAAAGTCGTATATTTTTTTCGCACAAGAAGTATTCGCGTCGCTTGATAAACTTATAGTTGAGCCACTGTAGTCACATGGAATATTTAAACATTTTCTTCAATGACTTTCTGGGCCGTCAAGTTTCAATCCCTTAGGCAGCATATGTAGCAGTGATCCACCTCTCAGATTTAATCAAAAATATCTTCATTTGTTTTCCGAAGACGAACGAAGGTCTTACGGTGTTGGTACAGCATGGGGGTGAGTAATTAATGACTTAATTTTCATTTTTGGGTGAACTAACCCTTTAAGAGAAAATCAGCATAATTCTTCAAAATGGATTTAAACATTTTATAGAAAGTGAGCAGGAAATAAAATAGATTAGTCAAAATATTTTGCTATGTCCACCATTCAAATTCTGCTGGACACAGATTCCATGTGGGCCTGACGATTACTGATCATTTAGAACTAAAACAGACATATTTATATTACAATTTACGGTGATCCAGAGAACATAAGAATATCTTCATGCTCCGTACCTATATCAAAGTTTGGTTTGATACACATCGTTGAAAAGATCAGAGTTAGTATGAATGGACAGATCAGTAGAGTTGAGATGAAGGAGAGTTGAAACAGACAGATGTTCGGTGACGGACAAATGGCTGTGCAGAGATGCAGGAATGGAGGGGTGAGAGGCTGGCTCCGCATTCCCTATTGGTCACGTGTACGAGTGAACGGTTGAAAGGGGCAGTGGAACGAATCCAAAGTGTGGTCATCACAGAGAGGGAAAATATAGCACCAAGATCAGGGAAATTTAGGGGTAAAAGAGGAGAGATAACAGCTTCAACAAAGAGAGGCCCATGAACCTCTTTTGTGCTGGTCAAAAGAACTTACTAGCCAAATCTTGATCATTCTTGGCCTCTAAAAAAACATAACAAACAACCAAAATAATGTCAGAAAATAAAATTAAACGTGTTTAATTTGAAATTAAATGTAAAGTTCAGAAATAATAATTTTCAGAAAACTTTAAGGAATTAGTGGAACTAATTGATCATTGTTTGTATTCAGACTATTTAAACGAAAAATACTGTAATTTAACACATTCCTTAAAGCTTTGTGAATAATAATAACATCAATAAATAATAATAATAATACAGTGGAGACAGATTAGGGGATCTGTACCTTGTCCACTGTGTGGCTCTTCTGAGTTGTTGGGGGACCTGTTATAGCCAAAGGAAGTGAAAAGTGGCAGATGGGAATGTGGTGGCGGAGGTGGAGGAGGCGGCAGGATATGAATCTCATGATACGAGTCCCCATTCACCATGGCAACGGCGGGCGACACGGGGCCGCACACCGGCGCACAGAGCTGTATCTTTTGATACTGTTGGGTACAAGTGACTGTACTCCATGAACCTAGATACGACAACACAGCAACCACCACCACCACAACAAACAAAACAATTACACATAAGAGAGGGAAAGCAAATTAACCCAACACAAAAATCACAACCAATCACAAAATTCAAAACGGAAAAACCATAAAAGACAAATTAAAGGGAAGAAAACGCTTGTTTTGCACTTCGAGCAGCTACGTGTGAGAATGGAGTGAAGAACTATTTCTTCAAGGATGAAGGATATTGTTATAATATACATATGAAGAGTTCAGATGCAAAAGCCTCTAAATGCCATTTGAAATTTTTTTCTTTAATGATGATTTTTATGAAACTTGTATATTTAAGTTCAGTAATTTCACTTAAATGGCAATTAATTGTTATTTAAGTGAAATTACAGAACTTAAATATACAAGTTTCATAAAAATCATCATTAAAGAAGAAAATTTCAAATGGCATTTAGAGGCTTTTGCATCTGAACTCTTCATATATTAGAAATAGAGGTCATGTGTGGAAATGCAAGGTTAGTGAAATGAAATGAGCTGGTGCTTGTAGTAAAACACACATTCTTGTCTCTGTAAGTGCCTGAGAAGAAATTCAACTGTAGAGCTGACTTCTCAAATGAGAAGTTTAGTAAGCGTGACTCTTTTCAGTAAGCCTGTGTGTGGGAGGGTGGGTGTGCGACTGTGTGATTTGATCATTTATGCACAGCAGGGCTTGTTTGAGATAGTTGTCCTCATTCAGATTAATATATCAACAATGTCTTTTTTTCATAAAAACTGCAATTTCAGTAAAAATGGCACTATAAGAAAGGAGTTCTAAAAAGCGCACAAAAAATAAGTTGAATTGAACTAATGGAGTGGAGGAGACCGAGCAGCAGATGCAGAGACAGACATGGATACTTAGTGAAGCATGAGACACAATGAACACACAGATTAGACCCCTGCTGAGATATCAACCGGACATAAACCCATTGAATGGAAAGAGAGCACTGTATGGATCATATGCATCTGCATGAGTGCACAAAAGTGTGTTCTGTTGCCCAATGATTCTTCCAATGAGTGACAATCGAAATATCTCTTCAATATCAGGTGCTTCGTTTTGTCTCATCTCGTCTTCTCTCTTCTCGTTTCTTCTCGTCTCTTCTCTTATCCGTTCTCCAACACGGTTGAAGAGGTACTTATTGCCAACGTGAACTACAGTAAGATCTAGATGTAAATATTGATATTCATCTCCATTAATGAAAAAATATGCCCAATGTTTGAGTGTCAAAGTAACAGAAGAGCGTTTTGTGAAAATAGCAAATGTAAATTGACCCAAACGGTTAAATCCAATGAGATCTGTTGTTCTGTCAATGGATGGATGGAGGCAAGGCCACTATTTAAGGTACTATTAATAACCATTTTTTCCCCCCTCTGACAGCGAGAACTACAATATTACGAGATAAGAAATGAAAAGAGCTCCACATTTGCCCTGTTTTTGTTGCCACAAAAGCAGCTGGCCCTGTCTGGCTCTCAATCCAGTGCACATGAGCATCATGAACAGCTGGCTATAAACAGAATCAGGGTTATGTGAGTTCAGCAGCATTACTTATGCATCTGTGAGTGTGAGAGGCAGCACTGACCCGCCCGTTGTCGTCTCTTACCCACAGCCCCAGGCCTCTTACTGATCACCTCCACTATGCTGGAGGGGAAGTAGCCCACTCTGTCATTCCCTGTGCGGTTATCATGGATGCAGCCCTTCCACCTCCCATCTGAATGTTGCTCCAGAACCTACAGAGTAATGAATCATAATCATCCATCATCTATAATGGCAATATGCATTGTCTGAGTGCATTTAATACTTTGTAATGTCCAAATTAAATGAATTACTTCAAGTCTTATGTTTATGAGCCAGCATTAACCAGTTGCAGAAATTTTAAGATTATTTTAGTGTAAATTATTTTTATTTTATACACTATACTGTTCAAAAGTTATAGTGGCTGCATTTCTTTAATGTCAGCAGTTTAAAAACAGTAAAAGTAATATTTTAAAATATCATTACAATTTAAAATAACTGCTTTCTATTTGAATTTGAAGAATCTATTCTATTTGACAATGTAAAAAATAGTATTTCAGTATTCTCTGATGAATATAAAGTTCAATTTATGGCATTTATTTGAAATAGAAAACTTTTTTAACAGTCACTTTTAATAAGTTTAATGTGTCCATGCTGAATAAAAGTTAAAAAAAAATATATATATATATCTTATTAGTGTCCTGCAATATATATGCAAATATTTTACAATTGTTTTGAAATCTTTGTGAGGGCATTCTTTCAAACCATAAAAACTTAAGGAAATTAGACCATTCCGAATATCATACTGTATATAGAGCAAAATGAGATATAATTTCTCTGGGAAGGAGCTGATGTGTGTCTAAATTATTTTTGACAATCTAAGGAAAAACACAGGCAACAGTGCCCTCTGTTGAGGAATTCTGAAATTACACTGAACTAACTACTATGATCACAAGGATTAGTGTGGAATTTCTCATGTAAACCAAAATTGTACACTTTTTAAATAGTCAGCATATTTAACACTGTTTTCAAATGTATATAATACATGAGAGTAAAAAAACGTTTAAATGATCTGTTTTCAAAGGTTCTGAATTGATTTGTAGTGGGTATCATGACAATTACCGTGATAACGTCTCCAGCCTTTATGTTGAGGCTTGTCAGGTCGTAATTGTTGCAGTAGTCCTTCAGGGCCCTGACCTGCAAGGCTGCTGAGGCATCTGCACAGAGATAAGCAGACATAAACTGCATGATCTACTTCACATCCCTTATAAACACATGACCACATAAGGGATCTATATCTAAAAAAATGTCTACCATTTTATTGCCACCCCGTTGTCTTACCTCGTAGCATCTGCTTGATTTCCCGGCTGGCCTGTGTAGCAGTGAACTGATAGACGATATCCAGCGCTGTCTGGCTGAATGTGTTTCTCACTGCTGCATTGATGCCACTCTGTAGGGAGAAGGATAAAGCAATATTAGATCATGTTTGGGCAATGAGACAATAAAGTTTGATATTTTTACTTACCAGATAAGAAGGTATATAAAAACTCAAAACAATTCGTTTTCAAAGTAATTCAATGTATAGTGTTGGGATAGGGCAATGGATATCCAACCTTTTCAGGTCAGGTGATGGACTACTTATAGGCCACCTAACAGGCCAAATCTGAAGGCAACCACCATATCATTCAATGTAGAATTAGACAAGACTAAATAAGTGGGCTGTTCACCAGTGGAGTTGGATTAAGACAATTATGTATTCTGAGGTATTACGGTCAGGTATACTATTAATACTTCATTACAAATCAATGTTAAAACAAACAGTGAGGGTAAATCTATCAGTAAATTAACGTTGGTGCTTACTGACAATTAGTGATGTTATTTTATTAGGCTGCCTGTTGTTGTGCACTAAATTCCCTTCAGGGATCAATACGGTTTCTGTCTACTTACATCCAGCAGGAGGCGCACTACGTCAGTCTTCCCACACAGTGCAGCCTCATGGAGAGCAGTGCCCGCTTTGGTCTGCCTGTTGATATCGATGCCCGCCTGGATCAGCAGTCTATTGAGAGTGGATAAAATTAGTAACTAGTCTGACACAACCACTGAACACCACCGTGATCAAACTGTTCACATCCGAGGCCAGAATTCAAGCCTAGATTTTCGCTTTAAGCTTGTTATTATTGTCCGCATGTTGCCATCACTTATGTGAGGGATAATATAAAGTCATTACAGACATCAGTGATCATCTTCCTGATGAGGTTTGTTATGCAATCATGACCAGCTGGCTGTACTGTATATTAGCCTGCTTATACAGCTACTTACAAGATAAATAAATAGTCATGAATTAGTTAAAGGGATACTCTACTTTTTTTTGGAAATAGGCTCATTTTACCACTCCCCCAGAGTTAAACAGTTGAGTTTTACTGTTTTCGAATTTATTCAGCTGATCTTTTGATATTTAGAAGAATGTCAGTAACCAGACAGTTTCTGGTCTCGGTGTCTGGTTACTGATATTCTTCTAAATATCAAAAAATCATCTGAATACATTCGAAAAAACGAAAAACTCAACTGTTTAAGTGGAAAATGAGCCTATTTGCAAAAAAAAGTGGAGTATCCCTTTAATAAAATGTTATTATCATGCAAGAAAAACAAACCACAGAATAATACGAGAGGCAGTGTATGAGATTGGTTTCTGAGTAGAATATACAGTTTAGTTATCACTATATAAAATATTTGACAGCAGAATGCCACATTTGACCAATCAGAATCTAATATTCCAGAGAGCCATGTAATTATGTTAAACTTGTAAGTACTGAAAATTGTTCCCCCCCAAAAAACCAAAAACAGCCTCCTGACGACTGAAGAACCTCTATTAAATAGACTATGACCTTCTGACACTAGAGTAAATTCAATTACGGCAGCGGGACATCAGCAAACACAGGTGGCCTGAGTCATGGCTTCAGAGAGGAGGATGGGAAACAGGGTGAGAGCAGAGAACTTGGCCCTGGCATGGTATCAGACACATCCCCTATAATTAGCTATCCAAATGACCCTTTTTAGCTTCACATAATGCCCTCTTGGAAAACACAGGGGATTAAAAAGCATATTGACTGGCTGGGTGAGCACACATTGGTCTGACTGTGTGCAGAGCCGTCTGTCACTCAACATGGGCCCACACCGGGAACCATAGTTTCTGCTAGTGGGCAAATGGGCACACATTTAATTAAATGTATGAGAGCATTAACACATGTACATGACATTAAGCTTAGGAGACACCGTTTTAATATGAAGGTAACAGCTTTGGTTAGAGGTGCCATGATCCATTTCTTTCACAGATATGAACAATGAAGCCTTTTTTCAAATTTTCCCTCACCACATCAATCTGTTTAGGGTCGACAAATGCGTACGGCCTCTAGGGTTACTGGATTAATGATGTAATTAACTGCCTTGTGATAGCCCACACTGTTGCTGTAACCTGCACATTCACATGGTCTATAATTAGCTCCAGGCTGATCAGAGCTGGGCTCGTGCTGGATTGGTGAGAGAGGTAGGTGTGCGTGCTGTGTGGGCACATGTACCTTATTCTAATGTGAGGCACTGAAACACTTACAATTCAGGCAGGCTAATTAATGATGAGTGTCAATGCCCAGTGATAGACCTGACCATCACATGGAGATGTTCCTTTATGATACTGACCAAGTACACTGTAAAAAATATTGTTGGTTTAACTTAAAAAATTAAGTAACCTGGTTGCCTTAAAATTTTAAGTTGATTGAAATGGAAAAATTGAGTTAATACAATGAAGGAGATTGATTTAATAATCAGAAACTCAAAATAATAAGTTATCTGAACTAAATAAATTATTTAAGTTGATTCGACAAAAGAAAAACTGTTGTGATAACAAATCTTGAAATTATTTTTTTACAGTAGAATAACTTGTCAATTCATAGTTTGTTTGTTACTTACCCCAAACCATCACAGTTTCCAAAAAAATAATAAGCAGCACAATTGTTTTCAACACTGACGATAAAATAAATGTTTCGTAAGCAGCAAATCATCGTATTAGAATGATTTCTGAAGGAACATGTGACACTGAAGACTGGAGTAATGATGCTGAAAATTCAGCTTTGACATCACAGGAATAAATTACATTACATTTTAAAATATATTCAAACATATATTTACAATATTACTGTTTTTACTGTGTTTTTGATCAAATAAATGCAGCCTTGGTGTAAATAAGGGCCGGTTCACACAGAACGTGTTTTTTTTTGTCTGTTAAAAATGTGAGACGCAGGTGTTTACATTGAAAAACGATGGAAAAGTAGAACCGTGAAATGGAAAATTGCGTTCTGTGAGCGTTCATAGCCCCTATATGAAATCTAAAAGCCTCTTCTAAACAAAATGATTAAATTTCATGCACTTCATTTTGATTTGATTTTGATTTTCAATGTAATTACATTTTTAGTATTGCTTCTGGTTTTGTCATTTTATTCTTATTTGTATACATGTTTTTATAAAAGTTTATTTCAGTTTATTTTTTTTAGTATATTGAGTTAAAATAAATTAAAAGGTTTGTTTCAGTTATGGTTTATTTTAATTCAAGTAACCAAAACTTGGCAAGCACTCTCTATGGGTCCCAGGTTTAACAAGTAATAAAAAATAAAAACACCCCTGCAGTAGAACAATGAAAAACAGTCACATGTTGACATCTGTATTCACATAGTATTGATCCTTATTGACAACTGCACTGATAGCTCTGATAGTTCCTCGGGGCTTGAGACTGAAACTGTTCCATCATAATCATAATCATAACCAGAGAGTTTACATTTAAAAGCAGTTTAATTTGAGATACCCACTGGAATAAAAGGAAAAGTAAGACTAAAACTTGTTTCATAAAAATCAATCATACTGTATATGGAACATTTGTGTATGATGCTTGTGATTAATGTGTTAGTCCGACTGTTGTCCAACAAAATGTCTGACGTGCAGTGTAGCATTCGCATAGTACAAAGGCAGGACAGTGCAGAACACCTCTGATCTTCATCTCATCTCTGTCTGATCATGGAGGAGGTCTGGCTGTCACAATGATTGATGGCAGTGTGTTGTATAAGGGAGTGGATGGGGCCTGGCGCACCCTTAGGAATACAGCCGGGTGCGTGCACCTTAACCATGCTCATGTTCCCAGTGGAAAGAAGGAAAGATGCCCTTCATCACAAGCAGGCGCAGCTGGTTGTGCACAGATACGACAGCTCGAAATCGATGCACCACTTGTCCAGTTTCTAACGCACTTGGGCTGATGCAAGAAATGCATGGCTGAGCCGAGATCTGGAACAATGGATTTCTCATTCAATGTAAATAGTTACACAAGGACCTTTGGGCATGTATATGATAATGCAGTGGAGAGTCACATGATAATTGACTTATGGCTCATCAAAGAGTTTCTCTAATTAGCTTATTTCTGAGCTCCAGGCCAGTTCTGATGATGCTCAGATCTCATAACACACGCACGCAAAGATCAACGGCTCAGTCAAAATGGGTGAGTGTGAAAATTAACTGTGAAACAAAGCATGACGTTTGTTTGTTTTTATGTGGCTAAAATAAAATAAAATAATTTTATATAAAAATATATATATTTCAGATGCAATTATATATTTCATAACTCTGGTGTAGTGTTAATTACAGCCTATTACACTTACACACTCAATGGAAAAATACATTTTTTTGCCCCCAGAATAGTGTAGTTCAGACTATGGACAACTTGACCCCTTCGTCCAAACAATGGCTTGGGGAATTACTGGTTATGCAATTCTGTTTGATTCCAGTGGTGCAGAAATGCCTTTGTTGAACATGATGGATATTGTATTACATGTTGGGTGATTGACTCTCTCATGAGCGGCAGTAAATCCAGCACTTCTGACCTGCACACACTGCTTGCATCATCATCACATGCCCATTGGCTGCTCATTAGCATCAGTGTCTGTTTGCCATCTCTCTTCATCCAGCACATGGATCCATTTACACTAAAACACACACAGTGTGTCCCAGCGTCACAGAACACCAATGGATCATAAAGTCAGCTTCCATTAATATAATGTAGGCTTTTCCCTCCCCCATCTACATTTCCATCCCAGAGCTCCAGTATGCTAGAATGTTTTGATTGTGTTTATGACCATGACTAAAACAACTTTCTTAGCTCTTAAAAAGAAAACTGCTGATTCAGATAAAATGCAGAGTGATTCAAAGTACAATACCAATGATCTTTGTTTAAATCAGTATTTTTGTCTTGCTTTTCTTAACAAAATAAATTGACATGTGATGCAAAATTGCATAACAATAGGACAGTTCATTTATCAAAATACTTTGTTGTGATTCATCTCAACATTTAAATGAATAACACTGCAATCACAATATAATCCAAACAAATTTTTGCATTCCACTGCACTGATTTTCCATGCACCAGCCAGGCATATCTGATCATTCTGATCTAGTCTTTTGCAGCGTTTTGTGGATATGCGTTCTAAAAATGTGGCGTTCAAGTTAAAGAACAACCTTTAAAAAAACATACCTTACTTTTCTTTCATTCCACTGCTCTGCGTCTTACAGTTTTAAACTCAAAAACACATGAGAAAGGCCTTTGAGTGTGTTTAAATGATATTTAAATTTTACATCATTTTAAAAGTTCAATTTAAGTCTTAAGCAATAAATCATCTTTTTAGATTTTCATGTAAAAGCTTTAGTCTTACTGAAATCTAGCTCACTCAAACAGTAGAGGCACTAGCCACACTAAGGTCATGGCCTTGAACTGAAAAGAACTGAAAAGATGTATAGTTTGAATGCAATGCAAGTTGCTTTGTATAAAAGCATGTAAATGCAACCAGTCTGGTTACATGCAGGCTTTATCAACTGGCCTTGCTGTTGTGTGCACACTCTGAAAGACATAAGTGACATGCAATGTGTATTTAATCCTTTAAAAATTCAGTTAAATATTATTACATGTAGCTGGCTTGACATTTGAAGACTGTAGCTCGACTATACAAAAACCTGCTTCACCTTGATTGTGACAGCATGTAAACACTTATTGAGGACGTAAATAGTCGCCTGCCTTAATAAGAAAACAAATATGAACATGTGAATTCATAGATAGGACATCATTTTGCTTTTCTCTTCACAATGAGAAATGATTCAAGTGTTCTTTCTTAATTTTACTCAAACTTTCCTGTCTCATCCCAGAACTGCTGCAGGTTTTAATCAATACACACAATCTCTGAAATTTAAAGCATTCCTCTGGGTTTTGATGCCACAGAGAATCTGGATTGTTTCTTACGCGTGATGCTGTGGGCTGTACAATTTCCTTTCACACAAACAACAGGTTTACAGATGAGTAGTGTGATGTATATTTTTGCCTGTAATATATGAGGCACAAATCCCGCCAGCAGCTTCTGACTGTCTTAGGAAAAACCTGTTAAAGAATTTCAGTATGTGTTGTATATGACCGAAGGGGTATCAAAGGGGTATCCTTCAGAGCATCAAATGTAAATGCTAATTTCTATGCTAATGCTAATACATATACTACATTCTACATTTCATTTCATTTTATTTGGTTTATCATTAACAAATATACAGCAACAAATATTAAACTCATCATAACATAACTTTTGATTAAACCAAAGGGTTTAGGCTGAAGCTCAAGGCTTATTGACGCCTATCCCTCTCAGTTTTTACAACAGTCAAACAGTGCTCAGTTCTCTTCTTGCAACCCTTGAAACAACAAAGTCATAGATTTTAATTACCCACACCTATCTATATGAAAGTATCATCTTGTTTCTTAGGAGCCGTTTAAATCCACTTATTGTTTGTGTCAATTTTAGATCTATATGCAAACAATTCCATAAATTCACTCCTCTTACAGAGATAGTTCTACATCTAGTATTTGTTCGTACCTTCATTTTTTTAAACAAACATATTCCTTTCAACTCATACCTACAATAACGTTTCTCAAACATACTCAAAATTTTATCAGGCAGCATTTTACATAATGTACTACTACTTATAAAAATGAACAATAATGAATGTATTATGGACGAACACAAATAATTGAATAACTGCATATTTATTATTATAGGTAAACATAATAATGATAATATACTAATTAAATTAGTTAAAAATTAACCCAGATTAATAAATAATGTGAAAATCTTTCCTTTAGAGTGACGTATAGTTACATGTTTCTACATGTACAGTAATAAAACTAAATTATGCATAATTACAAGTAACAACCCTAAACCAAACTCTAACCGTAACTCTATAGTAAGTACAGTAGTTAAATAATATTAATCATTTCTAATTTGAGTAAGTACAATGTAACCTCGTCACCTTAAAATAAAGTGTAACCAAATCTTTTGCATATTGTTAATTAATGACACCAAATGCAGTAACTAATGTTAACTAAAAAAAAAAAAAAAAACGGATTGTAAAGTGTCACCAAGTTTTCTTATCCCAAGATTATTTAGTGGCAAGAAAAGGTGAACTGATTTTCCTTCGGTGTCTGATAAACTTTGTGCAACATCGACCCGAGTCTGAGATTTAGAAAGGCGGACTGGAGGTGTGACTTCTATTCTCTGAAAAGCATTCAAGCCACGCATCCTGTCTTTCTATCAGAGTCTTGGGGCTCAGAGTGCTCACCTGATGATATCGATGTGTCCATTCTTGGCAGCGAGATGCAGTGGGCTGGTGCCGTTGGGATCAGTCGAGTCTCCGGGTTTGGGCTCCAACAGAGCTGCACACATGTTACTGCTCAGCAGCAGCTGGACCACCTGCAGGGCAAACAGAAGACCATACACACACACACAAAAGCCAATTACAGACAGAAACAAAAAGATATGCAAGTAATTTGACAGTACCAAAAAAAAAGCAACATGTGACTCACCCCAACACGGCCGAATTCACAAGCCAAGTCTAATGGCGTCTTCCCAGCATTGTCCATTATGCAGGGGTTCGACTGGTGCTGCAGAAGCATCTCAGACTGTGGACAGGTAACCAGCTGTTAGTTGCATTTATCACTACCATAGCCACTATTGTCAAAGTTTTCATTTTAATATAGTAAAATATTAAATGTAAGTATATATATATATAACATTTCTAAAAACATATTATTCCACCTATTTTTACATTTAGCTCAAGAATCAGTTAATCTTAAAATATATACCCAGTGAGCTGTATGGAAATAAATAAAAAATAAATAAATATTGATTTACATTTTTTTTTTGTTTTATTTAAATTGTTTTATTGAAAATGTAAATTTATAAATTTTATGTTTTATTGTTTAATTTTTTATTTTGTTATTTTAGACAATATAATATAGAATTTTTATGTAGGTTATCAATCATAATAACAGATTACTAATACCAGGATTTTAATATTGTGATTTTCCCCAGGGTGTGATTTGTGAAAAAAGCAGGTTGGGGTTAGAGGATTTTTTTCATAATCGGGATGCGCTCATACACAACAACAACAAAAAAATTAAACTCTAATTTAACATGCCAGAATTAAAACCTGTTTTGAACATAGAATGGTTCTACAGGGGTTCTAACAGGGCACTATTAAACGAAAACAAGATGATACTGTAATAATAGTATATTGGAAAAACACATTTGGCGAACGCACCAGTGTGTATTGGTGATTGCGCTCTGGAGAACGTTTACAAAGTGTTTTAGCAGCGTTGAGCAATGCAGCCAATCACAGACATGTTCTTTGATCTCTTGAGCACAGTGGCCAATCAGAGGTGTTTGAGTGTTTAAGTCACAATCCAGTCACTACTCAAAAAGCCAGCTTTTTTTCTTCAGTGCTGAGTTCTGCACGTTCAAATCGTATCATTGTAACAACGTATAGGTGCAATGTAAATAAGAGATTTAGAGACAGCTTATTATAATGGGATTCTGAATCCCTTTCATTTACTTTCAAATTGGCAAGCTGATTTTATGTCGAAATATAGACTACTATGATGTTTCGTGACAAAAAAAGCTGTGCATGGATTAAGGCCACTGGAACCAGGATCATCACGTATCCAAAACGCACAATGTCAAAGAATTATAGCCGCTGTATGTACTGAAGCTGCCTCTTCACTAAGTGGTAGAAACTCTGACTGAGAAAGAGGTAAAGGCATTGTGTTTTATTACATGCATGTGTGTGTGGGATGATCTTGCTTCAAAGCATTTACTCATCAGGCACAACACTCCTGTGCACCGGCTGAAATTTGCTAATCATTATCACATTTGAGATTTCTATATTGAAGTGAAAAAAAAATTGGTGATATATTATCACATTTTAATTTACTAAAGGGACCATTTGCGTGTGTGTTTTTTATGTGATGATTTGTGTAAATCACACACTGATTTATGTGTTTGTGTACATCATAATCGAAGTCCTCAGACATCAGAGGCCTCATTTATAAGCGGTGCGTACGCACAAAACAGGCCCCGAAAGAAGCGTACGCCATTTCCGATGCATAAGTTGTGATTTATAAAAACAAACTTGACGGGAAAATTTGAGCACCTGCACGCAAACTCTGACCCATGCGTCCAAACATTTTGGAGATCAAGCAGTTTGGCGACACCGATGGTGAGCTGAGGGACTGACGGCAGACGAAGGAAAACCACCTAAATCTTCGTAATGAGTCCTAATCATAAATACAGTGCATGTTCACAATAACAATTTAAATAAATAAAATAATGAATTAAACTCTGATATACACATTTAGATTAAATATGCCATTTTTGTTAGGCACTTAAATTGTAATTTAGTTGAAATCATTAAGTTACAGTAAAAAATATTTGTAATGTTTTAACTATAGCGAGAATTGCTTAGCACATGATAATAGCAGAAAATATTTTTGTGGAAATAATGATCAATAATGCACAATAAGGCCTATCTGTTTCCATAAAAAAATATAAAGCAATTAAAAATACTATTTGGCCAGTGGAAAAGACTGAGAAAAACGTTTTCTGAAATGCAATTTATACTATTTTGATTTATTTATTTAAAAATAAGGCAAGGCTACTAAATGGTTTTTAGCGATGTAATGTGACGGCACATCCGTATCTCATATTTTCCTACAGTCTTGTACTGTTAAACATGGTATCACGTGGATAAATATGGATATGCTAATGACGATATGCATAGTAAAACTAGGCGTTGTAAGCCCCATATGGTTATTTCGGTTATTTTTGTTAACATTCTCATTGGCCATTTGAAAACTTAAAAATAGTGCATTAAATGGTAAGAGGGCATCAAGGCAGCTTCACTTCCTGTCTCCTTACATAATTTTATCTGACTGATTATTGAAGGCAGCTTAGATGTATCCTTCGCTGCTTCGTTGAGTTGAGCAGGATCGGTGAGCTTCTGTTTATGTTTGCTGATCAATTTTAATTTGTGAATTAGCCTAAATTAAATCTGTTCATCATGTAAAGCAATCGTGTCTCTTTAGAAAATTTGGACTAAACCGCTCAATTCATATGAATACGTTTTATGATCTCTTCATTTTTTGAAGCATCAAAGTGGAAGTTGTGTCAATGGAGGGACAGAAATCACACAGATTTGTTCCGAAGGTGAACAAAAGTACAGGTTTGGAACGACATGAGGCTGAGTAAATCATGACAAAATTTTCATTTTTGGATGAACTAACCCTTTAAAGATGATTTTTTTGAATCCGGCCCCAGGTTCTGGTTTCAAGTTGTAAGTATCCAAAACAGCATGTTGGATCTTTTATTATACAGTGGACATGGTGTTGTAGCATTATGTACTCACTACGTCATAGTGTCCGTGCTGAGCGGCCAGGTGCAGGGGGATCTGACCCTCATCAGACTGACCGTTCACAGAGGAACCTGACTTCAGCAGCAACTTCATGGGTTCAGACTTTCCCTGCCATGCTGCATAATGCAGAGGTCGCATCCCTGGAACACGAGAGGAAAGACTTTTGATAGTACTGCACAACACATTCCTGAAACATACATGTAGAGTTAAGCTTGTTTAAGATCGTTAGGAACTGACAACTAAAGCAATCCACTACTTTTTTATGTGCATAAATATTTTTCTGGTACCTTTCTGGTCCCTGATGTCAACTAAGGCCTGAGAGTCCACCAGCAGTGATATAACCTCCACATTTCCATTGAGAGCTGCATGGTGCAGTGGTGAGAATCTGTGAATAACACAAAAAATGACACAAAACATAAACAGGATGTACAGATTTTACAACTGTGCGCCATTCAGAATCAGTAGCCTTGTTTGCTACTTCCATTCAAATATACCTCTATAAATACACAGAGGGAGAGAGAGAGAGAGAGAGAGAGAGAGAGAGAGAGAGAGAGAGAGAGAGAGAGAGAGAGGAGAGAGATTAGATTAGTTGAAACAGAAAGCCTAAAAAATCTTTTAAATCAAACAAAACCAACATCACCACCTGTTTTGGTGGATTTCAAGAAAAATCCCCCTCTCTCATCGACAAACAAACTCCAGTATATTCAGGTGTCAGACACGGCTGGAACTTCAAAAGGGATTCTATGGTAAGATGAAACTAAAAAAAAAAGGAAGCTTTTTGGCAGAAAACCTACCAGATTGGTTTTGTGCAAACATGAATAAAAAGTACCCCGTGCCCACAGTTAAATATACTGCTGGATCTTTAATGTTGTGGGCCTATTTTTTTCCTGGAGGTCATGGACATCTTGTTCAGATGCAGAACATGGTATCATGGATTCTAGCAAATACCAACAGATAAAATAATCAAAACCCAATGCCCTCAGCTAGAAATCTTATAATGGGGAGTGGTTGGTCCTTCAATCCAAAACAAACATCAAAATTAACACAAAAATAAGTCACATAAGCTTCTGCCATGACCATCCTCGTCCCCTGACTTGAACCCTACAGAAAATGAGTGGGCTGAACTGACGAGAAGCAACATCAACATGGATCTGGGAATCTGAAGGATCTGGAGAGATTCTGTATGGAGGAATGGTCTCTGATCTCTTTACAGGTGTTCTCCAAACCAACAGGCATTATATGAGAACACATTAAAGGAGCTCTAATCTTAGCAAAATGAGGTTACAAAAAGTATAAAAGGGTGTCAATGATTGTGACCACAACAATATATATATATATGTGTGTGTGTGTGTGTAATAATTAGAAATAACCAAGTTCAGTAAATTTCTCTTCCTGCCATTTCAGTTCAACATATTGTGGGATGTGGCCAATTCAATTAAATTCCTAACTCCTCAACTCAAATGTAAGTATATCCTTCTGAACTTTGTCCATCTGTGTTAGATTAATATTACAGTGCAACACTGCAACATGCAACACATACAGCAGCTGCCTCTGAGATGCATACCATCTGACCATATTGCACTGCCAAACATATGATACTAACAGCACTTGAAGAGTTCAGATGCAAAAGCCTCTAAGTGCCATTTGAAATGTTCTTCTAAAATGATCATTTTTATCAAGCTTGTATATTTAAGTTCAGTGATTTCACATACATTGCAATGATAATTACCTATTAATTGTTATTTAAGTGAAATTACTGAACTTAAATATACAAGTTTGATAAATCATCATTAAAGAAGAAAATTTCAAATGGCATTTAGAGGCTTTTGCATCTGAACTCTTCACTTGTTAATGTCTCTTCAGCAAGACCACATCACCTGCCTTATAAAGGACTTAGTAGACAATACTGTCAACCACATATACTTGAATTATGACTTTTACAGGACTGAAATTTGAAGTTAATCCGAGAAGCCTGTGTTTGAGCAAGAACCTCAATCATCAGTGTGCATGTGTTTGCTCAGCTGTTTAGCTTGTGCAACTCACTGATTATAAAAGCAGACAGTTCAGCCAAAAGCAGTACTACAGCCTACAGGATTTAAATATAAACATACAGCTATGAAACTGCCCTTAGACAAATCAATTAAGTAATAGATGTATAAGACCAAAAATTGATATGCCCAAAATGAATTCTATCTCTTTTCTAAAGACTATCTACATAAGAGACAGTGGCAAATTCCTGAAGAACTGGTTGAGATAACACTGTTCTCTGCGGGTACATGAACGCTGAATGGCCGCTGAAGGTCTGGAGCTCTTTTTCTGAAAACATCTAAATAAATTGTCAAATATATGAGCTACATTAATATATAAGTCACACATTTGAGGTCTAAATAACTCTTAAAACTACATTTTGTGACATTATCCTGGGGGAATATCGCATGGCTGGAAAAGGCTCTTAGCCAATCAGCTTCGAGAACCAGAAATATAGAACTGTTTATACTTATATTAATATTAATTATGCTATATAATATAAATAACTGAGACTTATTTTGTTGCTTATTTTAAATAGAAATATATCAACTATAATACCCCCCACCCCTCCCCCCTCATGATTTAAATGAGTACATTAATACAATTCAGATACGGTATATTCCAGTTTATATATATATATATATATATATATATGTGTGTGTGTGTGTGTGTGGTGAAGGCAAAAAGCCCTTATTGGATTTTCTGTCACAGCTCACTTTCTGTGATTGGTGCATGAAATATGCTGTAACCATAGCTACAGTTGTGAACGTAAACCCTCAGCTCAGAGTAGAATACTAAACTCACAGAAACCCGGTCTGACCAATCTCCTATCTCACTGGCACTATCATGCATGTTTGCACTGTGCCACTGCAGAAGAGCTGCTGGCCAGTCTCCCCACCAAACGTCCCCCCTTTCCCAGACTCTCATGCAATACAATATTCATGTTCCCTTCACTCGGTGGCACTTTCTCTATTAGTAGGTCAGATACAGTAAGCCCTGTTTATTCATATCCATGTATGAATTTCTTTTTCTCATGCGTCACTATAGCAAGATAGAGGTAAGCACATATCACATATACACAAGTCACCTGACCTACTTTTCTTAATGAGGGTACTAAAGCCCGAGGCGTTCCCTCGAAAGGAAGCACAATCAGCACTCCTCCAGCAGAATGTCTAATCAGATATTGTTTATATATGGTATCTGTGCAATTTCTAAAGATATTAAGTAAAGACACTTATAATCTTACAAAGAATTCTATTACAAATAAACGCTATTCTTTTAAACTTTTTATTTGTCAAAGAATCCTGAAAAAATACACAAAAATACTGTTTTTATTAATAATAATAATAAATATCTCTTGAGGAGGAAATCAGCACTTATAATTTATTTCTGAAGGATAATGCTGATCAGTGTGAAGGATCATCATAAGACTGCTGTAATGATGCTGAAAATTCAGCTTTGCATCACAAGAATAAATTACATTTGAAAGTATTTTAAAACAGAAAACAATTATTTTAAATTGTAAAAAATTTTCACATTATTACTGTTTTTTTTCTGTATTTTGAATCAAAAAAATGCAGCTTTGAGCATTAGAGACATAGGAAACATTAAAAATTGCACTGACCCCAAACTATACACACGGCACACGCCAAGAAATTAAATATATATGTATATAATGTGTATAAAATAATATAAGTATATTATATATGTGTTAATATAGTTACAGTATATATATAATATGTAATATGTTAATATGTATATAATATAGTTAAATGTAATTATATTTTTTTCAAATGTGGACCCAAATGTACATATGTTACACTGACTCACAAAATGAATATATTACACACAGACTCTTGAGTTATCGATACCGGAATAACAATCATGCCCTCAAGGCATACGTAATCATTTTATTAACACTTTACTGGAGTAATTATAACAATAGGGGGACTGCGGAATGGTCAAAACACCATTTTTAACGATCTCCTCGGTCGAATGTTGCCATTCCAAAGCCATGTTTACACCGCTACTCAACCTGCGCCGGAAGTTCTTGGCAGAATCAGGAAGTAAACCGGATGTGCCCGGGAAACTTGTCTATATAGAATCATTTAACTTGTCCGTACAAATGTACTGTAGAAATGTCACAGTACTAAAATTTGGCAACCATGTAAAATAAACAAAAACCTCGTCCAATGGGTCACAGCAGAGCCATGACGCTACAAGCTCTGCAGACTGTATATGACCTCCACATTTCACTGTTAATTCGAATGGTGTTTCTTCAAATAGAATAAACTGTTGCTCTTCCATCAATGATCTCAACATTTGTTTTTTGGCAGACACATAAAATTAATCCAGGGTAACAATCCAGGCACATCTACTGCTTTACTGGCTCTTAAACATTTACCTCCAACAAAATGCCATCAAACGAGACAATCCTACATGTCGGTGTAGTATCCGTTTCTGAAATATTTCAGCTCTGCTGTTTTTCAGTTGTTCTTTCGCTGTAACACGTTCATTTGAAGGCAGGTTTCATATTGTTTTATTGAAGGTGGAGGCAGCAAAACAACAGGCTCTTCCTGGCTCATAAATCAAATTTTGCTCCACAATTGCTCCTCTAGAGCTCACATTTGAGGGAATGATCTCAGATAAGAAAGAACATTAAGCCTCTTATGAGAGCACTTATTATCACAAGATGTCTGTTAGCTCTAATACCGAAGATAGTATAGATGTCATGATGTGTGTATGGCACTGCTAGTATGCCCTACTTGTGTAAAAAGGAACATGTAGTCTTAGTGGTATTCGGTAAATGCTTAACCTACTATTCTTCACCACAATGGTAACCCCACAAATCCCAGACATAACAGAAACCCCTTTTAAATTCCAGCACAACAGAACTTTAAACATTACTGTCACTTTTGATAAATTTTATGCATCTTTGATGAATAAATATATTAACTTCTATCAAAATCTTCCACTACAGTACGGCCTACAGTAATTTAAAAGGCCTACAGTAATTGAATGATCTTAAATATACTGTTACTGACCTATGCTACTTATCGGACCAATTCAGATTTAATTGTTTACCAGAACTCTTGCTCATATGAAAAATGTTTAAACTAATGTCATCTTTTATGAATTAGTTGCATGGCTTCAAAGCAACTCACAGTGTGGCTTTCACTGAATTGATTTGTCTTGTTATATTGATTGGCAGCAATAACAGGAACTTTTAGTATATTAAAAATCTTAAGATGACGAATTGCATGGGAGAAACTGCAGAGTTGCAGTTCATGAACTGAAAAGTCATAATTAACTGATTGGGTTTAGACAGAACAATTAAGACTTTACTAATGCTCACTGAGCTTGGTAATGAATTCAATAAAAGAACAGCATCATTAATCCTGCCATTGAGTCGTAGCTGCACAAGCTGTGTGTTTTGAAGACATCAGCAAGAAGCAGGTTTATAAAGGAGGTCATTTTGATCCGCAAATGCAGTCATCACACTGATTCCCAGTATTGCACACTGTTCTCTCAACAACAACAAAAGGAACATTATCTGCTGAGCTAAAGCTGTGTGTTTAATTAGAGAACTTCCATTTGGTAGAAACATAATCATGATAATCATTTTTTTTAAACAAATCAATTCAATGACTTTAAGGACATAAAAATCATCATTTAAATGCGACCTATTGCTAGCGAAAAAAATGAGAAATGGGCACTGAATGAATCAATGAACGAATCTTAACTAATCCTTTCAGTGAACTGAACAAACACAAAACACATAAATCATAGAGGGGTGGCATTGTAATTTTGACTTTTGACTTTTTATGTCATGACTTTTTATTGTGCGCTCACTTTTTATATTCACTTTCGAATTCGCGATCCCGCATACTCTGTGTACAGGGTTTGACTATTTTACAAGATATTTGTCAATGATGCTCAGC
Organism: Pimephales promelas; assembly: GCF_016745375.1. The sequence goes on from NW_024121321.1 coordinate 22,768,195, forward strand.
ATCTGTTGTGCACCAAATCTTCCGCCATCGTCTTTTCAGTCATCTCTCGACACGTAATAGGCCTAAAGCCCCGTTCACATCGCCAGCGACACGCAGCGACAAAGCGACAAGATCCCATTCATTTCAATGGAGCGCTGGCGACATCCGGCGACACGAGCGACAATGACCGTTGGCGACAGAATGTGGGCGTGACAAGCGACAAAAGTTGAGAATTTTCAACTTAAATAGAAAATCGAAATATAGAAAAATAGGAAAGAAGACTTTCAGTAAAGCTCACGTCACCGTCTCGAGTGCAGGCAAGACAGAAAGAGTTCGAGGACGATTTCACTATTTTATATGATTTGACTGTAACCACATACATGGATAATAAAATGATGCATGGAAAAGAAACTGTCGACAGTCTCAGTGAGTTAAATTCATACATTTAACGTTATAGTTTGAGTGTTGTAATTTTATGATGCACGTTTAGCACTGCTTTTACAATTTCCCCTGCATTACGTTGACTATTAGGCACAAGAAAATTGATTACTTGTCAAATTCGAATGACGTTTTTATAATTTGTGCCAGTATGAGTGAGTTTAATTTGTTCATTCGTCGATCGTTGATCTAGAAAATGATTTAATCCACTTAACACTGCTGTGTTAATATAAAAACACTCTCCCAACAGCATGCAGTTTCTTTTTAGCCTTAAAAGTCATTTATTCCCAGTCAAATTAAAATTATATAGTTGTATATCACTTGTGATGGTCTTTTGTATAGATATGGCCAGACGTGCAGTCTACCAATAACATCAGAGCGACAGCACTACGAACGCCCACAAGCGACATCACAGTACAGAGCCTAGCGACACAAAGCGACAAAATCGCTGGCAGTGTGAACGGGGCTTAAGTGAAATCTGACTCCTGCTTTAGTATGCTGCAACTTATCTCATGCTGTATGGAGCAGAGCAGATGCTTAAAAATTAATAATTGTAGCATAGTGTACATTGTCCAACTTAACTAAATGTTTTTTGCTTCTTTAAAAAAAAATTACAACAGTCAACAGTGGGGGCGGTGCCACAGTGAGCAAGTTATGTAATCGGTGTGGCCGAACACAGTAATAACACTGTAATACAGTCTATCGTAGCAAGCCTAATCCTATGATAAATTTTTTACATTTTTAATAAAACAACTAACATTCCTTTTTCTAGCAAGATCAACATTTAATGCTTTTGCCAACTAAATGCAGGGCCCTCAACACTTGGCCAAATTGTGTCTGAATGCTTGGATATAGAAAAAAAGAGGAAACAAAACTACTGCACATGCTGTCTAAATATAACAACAAAGCTAGAGAGTTGTCTGAATATATATTTTTAACTTTATTACCCTAGCATCAAGCTTTTACCAATGAACAGAGAATTAGAAGAGCCAATCATATTAGAGAAAATAATGTAATGAATCAAGTCACCTTTGCCCTAAAATTATTCTATGAAAACTGTACACAAACAGGTTTGCTATTATCCACAGTCAATTTAAAAGCTGGTGTCATATGTGGCTGAAATGTGTGAGATGGAGAAGCAGATGACATGGTAAGATTATCCCGGTGAACACAGCCTCACAGCAGATGACAGTCGTGCTGCAATGTTTGTCAAGCTCGTTTCAGATAGAGCTTATCTTAGAATCCCATGAAAGCCTCCAATTTTGCTGTGGCTCCGTTGGGCCTCAACTCTGACCGCAATGAGAGTGTGTATTTGTGTGGCTGTCAGTGCCAATGACCTTCACACTGAGTGCCTGTGGCACCGAGACACACTGCCTTCACAAATCGGTCTAAAACATTGTCACAACAAGCCTTTAAATCAAGTGTGCGCCCCATCTAAAAGCCTTTGTTTTTATTGTTCCCGCAGACACTCACTGGAACTTTCTACTACAGGGTTGAGGATCATTCTATCAGCATCATGCACCTGACATCCCTCACACAGTGCTTCTGCCGTTTCTCTCACGCTCCCGATCAGGCCCGGTTCCAGATTCAAATCACTAAGGGTGCTTCTGAAATTACTGAGGGTGCTCTAGTAAAGTACAGATGTAGGCTAGAATGGCTCAACCATAGCAGTGCACAGTGTAGTGAGACATTTAAGGTTATTTACATTTCACTTTTACCAATAACTGGAATAGAATTTCAAAAACATTTTGCTATGAATATGGTTCTATTAATCTGTTAGTCTGCCTTTACACTGCTTTAATGCTTTTCTATTTTAACACGTCATTATTCTGTCCCATGCCGGGTGAATCTTTGTAGTATTTATATGTAGATGTCACTTCCGAAACTTTGCAGCATGCAATTAGCCGTCGGTCCTCTAAGCAGCATGAAAAACAACAGTTTTATTCAACGGATTATATAGGCGGAAGCCTCAAAAGTGCGAAAGAGAGCTCCCTTTACAATCACTAAAACATTGTCGCTTTGTCAGTTCCTCACGATCTCACAAAGTTCCATTACAATCAATGAAGCTGCCAAAATGCACATTAAATCTCTTACTTACATCATGTCTGTACTTGCAACCACAAAGAATACACCAGGCAATGCCATAGTGACCGCCCAAAAACCCCTAGCAACAGCATAACTAACACCCTAGTAACCATCAAGAACACCTACCAATGCTGTGTCGTCAGCATATTTAAAATTGGTGTGGGCTGAAGAAAAAGCTTGACAGTTATTGGTGTATAATGTCTATAGGATGGGCGACAGAACGCACCCTTGTGATGCCCCTTGTTGAGGATGATAAACATGAGTTAAATCTGACTTGCTGACTACGGTCCGTCAATAAGTCATAGATCCATAAAATCAATTGGGATTTGCTCCCAAATGCACTAATTTTCTCACCAACAGGTGGGGTTGGATCATATTGAAAGCGCTGCTGAAATCAATGAACACGATCTGACCAAGCTCTCAGCATGCTCAAGGCACTCATGAGTGCTGTTAATCAAGGATAGCAGCGCATCCTCAACACCTATCTCTGCACAATAGGCAAATTGTTCCGGGTCAAAAAGAGGTGAAACCTCATGGAGAAGTTGTTTTAAAATGATTTTTTCAAAACATTTCATAACTGCAGAGGTAAGGGCAACAGGTTGCAGATCATAGAGTTCCTTAAGTCTATTAGGGATTGTTTACACCTGTATCTAGTGACAGCTGGAACAACCAGCCTGTTCTCATCCCAAGGCGTCATGTACTGACGCTTTTGACATTTCGTCTACATCCAACTCACATGGCACGTCAACATGAGACACAGATATATATGGGCCAGAAGGCGCCTTCTAACCCTAACCATACCCCAGAACTAAACCTATCCATAACCGAACAAAGCCCTGTGTGTGTTATATTGACGCTAAAGGGTGCCATGTGCGTTGGATTTAGACAAAATTTCAAAAGCGTCATTATATGATGCCCTAGAATGAGAATGCGTTGGAACAACCTTTGGAAGGGCTGTGCTAACTGATCAGCCCACACCTGTAGTTTCCTGCAGTTGATACCATCAGGCCCACAAGCAATGCCATTGCGGTCAATCGCCACCATATCTTTAGTCTGTTTCAGTACCTTCATGAAGATAGGGTGTGGCACTTTCTAACACTTCAGCAACTGAAGTTTGCTTAGAAGTCAGTCAGTGTGTTTATCAGTGAGCTTTTGGCCATGCATTCATCATCCATTTAAATATGTATTCAATACTTCAGCAGGTGTTGATAAAGGGTTGTTGTGTTGCCTCACAAGGTCAACACAGATGTTCGGTTCTGCAGGTTTTACAAAGTATTTGCCCATGAAGTACATCAGAACGTTGTACTCCAAATTAATTATATTTCTTTTACAAGCTTTTTTTAGGTACCAAATCATCTGCAGGATTTTGCTCTACTAAAACACATTTTGTTGCGGAGTTGAGCTCTTACTCACACAAATCTTTTCCAAATGTCGCTCTTACCCCCTATTGGTAAACTCTTACTATATTTGATAGTCCTTAATCGAAGTAATCACAGCTCTTGCGATTTGAAAACCGTTCCCTTTCAAATTGCTATTTCAGTTCAAAAATGATTAATCGTGCAGCCCTAGTAACCACCCAGAGCCCCCAAGCTCTCGACTGTTTAGCAACACTCTAGAATACCAAAGCAACCACTTAGCAATGCCCTAGCAACCATAAATGTCCTAGTTACCACCCAGAACTCTATAGCAATCGCCCTAGCAATACCCCAGTGACCACCCAGAACCCCAAAGCAAATGCCTAGTAATATCCAAGCAACTACCTAGCAATGCCCTAGTGCCCAATTGCCTAGCAATCCCAGAACACTGGGTTAGGGTTAGGGTTACCGCGCTAAGGGTGTCTTGGCATGTTTGGTTTGATTAAAACAAACTCTGGTACCATTGCTCTGTTAGTGTGGTTCATTTGAACATGTGTGAACGCTGCCATCCAAAACCTGGAGCGCATCAAACAAGCGGACCGAGACCGCTAATGGGTCTCTATCCGCTTCCAAATGAACTCTGGTGTGGTTCGAATGAAATACGAAAGCAACACGGACAAAAGACAAGTAAATGAACCAAAAACAGGAAGATGAAACCCTAAAAAGGAAAGAATGCCCACGCATATCTTTTTTTCCTGACATTTTCGCGATGTTGTCCATCACAGTTCGGTACAGGCATCAGAACCGCAACTCCTCGCAGCAGATCTTCGTTTGTGTGTGTGACAGAGGGGTTTTGACTTCTTTACACATTTTATAAGCTCTTCATGAGTTCTCAAATGGTCGAAATGCCATTATATGTAGGCTATCGGGCAAGTTTAGCCCAGAACCATGCCGGGTGAATCTTTGTAGTATTTATATGTAGATGTCACTTCCGAAACTTTGCAGCATGCAATTAGCCGTCGGTCCTCTAAGCAGCATGAAAAACAACAGTTTTATTCAACGGATTATATAGGCGGAAGCCTCAAAAGTGCGGAAGAGAGCTCCCTTTACAATCACTAAAACATTGTCGCTTTGTCAGTTCCTCGCGATCTCACAAAGTTCCATTACAATCAATGAAGCTGCCAAAATGCACATTAAATCTCTTACTTACATCATGTCTATACTTGCAACCACAAAGAATACACCAGGCAATGCCATAGTGACCGCCCAAAAACCCCTAGCAACAGCATAACTAACACCCTAGTAACCATCAAGAACACCAACCAATGCTGTGTCGTCAGCATATTTAAAATAGGTGTGGGCTGAAGAAAAAGCTTGACAGTTATTAGCCCAGAACACAGCATTGTTTTGGATGTTCAGTAATTTCTGTCTCAAAATAGGCAATAGGTCATAAAAAGGTTCATTCAGTCAATCAGGTTGTGAACGTATCCCTATGCCTTTAGGTTCTGTATCTTTTAGTTCTGTGATAAAAATGCCAATATGAACGCGAAGTGGGCCAGGACTAAATATTTTTTGTTTGTTTTTTTTTTGGCCCAGACCAAACGAACCAATCCAACCGAACTACATGTGTGAAGTGAACACACGCTAAGACTACCTTTTCTTTATATAACTGAAATTTTAGACATTGTAGCTATACCCTCATCAATCACATGGCAATGTTGATGTCTGGCTGTCATTTCAAGGCTAGATGGACCACAGCCCATATTGGCAGTTTAACCTCGGACAAGAGAGTCTAGCCTGCACTCCATTTTCTCACTGCAGCTCTATTCTCCACTCAGCAGGCAACGTAATTTTATCTTTGTGTAGAAAGCAATAGTCAATGGAGAAGGAATTAACGTACAAGTCATTGATCTTGCTGATTCAAATGTGAGCTCGGCCTGAGCAAGGCTGCATGTGTAAATACACACCATGTGTGAGGATTCAGGCTGCACAGAGGTATCCGTCGGTTTAGAGTTACAGCTTTCATTTCCTTAAAACCCATGAAGCGGAGCTGTGATGATGAATGCCGCTGTTGTTCAATGACAGTGATCAATAGAAGAGATTTTTTAATTATTCTGATGGTTTCACAGCTTGACAGATTACGGCAAAATAAAACAGGCTTTGATATTTAGATCTCTGGGCTAAAAGCAGATATGCATTTTGGATCATTTGAGATAGTATGACTATTGTTTGTGTTGTTTTGTTAGATAATGTTTGTGTATTTTCAGCCTGACTACATATGTGTGAGAGTGTGCGTCAGTGTGTGTTTGCCTGTCCGCCTGCGCATGTGAAAATATGTGAGTGTTTGTGGCTGCCTGCCAATCCACTGTGTGCACGAGTGTGTTTTAATATGCAAGGTGCAAATTCTGTGAACTTCTTTGTGCTCCGTACCACCACCGTTAATGGCTGAAGAACAGACAGTGCTCCACTGACTACAGAGAAAACAAACAGATGAAGATGGATGTTCAGTCAATTGAGAACTTAGTAACAGCTCTAAATGATTCTCTGACCGAATCAAATGGCCAACACATGACTGGATCATTAAAAAGAATCAATTCATAAGAATCATTTGTTCCTGATTTGCACTGTTTTTTTTTTTTAACAAGATGATATCTGATGATACCACAGAGAATCAGTCAAAACCTTGATCCCACTGTTTGGCTCCACATTAGTATTGAATCCCTATTTGTTTTTTCCATTGTCTTATTCAGCTGCGTCAACAGAAATATTTGACCATGCAGCACTAGAAACATTGGTGCTTTAATCCAGGTCTCTTTCTGCTCTGTGCCAAACCACAAACCACCTTTTGCATTATGTCTCAACACAGAGTCTTCTTTTCAGGCATGCTGTACTCAGATAAAACTTTAGAAGAGCATGTGGTTGTCTTTATACAACATCAGGAAAAATATTTTACAGGAGGGCAGCCCAACAAACGTCTGATTCATCCCACTATGACGTTAGCACAAATAACACACTGCCACAAATAACACAATTCTCTCTGCCTCTGAAACAAACTGGATAAAACTAAACAAACAAGTGCGGCTCAAAGAATTATTGAATGTGGCAGAACCAATTTGGATGAGAGCAAACTCTCATAATCTGGTTAGGCTTTATCAGCAATCAGCAATGTACAGTTTTTGGACGCTTAAGCCACATTTAAAAGGTATACCACAAAATTCTGGGCTATCGCCATCTGAAACGTACTGTATGAAGACTTTATTTTCATTTTTTGCAGACATTTCCTGCCAAATCAAATCCAAGAGCTCTGAATATAAAACGTTATTGAACTAAAGATTAAATGAAAAACTTCTATGTACCTTCCATTGTTATAAAACAACACATTGTTACAAGTAAATTTGAGAAGTGTATCTGTCCCTAGTCAGTGGGAAAGAGACTTGAATAAAAGTTTTTTAAACCAACAAGTGCACATACTGTAAGCTCTGGCAGATCCCGAGGATATTTGGCAGTCAGACAGGAACGATCATGTTTACAAGAGTCTACCACATGGAGCCATATAAAGTCCTTATATGTCCCACTCACCCATCAGTGTCCTGAAAGTTGACGTTCACCCTCTTGGCAGAGCCCAGCAACTCTAAAAAAAAAAAAAAGAGAGGGAAAGAGGGATAAGTATGTTTAAAAAGCAACAATAGGACTCTGTGGGAGTAAGGACATTTCACAGCAGGTTCTATGATACTAGAGATTTATATACAGTTTGTGTAGCAAAAAATAGATGAGTGTTGGAGACCAGTGCATCTAATTTAGCGCTTGAATTTCCTACTTGCATTGGAAAATTCTCTATTTTAGGACTGTCAATTTGTGGGCATGTGTGTAAGTGAGCAACTTTGAGTATGCAAGTGTGTGCAAGAGCTGCATGACTAGCAGTGAAAATAACACACTGTGTACATAAAACTTTGCACTGCGTTACAACTTCTAACTGAAAAAGCCTTGAGATAGGACTATTATTTTTGGTGTATAATCAGTTATTGAAATGGATACTTTTACATAAACATGAAACATCACATAAACTTCATTGTTTGGCTATTGTAATTAGAGAGAAGGAACAACAGGATAATCATTCTTCTCAGCTGTGTGGGCCAGAACTATTGTTTATTACTGTCAGTTACACATCCTTGTCACACAGAGAAAACCAAATACTTTTACTGTCATTTGAGGTTACACACCATAACCATTTTTAGCATTTTTAGCACATACAAGTGGATGGCCCTGTCATGTTTCCCAGCAGACACAGGCAAGAATGCTATGCCGTTCACTACATCACTTCCCCTAACAGCAGCACAGCCATTAAGAGAGACTGTGGAGGACTGAATACTGGTGTTGCATTTTATTCTTTCTATCCATAAATCCCATATGCGTCACTCACAACGCCACCAATGGACCAGGATGCGGGTTTAAAGGAAGAATTCAGTCACCGTGAGACTGAATCAGACACAAATAAATCCCTGTTTGTACACTCTTGTACAAACTTTTTTTTTTTCAATAAAACAAAAACTAAAAGCACAAATTGTAAAAGCTACAAGTGAATTGAGGCACCACAACTGTACAACATACAGTATGAAAATGGATATTCATTTGGAAATTTGCTTAAGATTACATTTAACAGTGTTATATTATATTACATGTCTGATATTATATGTCTAAATGAGTGTTTTCAAAGATTAGCTTTAAGTAAGATTTAGATGACAGTTAAGGTAATCTCATTTTAAAATAGGGCAAATGCGCACATCGAAATATCTTATTTTGAGCCAATAGATATTCAATCTCAACAGATAAATAAAAAAAATCCAATAATCAATATTATGAAATGAAAATACTGCATGTTTCCTACAGGTCATTCAGCACAGGTCATTCGTAAACACCAAATTTTCTATAGATGTGAACGTGAGTGTGAATGTTTGAGTGTGAGCCCTGCCTGTGGCCCAAGAAGCTATAGGACAAAGCGATAATGGATGGATATATTATGAATCCGTAGTACTTGTGCAGAGAGACAAGTATCAGGCCACAAAAAGTACTCTCAAAACATTCTTTTAAATTACTCATTACAGCAACAATGGCTTACCATTTGATCAACCAATGGTAAGCAGGAGGAATGTTCACAGCATCTATATTCATCCAGACGTTTTGAAGCCTCTGGCTGTGAGATTTCACAGATTTAACTGGTCTATAGGTGATCAAATCTTTAACACCTGGTAAAAGGGCTTCTATTTGGCCCAAAATATAAGTGGTGACTTTGGAAGCAGATCAGAATATGCCAGATGATGTCAGTTCTCCGTCTGGAGTGGAGCTGCTCGCAGCCATCTACATCAGTCAGACTGAATACAGGGCTGTTGTCAACAGCTGCTGCTCAATGTGACAGAGAACATCTGTGTGTCTTTTTCCGCTCTGTCTTTAACTCTTTCACCTCTCGGGCCTGGACTGATGCGTCCAAGTGGGGAGTGATATTAAATAAAACACATGGATGGAGTAAGTCCCCAGTAAATGGCTGCCTGTGTTTATGAGGAAACAAGTGTGCTTCTACTTCAAGACGCAAAGGTTACAGAGGAGAATATCTATCTATATGAGCTGCTGCTTTTGTGCTCTTGGTCTCGGATGGACTGTTCATCAACCGTTTGGCCTCTGAAACAAGATACTTTAGATGAAAGGTTCTGTACAGTAAGTTAGCACTAATCTCAATAATGGCAATGTGAAAAGTGCAGACATATGGATTCTACTTAGAGACTCTATTTTCACATCTTTTATCAATTATTTAGTAGTTTACATCAATACGATGACCTATAACTGATTTTGTTTTTAAATTGTGGGAAATAGTGGTTCATGTTGCCTTTCAGTAAAATTCAGTAGGCCTATAAACCAAATATTCATGGTAAGATTTTGATGTTTCTGAAAGAAGTAATCTAATACTTACCAAGGCTGCATTTATTTGATCAAAAGTACAGTAAAAACAGTAATGTTGTGAAATATTATTATATTTACGGATACATAAATGATGATAAGGAATATTGAGACTGATGTGTCATCATCCTTCCAATATTCTTCCATTAATAAAGAGCAACAATAGTAAATTGAAAATGAGATGAAAATTAAAGCATTCTTCAGCTGCATAAGCAATGCAATAAGCTTCAATGCACATAATAATTAGGTAAACTCAGCCTCTCAGGATTGTTTTGTATACTTCCTTCAGATCTTTTTATAGTGTCCACAGTTAACCCGCTGAGTCGTCTGGTCATCAAAACTGAAAACAAAAGATTACATCACACTTACACACTCAGAGCAAAGACAGAACTAGGTTGCTTTGTTGTATGAAAACATTTAGAGGTACAAATACGAGCCTGGAGATGTTCGCTCTGGGGACAAGAGGAGGGGTTTTGCCTCTTTGCAAAAATTAACGAGCTCACAACAAATAGGTCTCATAAAAAATAAAAAACTCAGCATGTACTATTATAGTCTACAAGATGTAAACAACAGATGTAAAGCCAGAATACATTACCCCCAAATGATAACAGCGCTCCCACAATGACCTGAACTGAATGAAGTTACCAGCAGAAGCACACGGAAGACAGATTGACTGCCTTTTGACTGAGGAGAAATGTCTCCTCCTCCTAAAGGACTACGACATGACATCCATTGTTACTTTGTGCTAAAATACTGGAGTGGATAAAAGAGACAGAAGCTCTAATGTAAAAATCAAAGAGATGACTACATTAGATTAGAGACAGCAACAAGGGGAGAAACAGTGAATGCTGCCCGGCCACGATTGATTCTGCATATCCGCTGTTTCCAGACAGAAGAATGTTACAGTATGAGATGTAGTGGAAAAGGTTCTCTCTGTGACTCATCTCTCTCTGCAGGCCATCCGAAGTGGGACTAGTGTAGTGTACTTGGTGATGAACAAAAAAAGACAGGGTGAGGGGTCATTACAAAGCCTCTGAACAACAGATGAGGCCCTGAGCAAATCAGAGACAAGCTGGAGTGGTGATGATGAGTCAAAAGCATGGAAAGTTCTGGATGCCAGATGAAGAACAGTAAGGAAATGTGTTCCAGTAAGAATGCATCTTATAGCCTAGATCTGCAGCTGTGCTCTCTTGATCTGAAATAGACAGTGAAAACGCCTGAAACATTCCACAAACATAAAAAGAAGTGCTGTGATTATGCTGCAAAAACTCTACTCTACTCGGCCGTCTGACTAATAGTAGCCTACTGTGCCAAAGAAATGTACAGTTTTCCAGTTGAGTTTCACTTACAAAGGGGTTGGCTAGTATTTTCAGTGATGGGTTTACTCTAACATTAGGTAAAAAAGAAGATATGGCAACATGCAAAAAACATGAACAGTGTTCATGAGACTGAAACAAAAGAGAATAAATTGTTGAATAAAGTTGTTTTGTGTTTTGTTTTTTGCACACAAAAAAAATATTCTCGTTACTTCATGGTTGAATCAATGGAGTCGCATGGACTATTTTAAGGTCTTTACAACCTTTCTGGGCCTTGAAAGCTTGCAGATTTAATAAAAAAAATATCTTAATTTGTGTTCCGAAGATGAACAACGATTTTACGGGTTTGGAACGACATGTGGGTGAGTAATTTGGGTGAACTAACCCTTCAATGCATTGCTTTCATTCATTTTTAATTAAACAGAAATCTTACTGACCCAAAACTTTAGACAGTAGTCTAAAATTAAATTATTTAATTAACAAAAATAAAATGAAACAATGCATATGTTTTGTCTATAATATAACACCTAATATTTCACAGAAATCTTGACCTTATATTTTAGGAAAGGGTCCCCTTGCAAGGAGATCATGATATTCTGAGGTCCTTGGCATCAATAAGTTTGAAAACTCCTAGTGTAATATATTGTTTTACTAAATGATTACTACAAGTATATGAAATAGTATTTCAATTGTATTTTAAGATAAGTGAAAGAATACCAAGTCATTACCATCATGTTAGTATCCAAAAATACAACCATATTTAACTATAAACAAAATTTTTATTACAAACAAAAGAACAGTACTCACTACTCACACACTGTGAAAAAAAAAATGTATGTACGGTAGCCATGTGCATGGGGAAATATTGTGACACATCTGGAATAACTTTGGCCGTCACCCACAACAGTGACTCACAGCAGGGCCTCATGAATAAATATTATGTATGCAAAAATGACTTCAAAGACTGCAAACACTATTCAGGATTTATAAAAATGCCTGTAACATAATTTGGTGTTACTATAAAACATGTGAGGCAATCAACTGTGAGGCAATATTTTTCAATAATCTTGAAAAAAAAAAATGCAACAAAGTACAAAAAAGGAATGAGAATGTTTTTTTGGACAAGGTGTCCTTACATGGTACTTACTGAAGTACCATTTTAATGTTTTATTTTTCAACAGTATATTTTAAGTCAAATTGTTGCTTATAACATGCCTTTAGGAACGCAACAAGGGAACAATGACATTTCTTCTGAAAGAGTACTGAATCTCCTGATCAAAACACAGGCAAAGAAGAAGCAGAAACAAGTGATATCATATGTAAGCACATGTATATTTAAAATAACACATACAACAAACATACAACAAAATATCCTGGGGGTCATGAAACTTGTTAAAAGGATCTTTTTCTTTTTTTTTTTTTCAAAAAATCTGAAAAATAAATAATTTCCCAAAAATGTATACACAAAACAGCAGTAAAACAAAGACAGCAGCATATTTCTGCAAGTCAGTGGTTGCCAGAAAGAGGCCTAAATTTGTAAGCATAAACAAAAGCACTTTAAAATCTTTCAGTGAAAAAAAAAGAGGCTGATTATAAAGCTGCATTTGCATTGGCTTGTCAGCATTGATTGATGTATCTGGGGTTGAGGAAAATGGCCTACTGGGAAAGCAAACAATAGCTAAGCTAAACTTAGCAACAACTCTCTTTCATATCCCATTTCACATCCAAACCTTAGGTTTATCCACCATTTAAATCATTTAGCATCAAAGCTCATTTCTCGGTGCCAAGCTTGTTATAGTAGCAGCAGGAAAATGTCCACACCTCCAGAGTCGTTACTTTGGGGGTTTCCCAGAATCCACACAATGAGACCCCTTCATCCGATCTGACTGCTGAGGTCTGTGCTTCACACTACAGCACACATAAGCAGTCTAATAAAGACATTTTTGCTCCCAGTGTGAGCTCCACGACACACATCTTTACATGCAGGGACCCGCGGTGCGAACACAACACATTCCCCTGTTCATTCATAAGGAAGACAGAGTGAATGAGAAAGACGGAAAGGAAAGCGTCCTCTGAGAGGTGCTCTTCCCTACAATCCAATCACCCAAATGCTGACAGTGGATCAAAGAGATCAGAAACAGGCAGAGAGAGCATAGACTCCACTCCATCTCAGGGAGGGAATGGCTCCAAGTGTCCAAGTAACTTGGGAGCAGTTCCCGTTTCAAGCTCGTGAACTGGCCTGATTGCAATCACCCTCAAAGGCCATTTCAAACAGAACTGGGGCGAACCCAAAGCTCATATCGGGGCCTGGTGCCGGAAGGGCTGGCAGGTGGCTAATAGTAACGTTTCAGTCTCCATGGTGTTGGCAGAGTGGATGGAAAGTGATTAGTTAAAGCTTGGCCACGTTCCTCTGCTTTGCCTCTTCTCTTGGCTAGTGGTTGGTGGGGCGGTTCTTCCATGGACTGGACTGCTACCCAGCCTGGCTCCACTCTTTCCCAGTCTCAGACACACTTTACACACACTATCTACACATACTTTTAACCAAACATTTACACGGCTATCACTGCAGTGAACCCTAAAACATTGTAAAAACAGGGGATCTTGTGTAATTTGGAAGTGCGAGTAATGGTATCCTAACTAACGGTCAAAGATCAAAGTGAGCTGGTTATAATGGCCCTGTCAGCCTTTACTAGTACATGCTGTAACTACATCATCTGCTTTCAAAAAGGTTTCATTCAAGAGAATGTTCAAAGTAGCAGTTTATTCTGATAACACACAGAGGGAAATATTTGCATTATATGTATAAGTTGGGGTGGGTCAGTATTTTTTTTAAACCAATTAAAATATTTATACAGACAGTAAAGCTGAAATTGATCAAATGTGGCAGTAAACAAATGTACAATGTTACAAAAGATTTCAAATAAATGCTGTTCCTTTGAGCTTTTTAATGATCAAAGAATACTGAAAATATACATGGTTTCCACAAAAATACTGTTTTCAACATTGATAACAATAATAATAAATGTTTCTTGAGCATCAAATCAACATATTAGAATGATTTCTGAAGGATCATGTGACGCGCTGATTTGTAATGATGCTGAAAATTCAGCTTTGATCACAGGAATAAATTACAGTTTCAAACATATTAGCACAAAACACAGTTATTTTAAACTGTAATCATATTTTATAACATGACCATTTTTACTTTTGATGTCTGCTTGGTGAATATTAGAGACTTAGAGAAAAAAAATTACTGACCCCAAAACCCAAAAGCATAACAAAATAGCAAAACAAGTAGCAAGTATTGTAAAGAAATAAAGCACACTTTTCAGTCAAAACATTTCACATTAGGTTTTCTTTTATCCATTTTAGGAAACAATAAAATTATTGTTTAAATTGAAGATCTAGCTGTATCTTTCATTCTGTAAGGCATTTAAACCTTTTTAAGCTTTTTATACTTCTAAACTAAAAACTAAAGTTTACTTTCTACAATATGAATTTGTGAATTTCTATTCCATTTAATTATACATTCAATTAAATTCAATACACATTTATTTTGTAAAGAGCTTTTCACAATACACATAATTTCATCAAGCATATTTACAGAAAATGCATGAGTCCACATTACAATTAAGTGTGATCTGTTATCAGTGGTCAGTGTCTAAGTTATGTAAATGTGCATATACAAAATCAGTTAGTGAAAAAAAAAAAAATTTAAACAATGTAATATTTAATGCAGAAACAATGAGCTCATTGAAGTAATGATGTTTGTTAACAAGTGATTGACATTTAGAAAAATAGCATTGGTAAAATAGCATACATCCTTCATACAAAATTTGAATTGCCATTCGGGATCCATGTCCGCATACCTAAAATCATATTCAGGAATCAAATTGATTTAATAGTGACATATCAATCACAAACACTTCATGAATATATGGCAGATGATTTGCCAGAGTGCTTTTAAAAGCATAAGAGCAAGCTTAACTTTTTCATTGTCTCCAAATTGCAGCTGTACTATTTATGTGTTATGTCTTCTCAAACTTGTACTGACACTGTTTTGTCGGGGGAGTTGAAGCGGGTTTTGTTTTGGGTTGTTTTGACTCCTCAGTGAATAACCCCAGGACCTCCTCATCAACTCCCTCCCAAAAATATCTCATCTGCTATGGTCCAAACAAAAAGCAAAACAATTCTTCTCAGATAGAGGACGTGTATGATAAAATGTGAGCGCATGTCAACAGCAGTTTGCTCCTCCTCAGCAGTGGAGCACAGCTTGACTTCTCTGTAGCTGTAAGCCGCTTTTGATCCAGTTTGACCCCACTTTTTCTTGCTTCCTGAACTTCCTGTGGAGCCATTTCCCTTCCAGGTAAAACAGAGGAGACCATCTGGTGCTCTTCCCGTGGGGTTATTCCGGGATCTCACCTTCCTGTATCCCACACACAAGTTTATATCAAGGTTCCATAAAACCACAATCATTTTGTTCTAAAGTACAAAGGGAAGCCGCTGGGGTGTATAAATGTTTCAAAATTGTTTTATACAAAAGTACAGTAATATTTTATGGCAAAGCAGCTCTCTTATCATGTCTTTTGTAGAGCTGTAATGGAGTTGCTAGGCAACAAGCATCATCTATCTCTTCCTACACATGTGCACAAAAATTAGTGCAACACACCCACACAATCCCTTCAACACTCTGTTACTTTCAACGCACACAAATACACTCACAAAACAGGACAGATTAAAACACGTTCTAAAAAACTCCATACTAATACTGTGTACTGCGACTTCAGAACTGAAGTCATACGTGGCATTGATTCAACAAGGTGCTGAAAGCATTCTTTAGAAATGTTGGCCCATATTGACAGGATAGCATCTTGCAGTTGATGGAGATTTGTGGGATGCACATTCAGGGCACGGAGCTCCCGTTCCACCACATCCCAAAGATGCTCTATTGGGTTGAGATCTGGTGACTGTGGGGGCCATTTTAGTACAGTGAACTCATTGTCATGTTCAAGAAACCAATTTGATTTGAGCTTTGTGCTGGAAGTAGCCATCAAGAGATGGGTACATGGTGGCCATAAAGGGATGAACATGGTCAGAAACAATGCTCGGGTAGGCCGTGGCATTTATACGATGCCCAATTGGCACTAAGCGGCCTATAAAGTGTGCCAAGAAAACATTCCCCACACCTTTACACCACCACCACCAGCCTGCACAGTGGTAACAAGACATGATGGATCCATGTTCTCATTCTGTTTACGCCAAATTCTGACTCTACCATCTCAACATGTCAACAGAAATCGAGACTCATCAGACCAGACAAAATTTTTCCATTCTTCATCTGTTCAATTTTGGTGAGCTCTTGCAAATTGTAGCCTCTTTTTCCTATTTGTAGTGGACATGAGTGGTACCGGTGGGTCTTCTGCTGTTGTAGCCCATCCGCATCAAGGTTGTGCGTGTTGTGGCTTACATCGGTTGTAACAAGTGGTTATTTCAGTCAAAGTTGCTCTTCTCTCAGCTTGAATCAGTCGGCCCATTCTCCTCTGACCTCTAGCATCAACAAGGCATTTTCGCCCACAGGACTGCTGCATACTGGATGTTTTTCCCTTTTCAAACCATTCTTTGTAAACCATAGAAATGGTTGTGCATGAAAATCCCAGTAACTGAGCAGATTGTGAAATACTCAGAGTGGCCCATCTGGCACCAACAACCATGCCATGCTCAAACCTTCCCATTCTGACATTCAGTTTGGAGTTCAGGAGATTGTCTTGATTCAGGACCACACCCCTAAATGCATTGAAGCAACTGCCATGGGATTGGTTGATAAGATAATTGCATTAATGAGAAATTGAACAGGTGTTCCTATAATAATCCTTAAGGTAAGTTTAATTTCCTGTAAATTCTCTGTGGCACTACACAAAACCAAACAAACACTCCAAACACTCCTCGTAATATCATGTTAGCATGCACGCGGGTTAATTTCTCAAGTGTCATCGGCTGAAAGTGTTAGTGCGGAGCTGCGTCTCCTCAAGGGATCTGCAGCCCACAGGTGAGTCTGCCTCTCCTCGTACGCTGATAGCTAATCTATTTCCCACAGCACTGCTGCCTCGGCTAGAGAAGCCTCATTGATCATTCCCAAATTACAGAGGCTGCATACCCAGCATGCATCAGCCTTATCCTGCTGAGATCTAGTGCTCTATCTCTGCATAAGGCAGGCTGTTAAGGATTGTGTGGGTTTGCCATAGAGGCACCGGGCAGATTTTCGTGTAGGCTTACACTACATGATGAATGTTTACTCAGTTAAAAGCTCACAGTGGTGTGCGTAGTACATTTAGCAAATCTCCTTATAGAGGGCCTCTGAGGAGCATGTAAAACATATACGTTTAACATATATATAGAAGCCAAAGGTAACATACACGTACCTCCAATAAAAAATAAATTAAAAAGAAAAACCTTAGATGGTTTAAGATGGTTAAGGTGGCTTTGCCCAGCTAGCATATGGTGTTTAACTGCTCTTTCAGCCTATTCTAACAGGTTTAGCTGGTATCCCAACCTGGCCTAGCTGGTGTTTGCTGATTAAACTGGTTTTCCACCATTTAATTGGTCTCTCATCCTAGTCTAACAGATTAAGATGATCTTTGAGCCTGGCCTAGCTTGTGTAAGCAGATTTAAATGGTCTCCGAGCCTGGCCTAGCTCGTGTATGCTGATTAAACTGGTTTAACCTTAACCTTAATGTTGTATGCAATTATAATTGGTCTTTGATGGAGTCTGTGTCACAATATTATATATAAAAATACGATTGGTAAAATTTGATCTCATGACTATTTTAATTTGTGTTCCGACTTCCGAAGATGAACAAAAGTCTTACGGGGTTGGAACAACATGAGGGTGAGTAATTACTGACAGAATTTTCATTTTGGGGGGAACTAACCCTATAAAGCTGTTTTTTAGCAGTTATAATAATAACCCCATGAGGGCTAAAATTGTTAAATGGCAGTCTGTCATCAGCTAGTGACATAACTGAATAGCTTTATTTTCTCAAATGTTATGATCAGGTTAGAGTTTGTATTTCTTAAGAAAAGTACACAAAAGGTCAACAATATCAAATGACCGGCAGAGACTAAAGCAAAGTAAAAGCTTTGTAATTTGATTCTCACCGAATGTGGCAGGCTGAATGGCCATGGACATTAATGCATAATAATACACAAGCACAAACCATTGTAAACATGCAACCCTTAAAGACCCAACATGTTTCATGATAGCACATCTTCTTTGTGTCAGTCTATTGCAGTAGCACCATCTGTCAGACAACCAAACACTACTGTCACACTGTTCCACATGCCAGTCCAAGTGACATGTCAGAGGACACAAAATCATCTCAGCGGATGGCACATAACAGTGCCAGTGTCTTGTGTCCACAGAGGAAGCGCTAAATTGTCAGATGAGAGGAGCGAGTGTACATTTAAGATTGTGAGCAGAGGCCAGAGACACAGTATTAAAGACTCACACAGAGACAGCATTGTTCTATGGCACGGCAGCGGAAGCCAGGAAGAGCTCAGTAGCATTGCCAGTGGGAATTCATTTACTATAAATACAGTCTGAAGAACCAAAATGGGCACAGACCATCTCTTCATTACTCTCTATTCAACGTCAACAGTTTTTTTCTGAGGAACAATCTTGAGGCTGTCCCTTCAAAATCTTTAAAAATGAAGTAAAACAACTTGTACCAGGAATCTATTGTTTTTATCACTACGAATGCTTAAACAGGACTTGAAGAAACTTGATAGATTTAGTTTTTAGTTCCTATGGAAAAAAATAGGAGACAATAATATGTGTAATGTATTGACCTACCCCAGTCCCTACTCAGACATCTGCACAGCATTTTACTGTATATATCTTCTCTTCTGTAGCAATGCACAAATTAACAATAATGGGCTCTTTTCCCAGACTGCAATGGTTTATCATTGTAAATCGAGCCCATTTTTTCATGTTAACATTTTAAAACTTTGTGTTAAATATTTTGTGTTATATTACCTTGGCATTAAATTGGAAAAAAACTAGTCTAGTCATCTAACAATGGAGATATCATGTAAATTGTATTATTTTTCAAAACAATCAGAGCCAGACAGTAACAGAGTACATATATTTTACTTGAGTACAGTAGAACAATTTTTAGGGATCTGTATTTACTTGAGTATCATTTTTGGGGAGTACTCATGACTTTACCCAAGTACATTTGAGAGGGAAATATTGTGCTCTTTACTCCGCTACATTTCTATCCATAACCGTGAGTACCAAAAAAATAAATGAAAAAAAAAAATCCTCAATTTGTTGTTTCCCTCTCAAACGAGATTGGATTGTCCAGGTGCCACTAATTGGGACAGCCTATCAGCAATCCCCTTCAGCTTTCCCCCAAAGTCAACTCCATGGTCAGATTTAGATAAGAGACGAAACCATGGACGAAACAATGGATGGAGACGCAGCAGGTCCATCCCGGGAATGTGCCAACCCGTGGCCCCACCTCGCCAGACTATTAAATTTTCTGAACAAGTTAATGATAGTTTTCGCTTCAAGTGTTTGCTGTATTAAACAGAACTTCATCACCGCCTACAAAAATTAATCTTCCAACTTGCAGATTAAAGCAATATGGTAAAAAGATGAAAATGACTTGATTTTACTTTCAAATCCTTTTACATTCTCCAAGGTATTAACATTAACATTTTTCATAACTCCAAGTAGGACGTTTCTGTACATAAATGTAAGCACTGTGGGAGTATTAATGCAATATTTAGAAAATGTACTCTTGTACTCTTGATACTCAAGTACTAAAAACAACTTTAGTACTTTTACTTAAGTAGACATCTGACTGTTGTATTTTAACTTGTACTTGAGAGAAATTTAGCTTGGGCTACCAGTACTTTTACTTGGTCCGCCTCTGAAAACAATATAATATTAAGAGGAATTCTGCATGTTTTTCTCTGTTATAATTTTTCCCATCTATGTATAGGTGGTATTTATATGTTGTCACTCATATTCTTCCGTGTGCCAAATAAACACTGATTTAACTGCAATAAATAAATAAACAGAAATACAATGGTCTGATTTATATCTTTAGTCACTATAGCATTTTATCACTACAATCTGTAAAAAATATGGTCCAATGTACTGTGTTAATTTGAAGAAATTCATAGCTGTTTTACAATTTTAAACTGCACATTGCATTGTGTTTTAGGGTTAAAAGAAAACGTCCGTAAACTTAACAGAAAAGTTGCCATGTCATTATACATTATGTTACTTTAATTACTTATGTTTATAAGATTTGAATGTCACTCTCTCTAAATGTTTTTTAAAAGGGTAGCTTGGCATTTAAAAGTAGCTTTTCTAATGCGGTCTCACAGAGCACAAGTATATCAGAGAACTGAGGGAAGCCATCCCTCTTTCTTTTTGCGTGAACTTGTCAAACACGAAGGTACAACACCTCCTGCCTCATTGGTCACTTTTCTTCAGCTGCATCCCTATGATCCGCACTCTTACACAATGAAAATCAAATGCCCTCCATGTTTAGAAAGCTAATCTCCCCCAATAATAGCTGTAAAATTTACATTTTATAATGCTGATCACCAGGTGGAACTAAGCTGAATTTCAGAAGGCAAACAAACTGTCTCCCACAGGTCACAGATACAAATGAGGGTGGCTCTCAGACAGGATGCATGAAAACAGCTCAGTCTGACCAAACCTCCCCTCTCATTACCCACACTATGATGACTGAACACTGGGTCTCCATGGAGCGGGAATGAGTGTTGTTTACAGTAGAGGTTAGTGGTACTTTAAAGTGGTCTCTGGGATCTTTGCAGTTTGTCCTGATTAAAGTGCCCTAATTAGAGTGAGGATGGCACAGATGAGTCTGCACAAGCATGTCTCAGATGCCCACATCCAGATTAATGAAAACAGTGTGTGACAGGCCTTGCAAAAAGCCTCTTTCCTCATTTAATTAACAACTTCCTCATCCACTTCCTCTCTATGATCACTCTCCACAAACACATCTTAACATCCGAATCCACTTCTGGGCATCCAACTGTTGCTCTAGATTTAGCCTTGTTTTTACACTCGCTTGATGCTGTCGACTCTCCGCAGACTACATGCACAGCACACTCCACTTCGGACACCTTTATACTTTACACATTCAGTCATTGCTCTATTCTCAGGAACACCAGGTGGCAGTGCAGAGAAACTATCAGCTACTTTTAAAAAAAAAGAGAAATAACTTTTGTTTAACTTTACCAAAGCTTTGTGTTTTCACACTAATTTAATCTAAATTAAATCTAAATCTCGGACTTAATATAAATAATAAATAAATGATTCAGAAGAGGGTTTTCAGTGATGCCACTGAAGAACCATTTGGGTTCCCCAAAGAACCTTTTAGTTAACAGATCGTAAAAGAAGCATTTCTTCTAAGTGGGTTTTTATAAAGAACCTTTTGGCCAATGGAAATATTCCACACTCACAAAGTTATTCTATGGCATCAATATATATATATATAAACAAACTAAATGGGTGGGAAAGGCTTTTGGTGGGATTTTGATGGGATTTAATAATTGTTACATTGGATTGGACTTGATCATCATTATTCATCTTCATTTAAAAGCAGCAATATCTTAAACGCAAAACCTACGTTACCTCGAACAATACGAGCAGAACAATACGAGTAGTTCAATGGTTCATTACAAGAGAGAGATAAATAGCAATTGCTGTAATGATGTCAGTATTTTTTTTTTCGCCCACTGAAATGCAACTTTATTGTGCACTTTGAGATGGAATACTTTCTCTGAAATACTTACCTCTATTGAGGTACTCTTGGTATTACCTGGCTTACAATAAACTGCAAACTGATTCATATTTACTCAGGCAGGATACTTGGACCTCAAAGTGTCCCCTCATGTCCCTATGCTTTACCAACAGCACTATTTCAGCTCTGGAAACAGGTACAGCTGTTCTAGCAATGTTACTCAAGTGATATAAAACTCATAAAATAACCATTAGATTGTATATAGTTGTCTCAAACTTGCTGCTTAAACCATGTAATAAAGTTCATACAGATGCGAATGTTAATGTAAAGTTATTGCTCTTCCAGGTACCAAGATAACATAATCCACCTTTACTTGTCTGTGTGTGAGATAAACAGCAGAGAGAGGTTAAACATGGCCTTAATTATGTGCATAATGTTGGCAGTACGTGTTCCCAGATTCTTGTGTGTGTCCTGCAATTGGTCACTTAATTTATTGCAGTGTAAAGGAGTCTCTAAATCAGGCATGTGGTTAAACAGCCTTCATAAATAAGAATGTTTTATTAATTTCTGACAGCGTGTTGTGCGTTATGACATCCCGAGCCAAACCAAACACGGCAGTTTGTGTGAGGGTGTATGTGAAAGAGACAGAGTGAGAGACAAGGAACACAAGAGAGAATATGTACTGTATGTCTGTAATATGCATGTTTGTATGCATATGTTGTATATTATATAGGCTAAATAAAGAGTCCAACCACCTGTTATAAGCACAACTTTTGACGATCCAATGATGTTCTTATTATCAGCCCTATATTTTCTAATTAAATATCCAATATTACTTCAAAATGTGTCACTTTATGGAAATAAATTGGGTTGCAAATGTCTTGTGTTGATTAAGTATGGATTTTTTCATGTCCTCTGAATCAGCAGAAATAAAAAACTTATTAAACCGTGAAAAACTAAGTACCGTTGACTGAACATATATATTAAATGATGATATTTAGTGAAAATGGCATTTATCTTTGGAATGTAATATGCTGAACAAAACAATATTTCAGTTATGAGGGAATAAAGTCTGAACTTGATCTTCAAGTCTCAGCAATGCATAATGATAACTCTAAGACTAACATCTGTTTTTAGTCAACAACTGCAACTACTTATTTTTTTCTAATTTGAGCTGGAAAAGATATCATTGAATAGCACTTAAGAGCAAAAAAATGCAGATAGAAGCGCTGACACACAAAAAAAAGTTCAATTGCTTGACTAAAAGAAGACTTCTTAAGAAATGACAGGAAAGAAATCTTCTGGCACATGTTGAAATGTTTATTCACGTTAAGCCTGGAGATGATGACAGTAGATACAGCTGACAGGACAGCTAGACACAATGTAACAGAATGAAGGGCCATTTAGCATCCAGGCTTGTCGCCAGTTTCTCTGCATGTTTAATGCATAAGTTTACTAATTAATTAACACAACTTGTTAAAATGTTAATAAGACCCTTTGTAGAAGATGGTAGAGAGTCTTACTGTTATTTAGCTAGCAAGCAAGCAAGCTGACGTTGACGCCCTGTGTACAAAGACCATTAAAAAATGAGCGCAAAACACCCTGTTTGTACACCCTTTTACTGATTTATGAGTAGAGAATTCCTAAATATATCTACGCAGCTGAAGCTGGTTCGCCGCAGGTGGATGTTGTGCTTAGGCTGGCTAGACTCCGAAGGGTTCCTTTGCGTAGCAGTGAGAAAGCCATTAGCATGTGAATTAGAGGGGGCATTAGCTTTATGCTAGAGCTCAGAAGCCTGGGTGGGCCCTGGGTCTGTCCGTCATGCTAACTTCTGCCATATTGCTTTTGTTGTGGTTTGCCCCTCAGAGATGAACAACCAATAAGCATCTGCTGCCCCCGTGTCCCCCACAGAGGCAGGGTCTCCTCGGGTCAATGCCCCCACTACAAGACATGTCAGTGGCTCTACAGCTCCTGACAACAAGTATCTGCATTAGTATGCATGTGCCACACGTTCTTCTACACTCTTTAAGTCTCCCTATTATGTTTTTTTTTTTTCAAATATTACCCTTCATTTAGTGTTATACAGCTGTTTGTAAATGTAAAGTTTTGCACGACAAATACATTTATTGTCTCCTAAAAAAAAAGAATCGATTCTGAACTGCTGAAATGTGCTGTCAGCAATCCCATTCTACTTCCTGTTACATACCTATGTATGTTTATAACAAATTTGCACAATGCCAGCCTATGATCTTCATTAGCTGCATGCCCACGGACAACGTCTACTTAGCACTTTTACCCGCCATCAAACACTAAAGCATGGAAGACTTTGGTTTATGTTGTCGAAAAGATGCTGTTTTCTGCACAGGATAACATTGACACAGCAAAACCAACTCTATCATTACTGCTCGGATCACTGTACAAGTTCTGAGGAAGCCTCCGGAGCTGAAATTCAAAAATGGTAATAGGTGGTAATAGGCTTTTCATTTCCAACAAGCGCAGAAAGCGGTAGACTTGTAGATCACAACAGATCTGACCAATCAGAGCAGAGTAGCTCTCGGGAAGGAGATGTTTAGAGATTGAATCTTCTAACAAATCATTTTCAGACTCTTGTGAGAAATATGGTGATGTACTGTATAATGTAGGCCTACAGTATGTTATGAGAAAAGGTTGTTTTTTTTTTTTACCTTGGATGTATGTAAACATATTGTAGGAGACCTCAAAAACAAAATTAGGAACATTTAAAGTCCCCCTGTGGTGAAAAAAGTGTTTAATGTGTTTTAAATGTGCTTTAAGACAAACCATGTGCAAATTCATAAGGGATACAATTATTGACTACAGGGAGACTTTAAAATAGCATAATAGGGTTTAATGAAGAACCTTTAACATCCATGGAATCTTTCCATTGCAACAAAATGTTCTTTTTTTGAGTAGAAAATTGCTCTTTAGTTTATCAAAATGTTCTATACACAAAGAAAAAAAATTTTATTTTAAAAACTATTCACTAAAAGGTTCTTCAGGGAACCAAAATGTTTTTGGGATTAGGGATTTTTTTCCTAATTAAACAATTGAATAAAAAACTCTGAAAGAAGTAACATTTTCTTGAGTACGTTTAGCATTTATGTAACTGTTACACGTCTATATGACCTGACACCAACCGATCAGTGTGAGCAATGAAATGACCGAGATTACAATGACTCTAGGCATGTTTTAAACTTTTTAAAACATGAAAATGGCAAAAAGTACTGAAATCATCAAATCCATCTAGAGTTTGTTCATTTAGGAAATCAAAAACAGCATGAACACAAAAACACAAGCGGTGAGAATGGCTGCTTATTCATGACAAAACAGTGGTTGAATTTTCTTAAATTGAAAGTCAGTCTTAATTGTCTTAAGTGAATAACCATTTCATCCAGCACTGTTTGCTCTCCATGTTCTTTGGTATCTCTACAGGCCTACTGTCTGTTTGTTCTGATGACTGAGAAACAGCTCTAGATGATTCAGTAGAAAAGCAGTCCGAAAGAATGAGAGTCATATCACTGTAAGGAAAGAACCGACTCAAAAGAATGATGAATCCACGAATGGCTGCCATAGTTAAAGGGTTAGTTCACCCAAAAATGTTTATTTACTCACCCTCATGTTGTTCCAACCCCGTAAGACCTTCGTTCATCTTCGGAACACAAATTAAGATATTTAAGATATTAAGATCGCTCCTGCATACTAGTCCATAGGCTTCTTGAGGGAATGACACTGCTGGCATCGAAAAGTCATCAAAGACATCGTTAAAATAGTCCAAATGACTACAGGGGCTCAATTTTAACTTTATCAAACGACGAGAACACATTTTGTACGCAAAAACAAACAAAAATAACGACTTTATTTCAACTATTCACTTCCTTCTCCATGGGCCTGTAGTCAGTTTACATAGTGTGATTGCGTAAAGCTACGTCACACGTAGGCTCACTATTGCCCGACGCTGGTCATGTGTGTGATGCGTGTGACGTACAATAACAGAAGCTTATGCTATTAAACTAGTAACCTCCCAGCTAACAAAAACACGTCCCCAGGACGTCCCCTGAACGTCCACTGCGAACGTCCCCTGAACGTCTTCGTGTAGGGTTCTTTAAACGTTCTCAGGACGTCGCAGGGGACGTTTGCGGGACGTTCGCGGGACGTTCACATGACGTCGCGGGGAACGTTTGCGGGACGTTCAGCAAACATTCGGGGACTTTTCAGACTTCTATAGTGAACTTTACGTTCACTAGAAGTATTTTTAAAATATTAACTACCCAAGGAACAAACACACAACAAGGAATATTAGGAAACAAAATAATTTTATTTTCATTATCAAAAAAGAGCGTGTGTGTTTGCGTGTCCGGTTGCCAGGTTCAGATGATGGCCAGTTCAACTCTGCTACTGAGCAGGGCATCAGCATGGAACGATCTAGGAACACAACAAACCATTTGTCACATAGCCAACAGTTATCTTGTTGCTGCTGAAATCACATAATTTTTCTTTTTATCAATATTTATGAACCATTAGTTCAGCTGTGTAAGTGACGTCATCGATTAACAGTAATAAAACGTAACGTTTTATGTTAAATACATACGTTTTTAGCTCACTTCCAAGCAAAATATCGTCCTCCGAACGCCCCCCAGCGAACGTTATGAACCGGACCAAATGCGGACGTCCTCGGAATGTCCCCCAGCGAACGTTATACCGGACCAAATGCGGACGTCCTCGGAATGTCCCCCAGCGAACGTTATAAACCGGACCAAATGCGGACGTCCTCCGAACGTCCCCCAGCGAACGTTATGAACCGGACCAGATCCGGACCTAATTAGACGTTCGCAATGTCCGGAGGACGTCCCCTGTTTGCTGGGCTGAGTCGCGCAGAGGGAGAAATAAATGAATAGTTGAAATAAAGTCGTTATTTTTGTTGTTTTTTTGCCCACAAAAGTGTTCTCGTCGTTTGATCAACTTAAGATTGAGCCCCTGTAGTCACTTGGACTACAGTATTTTAGCGATGTCTTTGATGACTTTTCGATGCCAGCAAGTGTCATTCCCTCAAGAAGCCTATGGACTAGTATGCAGGAGTGATCTTAATATCTTAAATATCTTAATTTGTGTTCCGAAGATGAACAAAGGTCTTACGGGGTTGGAACAACATGAGGGTGAGTAAATACTGACAGAATTTTCATTTTGGGGTGAACTAACCCTTTAACTAGCATAGTTTTTCCCTCAATAGCTAGTTTTGTCTACATAAATACGGGCCACACGTAATATCCACTGACATGTTTCTCAGGTCAGTTGTAGCGCTCATGGTACATACAATGAGTGCCACTTCGAAAATCTGCTTTTGGACAGTAATCACTGCTGTGGTTTATTAAAATAGATTCACTTCTGTGTAATAACGATGGACAAAATGAAACAAACGTTATAATGCAGTGATATTCATTGTGTGCAAGCTATGAAATCTGACCCCGTCCAGGCAAAAGGCTTCATTTCTGATCAAACCTCATATAAATTATGCATGTGTGTGTGGGAGTGGATGTGCAGTGTTTATGAACGAGGATAGCGTGTTTGTGACTGCGATGCTGAGAGGTTATCTTATGTTTGAAACCTTTGGAGATGCAGTCTCTATGGTTACAAAAATCTTAGAAAATCAACCAATATGGTGTAGTTCTGTGCTGCTGTTTTCTTGTTTATCTAAAGGACCAACGTAAGGAAAATTAACCCTTTCTGACCCCCCTGACATTTCATAAATTGCTTAACAAAATGAAACATCTAATGCACGGGTGTTAAAAGGAAGAACATGGCTTCTTCCTGGCCTTGCCGTATTGGTCTGAGCTACTCTGCGGCAACACTGGGAATATAGAGTTTCTCTTCTCCTGTGACAAGTCGTCTTGAAAGCTTACATGTCTTTCTCTGTGATCTCAGTCAGATTTATAACCTTTAATACAAACCTTCTGCCGACAAGTCGAGAAAACTGGGACTTTAATGACACCACCGTAATGCTGGTTTCACCCTCTGATTAGGCAAAATAGCATCCCTGCTGAGTCTGCCCGTATGAAACCTGAACTCAAAGAATAGCTCCATCATAATAGAATAAGAAAAAATGGAAAATCGAGAGCAGCAAAACCGCAGAGGCTTTCAGACAGCAGAGATGGATGTGTCCTCTCCTCTCAGACAGCCATTCAGCTAAAGAAACAACCTGGGCAGATCTAAGGCAAGCTCTGCCTCAGCTAATGTAACTATCAGAGAGGAACTCAATTAGATATGTACATATGACACGCATACAATGGTCGCATTAGAGATCTGCACTTGTCCTCAGTCAATGTTTGCTGCTAGTTTTTGCTGATCCTTCTATGAACGGCATACATCTTGTCTCCTAGCAACTGCGTTTCAGTGTCAAGGTTATCATGCATGTGCTTGTACTACTGTGTTACTATAGTTCACCCAAAAATAAAAATAAACATCCCCTTTGAAAGGGACTACAAAAGTCAAGAACTACAAACATCAAGTGTGTGGTCATTAACACCAAATGCCACTGGTTCTTGTGATTTGTGATGAAACTTCTTAACGTCAAACCGCTGATTTAGGAGCTGCAATCGAGGTGAATGACTAACAGCGTATGGCAGATATTGAAGCTGATACTGATAAGGCAGTAATTATTTACATTTTCTGGCCACTAATCAATAAATGGTTGATATATAAAATTGTATACATTTAAAGTTGTATACATTTAATGTTTTAAATGCTACAAGTGAATTTAGGCATCACAACAACAATATAATGTACAATATGAAAAATGGATATTCATTTTGAGATTTGACAAAGATGACATTTAACATGTCATTAAATTGTGTTTTTAAGTGAGCGTTAGAGGAGGGCAAAGGTAATCTAAATGTAAAAATGTGCAAATGAGGTTTCACAATTAAACATCCCATTTTCAACTGATAGCAATAATTTAAATAAAAAATAAAATACAATTTGGATTCACATGAGGGCAGTTTGGGTGTAATACTGTAACGTAAGGTGGTGCATACTGGAGAAGGAAGACTTAATCAATCATCGAACACAACATTACATGGAGAAACACTACCCAGCATCAACGTAGACAGACAAATGGCAAACGAGGGAAGCTAACAAGACTAATTAACAAGACACAGCTGAACTAAATGAACTAATGAAGACCGTGGACCTGGAACATGAAAAGAACTACTACTCACTACTCCTAATGTGTGTGCACTAACTTGGATGGGTTAAATTCAGAGGACAAATTCCGATTAGGTTACCATACATGTTTACATACATGCATACATGTTTTTGCTCAGGTGGCCAAAATGTCACAGCAAGAAAAAAAAATTAGAGGGAACATTGTTGTTCCCTTAAGAATCTATGATAAATATCTACAAATAAAAATATTAAAGGCTAGCCATTGAAATGCAAAGAGAGCAAAATGAAAGACAGAGGGCCTCTAATAGTGAAGGTTCTGACCTTTACCATGACGTCCACACAGGACTCAAACAGAGGGTTAAATAAGACTCTATCCATCAGCTACAATTACATCATTTTCCATCCCCAGTACAAGCATTCTCAATTAAAAGATCCAAATCAGGGCTGTTGACCTTGGAACTCCCCCAGGGAGTGAAGTGGAATGAAGACGAATGATGGACGAATTACCCCCCAAAATCAAGCATAAATGGATAGATAAAAGAAGGAATGATGTAATGAAACAAATGAAATGCTTTGCTTTCAATGTGTGAAGTCATACATACAGCGGTGTCACAAGCACTCTACTGAGGTCAAAAGGTCGATGTG
Source organism: Pimephales promelas (assembly GCF_016745375.1). Next base: position 22,797,922 of record NW_024121321.1, read on the forward strand.
TGGCCTCAAAAGATCTGCACAACCATTCTGCCAATTTTTGCCCTCTCTACTCTCTCTAATGGGGTTAAGGGGTCTTTTGTCTTTTCTGATGCCCACGAAAGAAGTGGGGAGGCGAGGATGGACAACAGGGAGCACAAAAAGTCTCCAATGTGCTTAGACAGCTGCCAGTTAGAGCAAGACACCCACCACTTTATCCATCAGACAAGCTTCTCACATATAAATGAGACTTTTATACTACATATATTTAGATAAAGTAATCAGATCAATAAAAGAGCCAGGGACACTGGAAATATGAATCACAATGGTTATACATTAGAGGTTTGAATGAATTTTAGAAAAAAAAAACTGATTTTATAATTTATGCAATGTATTTTCAGGGCAGTAAAGTTGAATGCAGTATTTTTAAAAGAGCTTTGCAAAATAAACCTGAATTGAAATTACAGGATTTATATTCAGGTTATTATATATAATATTACTCAAATGGGTAGACTTAATATGCACTGTCAGCGTAATGTAAATATTTATTTTTCATATAATATTTTAATAATTGCCTTTACTAGGGTGACAATGTAAAAGCCAATTATTTCATTTTCTTTATAATATCACACTTAATATTTTGTTCACACACTAAATGGGTCTTTGCACATGGAAATATACAGCTGTCTTTATATGAGGATTTCTTGTCATCATGCTTGGTTCAAAAATGTTGAAAACACTCTGGTATACAGTAAGTGACACTTTTTGCACAGAGTATAGACTCCTTTAAACTTTGTTTTTCACAGACATATGACATTCCTCACAAACCAACTCAACTAATGCAACTAATTCAATAATACTAACATATTTCCATTCTTATTGGCACTGAATTTCCTTCTTTTGATATCTGAAAATATTATGCATGTGAGAAGAATTGTTTTCAAATCATTTTTTGTACATCCCTTATATTCTTTGAAATTACTTATAGAATCAATAATGGAAACGTTACAGAAGCTACAGTAGATTCATTAAAATCATAACAATTCCCAGACTGAATTAAAAAGCCTCTTGGTAGCAAAGGATCCTTCAGAACTGATCACTCAGATGTTTATACATGCTCTCAGTCATTCACAGACAGAAGCAGAGCTTCAAAGCTCTGGTGACTGATTTGATTAGACCCACTTAAAAGCTCTGGAATATTTCAGGTACACAGCAGGCATAAGTACATACAGACCCATTGACACACACTACAATACACACACACGCACACACACACACACAAACAAACACAAATTCATTTAGTCAGCCGATTATATGAGGCCATTTGTCTAAGAGGTTTTTATGTGTTACAACATGCACATGACATTCTTGAAAATATGTATATATTGTAAATGCTGAGTGAGTAATTCCTAGCCTACCCCCAAATTACTACGACAGATCTTTTTACTTCTGAATTAAGACTGGCAAAGAAACAGTGATCCAGCAGTTCTCAGGCTCCACAAAAGATCTCTTCAGATCAAAGAGTGCAACACTGCAAAAGAGTGTTACGCAACGTGGATCAGAAGTGATGGAGCTCCTGTCAAAGACAAGAGTCCATGTCTGCACAGGTATTATTTATGGTGGAAATACACTTTTTGTCAGTGGTAATATCAATCCTAACATTATCTAAATCCAATCTCCTGTGTGTCATTGCCAATACATATTTTATCCACTGATTTGAAAATCATTAGGGCAAACGTGGCAGATATAGTTATTATTAATAAAAAGTAACATGGTTTCCACAAAATATATACAAAAATCTTAAGCCACACAACTTTTTTCAGAATGGATAATAATAATAAATGTTTCTTGAGGAGCAAATCAACATATTTGACACTGAAGACTGGAGTAATGATGCTGAAAATTCATCACAGAAATAAATTATATTTTAATAGAAAACTCGAGTCATTTTAAACTGTTTTTGATTACAAAAATAAGGCCTCAGTGAGGCCCAGTGAGGCCCAACCCCAGTGAGGCCCAACCCCAAACTCCAGTAGTGTGTCACAAGTTCACTCAAGCAATTAATGTCAACAAAAATTACTGCTTTATGAAGTCTATATACAGTATATATATATATATATATATATATATATATATAGAATATCAATAAGCCCTCTCCATCACTACCGGCAGTCCAATAGTTCCTTTTTTAAACACAGTGATGTTCATATTCATGTATACGAGATGCTGTGATAACTAAGATTTTGTTTTGAAGATCTTGAAAATAGTTGATGGTTGATGATACTATTGATAAAAGATTATGATGCACCTTTGTGTTTCTTTTCAATTACAGTACATCCACAATGTCACCATAGACATTTGTTAAAAAGGTAAACAATCGATTTTCCAAGTTTACTTTAAACACACCTCAATAACAAATAAAGCAATAGCCTACAAACATCTGCACAATCTTGCCTTACATTTAACCATTTGAAGACAAGCACAATAATACATGTACAAACTTACGCAAACTTACTCTGCGTTCATTTGATTTGTTTGACCATCACCACAGGTCAAACACAGGCCAATGGATATATCAATTATGTCAAAAATCAAGAGCATTTTAATAAAGTACCACTCTTGTGGCGGTTATTGCTAAAGCTTCGCATCATTGTCTCAAAAAACACAGACTTGTATAGAAGAGACATGCTCGAATCCCAAGTGGTAAATAAACAATAGACTGCTTTCCAATTCAAGGTAAACATCAGCCTCATTTATCTCAATTTGTAGCACAGGCGGAGGAGCTTTGTTGTGTGTGGACCGAGAGCTTAGCAAAGAGATGCAACTGCACATCGCACAAACACTCAGCGTCCCTGTTACAGCAGTAAACGGCAAGCTGTGTGTGTTTCAGAGTATTAGGAGTCTGGAAAACAGTCAAATAAGCATTTCAAATGATTTCATTGAACAGACCAGCCCTAAGCTCGTCGCAAACATCATAAAATCTACTATTTAAGCAAAACACCACAGCTCACACAGAAAGGGGGTGGTAAAAGTCACCGAAGCCAAGAAGTAACTGCCGTCAAGCAATTTGGTGGCCTCCACAATGCTATAATAGCATGGAATAAGAGTATATACTCTTCTTGATGTGTGTTGGGTTTCACTGAGGTTTTGTTATTGTTCTTCTTGGCTCATGATAAACTAAAAGGCTCGCTGGCTCTCACAGCCATATCACTTGCTTCAAAAGAATTGTCAGTCTTTGAAGCTAAGGACACGCTGGTTGTGAAAGGCCAAAGCAGGTGGGGTTGTATAGGGCAGAGGGTCTCCATTTCTCTGGGTCATTCATGGATTCAGCTTTACTGTAATGAGATTAAACACAGTAAACTCTGGATTATATTGCCTCATTGTTTGTCTTATTCCTCCAAGCAAAGCAAATAGAAAGGGTGAAAGGAAAAGAGACAGAAAGAGAGCAAAAGGAAAAAAGAGTCATCTCATTTCTTTTCACAGCAGAGGTCATCCTCTAAACAACATAGAAATGCGGTTTGAACACTGTTTGGGTAAATGTCAGGTCTGGAATATTACGGGGTATAAATATTTACCAGAATATTTCTGTGTCTTATATTTTATTCATTGTACTGGCAACTGAAGAAGAAATAGCCTAGACTTCTCGTATACTAGATACTATACTTATATCGTATACTATACTTCTCGTAAATGAGGCAAGTGCTCACAATTAAAGTTTTACATGGCATTAAAACAACTTCTTTATGAAAATATATTTAAAAACACACAGTAGCCTAATAAAAGTTGGCTTACATAAATAGCAGGTCACCTCATGGGGGCCGACGTGTTGCAATCCCACAAAACAAGTCGAATGCTACTTACTATAGACCCCTTTTGCGCCGACGTCACAGTTACGTCATGGCGCTAGCTGGAGGCAAAACAAAGTGAAAACTGGAGGCCAATACAAACCAGCACAAATTCGGCTACATAATAAGGAGCTTAAATTATTGTTACTATTATTAAATGTCATCTTGTTGTGTTGTTTGGTGCAAGAATGAAAAATGAATATGCTGTATCTAGAATTTTTATTTCTAGAAAATATTCACATCATTAAAATCGCCCCGTAATGTCACTATTTACACGACAGGACCATATAGGCATCTAAAGATTTATATGCCCTCAGTTTCTCTTTACGATCGGTTTCTCTATAAGGTAGGTGTAGAAGTCAGGTCACTCACCTGAGGTAACCTACGTTAATCCTGTCAGATCGTCCATGCATTGACTGAGCGTGTAGGCGGCTACGGGTCGGCCAGTCTGGTTCGGTCCGTTAAAAATAACTTTTGGAAATAACAATTGCGGTCCTGGACACTGAGTGACCTTACACATTAAGATAAAATCAGATTTTCTCCAGTCATTGGTAAAAAACAAGCTAACAATACTTGCTAACTACCGTTAGTGAAGCGGCCAGAGGGATCGTTCTGCCTCCACCTAAGCTCCGCCCACATAAAAAACGTCACCATGTTTACCAACTGAAAAGGGGTCTATACTTGGACACAGTAAATCATGGCTTTACTGTGTCATGGCTTTACATATGTAATAACATTTACATATGCGTGCATGCTACATTCACGTCACAAGGTGTCAGTATAAGTTGGCTCAAACATAATTTTTTGACAGGGTCAAAATTCTGGGGGTGTTTTAGTGATCTCAGTCTGAGGGAACACAGACAATACTCTAACACAGCGTCTTAACCACATATAAACCATAAAAAGCCAAAGGCTATTTTCATGTTAGAGTGTTTTTCCTAACAAGACTTGTTGATGACTTGTTGATGAATCCTGGTTGTATTATTATCACCAAATTCATTTGTTATTAAAGTCAAATATTTAGACTGTTTCTTGTTTCACATTCAGCATGGACACAGGCAAATTACTTCTAGCTGAATGCTTGACACATCTCGCCTGGCTAGAACACAGTGCACCGAGGGCAGATAAAGAGCACATTAGCATAGCATGTCAAGAGCACTACTACTAGATAAGGCTTGTGGGCAGCCATGCTAAATACCACTGGCGGCCTTTTTCTTAAACTACAACACCTTTTCCTGAGAGCGTCATTTTCTTGCTCCAATAAAACATGCTGAGTCCATCTGGGAGATAACCTGTAACTCTTACACACTGCATCTGCTTTCTGGATCCTGCGTTGCTGATTCTGCTTTGCTTTGATGGAGGTGATGCAATTAAATTAGCCCTGGTTGGCAGCTCTGACAGAGCCTGGGCATAAACACAGCTCTGCAGCTTTGCGTCTGTCCTGCAGGGTTTGTTATTGATGCGTATAGGCAAGAGCCAGGACCATTCCGATAAGAGTAAAACTGAAGTTTTTTCCACAACATGCAAAAACGGAAAACGGAGAAACTCTTTCTCAGCATGTAGGACACCCAGGTCGCACCGAGCCTGTGGTTTTGAAGAAATATCCTCATCATTGTAAATGCCATTTCTGACAGTAATAGCCTGCACTCGGCTGTTATACTGAACAAACTCCAGTAATGAGCCTGACACAGAGAACGATGAGACAGACAACACACTTCCATGAACTCATCTCTAAAGCCTAATTCTGGATCTTGTTTGCTGTTGTGTACTTATGCAAACTGAAAAGTTTCTCATGCAAAAAAATGGATCAAAGGGCGAACTTCCAAACCAAAAAATGTTGTTCAGACTGGCATCCAGGCTATAATGTCACATGATCCTTCAGAAATCATTCTAATATGATGATTTCATGCAAGAAACATTATTATGTTATGTTGAAACAGTTGTGCTAAAATTTTGGTGTAAATCATGATACATTTTTTTTTCCCTTGATGAATAGAAAATTTAAAAGAATAGCGTTTATTTTAGATATCTTTATAAATGCATGATGTAGCATTATAAATTATGTTAGTCACTTGTAAACAATTGCATGCATTCTAGCTGAACAAAAGTATTTGTTTTATTACTTTAATTTTTAATACTTTTTAAGTAAGAATAAAATAATATAAACATTTTACTAACCTATTTCATGACAAACTTATATGCATTATATATTATGTTAATTTTATGACATTTTATTTTATAATTTTATGAACACATTTTCATGAAATATCTTTCAGAACTTCTGTTGTTCCTTTCATTTAAGATTCACAGGGATACCCTGGCCTGCACCTCCTCTGGGTCCTGCTCACTCCAGATGAGACTAATGTGGTCCTTCATGCCTCTTTATCTCTCTTGCTTGGGGAATTTTGTGTTTAGTGTGAAGTGTGCCTTAAAATCATACCATCGCCCACAAGCCAGACTACTTCAACATCCATTCTAAACAAACCACCATTCACCAATCTCACTCACAATTATCACCACAGCGACAAGACAAATAAGGTGGAGTGGAGAATGATGGACACAAACAAGCATGGGATGGTGGGCAAAGTAAACAAGACTCTTCACACGAATCGGCCTGCCAGATCTCACCACCACACAAAAACAGCCCGGACAAGGCCGAGGCAAGCTGACCTGCTAAGAGTACACATCTCAGTTAGTAAACAGGCTCCAAACTTAGTATTTATTCACAATTACCAATGAGAAACTTACTGCACTACATACTGTATCAAAGAGCTGAAGATAAAAACAAGCCGCAGGAACCCTCTCTATTCTACACTGCATTCAGATCATGAAACTGGCAGATTGAAAACATGCTTCCCTACATGTAATTGTGGCCATATGTTCAAAATTTGGCATTTTCTTGTGGTTAAACAAATGGTTTTGCAGTAAACAGAGGAAGAGTTTAACCAATGCATTCAATGGTTTAGGAATTCTGTCTAAGAATGTCACAGGGAACTGACGATACTACAGGAAGTCACATTAAGAGCCATGGGGAAACAGATTCTGACTACCTCTATATAATGGATAAAGATTGGCTGTATTAATAATAGCATTTTACACCTCTTACTATTTCATTTTACAACGTATTGACAACATTTAAACATATTCATTATGTATTTACAGCTAAAGAAATGTAAAATATTTACAAATCTTTTTTTTCTTCATTAAGATATAATTGTCCTTTTACCATTTTATAGATTAAATGTATATCCCTTAACCCTACCACCCAAGCATGTTTGAGAATATATAAAACGTAATGGACAGAAATGTGTAGGAAAATGTCACTTTTATAACAATATAGCATTCAAAAGATATTTTGAGCCGCTAATCCCACGCCTACCTCTAAACCTACCAACAAACAATATGTAATCTTTCGAAACATGATTGCAGCAGTCACAGAACAGAGCGAAATATTATCATTTCATATAAAGTAAATGAGTAAACTGCGAAAAAAGCAGTATTTTAAATAAGAAAATGCTCAATTACTCAATATTCATAAAACAGAATAGGCATACAATACTCAGATGACTCACCGCATACTCTGAGACTTGCAATAGCATTGTGGTTAAATTGTACTAGTTCGGCAAACATACGTAAGATATTCTGCATTAATACTATGAAAGTATGAGAATTCGGACACAGCAAAAGAGGAGATGATATGATAGCACAAAAACAGATAGAAAGAAAGGTGAGAACAGACTGAGAGTGAAGAACAGAGAGATCTGCCAGTGGGGGTGGGGTGTTATTGGATGTGCATGTCCCATCATGGTCACCTCCATGAATTATGAAGACACAGCCTTGATATGTCCTGCACACTGAGCAAGCTCAGTAACAGCTTTATTGCCTTGAATCCATAAGGCCTGTTTTCATGGAGCTAACGCCAAAATATGTTTGTGTGCGGGCACGTCTTCGTAAGGCTTTACATTGGACTGTTTCTGTTCTTTCCACAGTTCACACTGCAACTATAATGAATGCTGGGTCAAATGAGGCTGTAGTACTTCTTTCATAGATCTATTACCCACCAGCAAATTACAGCCCGTCCGTATCATTAATGCTCTCCTAATTAAAATCACAACTTCAAATTATTGAGGCCTGAGTGATACAAGTGAACAAGCCCTGTTTTTGAAGCATTTATCTAACACAATTTATTGTCAAGTTCTAGAGATAATGAACCATGCTTTATTAAACACTATGGCCCTCATTTATCAAAAGTGCGTACACCAAATTTCCAGCGTACACCTTGCGTACACTCAAAACCACGGTGAGTTTGAGATTTATTAATATGGACGTGGGCGTACGGCACGCTCGAATCCTACACCAGCTCAGGAGGTGGTGTACGCACGTTTTGAGATAGTGAGGAAATGCGGAGAAAAATTCCTAACACCACAAAACGCACTGACAAGCTAAAAGATATGCTATATTATGACCCACTGTAAAACAAACAAAAAAACAACATAGTAATTATGAACTTCAGTGTTTATTTTTGTGTAACGTGGACTTCAATGTTTAATTTGTGTGACTTTACCAAAGCATTTGATTTGTAAGCATATGTATTCCTTCAGTTGCGAGCCTGTGCGCTTTACCCTGACGTTTCAGGATTATCCCCGGCAGGTGCGCACGGACTGGGTTCGGTAGCCTAATGAAAGGCTTTCAATGACCAAAAAATAATTCAGACTGAAAAAATGATCAAAAATACATTCTTCTACGTTTAGGTGATGATAATAATAATACAAATAATAATAACGACATCCTTCTTCTAAATAACAATAAGCATCATTAATATAAATCATAATAAGAAGAAGAATACTATTACAAATTGTCATGCAATTATTAATGTGAATGAATGGTGCTTCACATCATCATCATCATCATCACTATTATGTGACGTGATTCGAAATTGAATGCTAATTTCAAAAGACGTGCTGTAAAATAATGCACTGTGATAGGTCATTTCGGCTCCACGTCGGAAAAGTTTCTCTTCTTTGCCGTCTTCCGTGTGTCCATGGCGTAAAATGAGGGCGTGGGGGGAGCGGAGACTTGAATATTTAGGGGCGTGTTATTCTAATGATGATCGTTTTCGGCCGCGGGATTTATCAAGGGCAGGCATTGCGTACACCTGGATTTCAAAGGTACGCACATCTTCATAAATCAGGCGGTGAGAGGAGTGTAAGCATAATCTTACGCCAAAATATACACCCGTTTCTACGCAAGATTGATAAATGAGGGCCTATGTGTTCTGAATAAGCAATGTTTTACTGCATTTTCTGAATAACAATGACTGACAAAAATACACATATAAAATCTCATTGATCATTGCATAGTAAACTAAATTCTAAACATTTTTTTGTGAAAGTCCAACAAAGTTAAATGTATAAATAAATACTCAAACCTGAAAAGTTGAGTGGCTCCCTGTTTTCATTTGATTATCATTGCACACTTGGCAGCTTAGTTGTAACACTGTGTTACAACTAACCCCGCTGTGTATTACATATTTAACGCCTAGCTAACAGTTGCTAGGAATTGCTGACATGTTTCAAAACGGTGATGTGTTTGAGCCAACAAGACAGTGATTAAGGCAATATAAAGTTAGATTTGGAAACATAGTCAATAAAAACCTTTTACAGTGCTTGTATATTGTTTTCTTTCAATGCATTTGATAATTCATACTCATAAAGTAGACCTGAAATGGCATGCATTAGAGCATTATTAGTTAAAAGTGCAAAATGCACCTGCATACTATTTTTCCAGTCATGAATTTTGTCATTGGGGATTTCTGAAAATTGCACAAAAATCTCGTCTCGTCTCGTTCTCGTGAACTCAATCGTGTGTCCGGTCTAAGATAAGCGTCTCGTCACACCCCTAATATACACCCAACTCAGAAACTGACAAAATCTATGATGAGAAAAATTACTTGACACTCTTTGTCCAGTATCTTCACAAAATATAATCAAAACTTTCTGCAAATTCGCGGGAGACCGTCTTCTGGCAGCAAGAGAAAAAGAGCGGAAAGACAACCTGCTTGATCCTGACTGACTATGTAAAAGGTCTGCGTTACATTTAACCCCGCATTAGGTTATGCCCCGCACTCCCCTACTCACCCTCATGCCGTTCTATATTTCACAATATCTTCTGTCTTCCGCAGTAGAAAGAAAGTCATGCCGGTTTGAAGGTGACATGAGGGCGAGAAAATGCTAAAATAATTTACATTTTTTCAGTGAACTATCTCTTAAAGATCATTCTGAACTCTTTTTGCATCTAGCGCTACTTGCTGTGCTTGCATGCAGTTTCCATTACGGAGTGCTCGACAAATGTCAGCACGGAGCCAACACCGCCTGTCACCCCGAGCAGAAGCCATCCATCAGCAATCATAAATTCAATTAGTGGACAAGATATATAGACCTAGAACCTAATCCATGTTATTGTCATAATGAAAGCATCCACTTAATGGGAATTGCATTGGAAACGTTCCTCTGTGGGTGCACAAATCTAGGGACAGGACACTGTGAACCGTCCCAGTGCCAAAAAGCAGAGGCTTTTTCTCTCTGTGATGATTACTGATGGCATCTCTTTTTTGATTTAAGGGTCCGAAATATCGCTGCTTTGCACTCACGTGCTATCGACCAAATCTACAAGACACAAACGTAACCAACTGCCAGGGTAAATATGAAATCATCATTGAGCCTGGGCATTCGGGACAACTTGTCAGCTACTTGTAATTCTGTCCTTTCATCTTTACCCCTGCAAATGTGCCCCGTTTCACACAGTGATTGTGAAGCACACCATCTGGAGGCAGCAATTCATGAATATTATGACGTTGCGATGTGTGATGCAGTTCAGTGCCAAGGAATCTCCACCATCACGCATCTCATTTTAGTTTTTTTCTTTGGGGGGGGGGGGGGGTATTTGTTTATAAGTTTAAACAATTATAATAGTTTATCATCATGGTACATCTTTTATGTCTCGTCTTTTCTGTTATCAGAATCAGAAAGAGCTTTATTGCAAAGTATGTGTGCACACACACAATGAATTTGTTTTGGTGACAATAGAAGCTTCCAGTACAGAGAGATAGATGAAACAACTCTTCATAGATGAAACAACTACTTTTGTCACTACTGATGTAAAGTTAGGGGTTAGTAACATTTTAATATAAAGAAATTAACACTTATTCAGCCACGATATGTTCAATGGATCAAAAGCGACCACAAAGACTTTAACCTTGTTACAAAAAAGAATTTTAGTTCTTTTGAATTTTAGTCCTGAAATAATATTTAGCATCGTTTTCACAAATATATTAAGCAGCACAGTTTCAACATTGATAATAATTGGAAATGTTTCTTGAGAAGAAAATATAATAAATGACCCTGAAGACTTGCATTAATGATGCTGAAAACTCAGCTTTGCATCACAGTGAAATATATTCAAATACAAAACAGTTATTTTGAATTGTAATAAAATTTCACAATAATGCTGTTTTTACTGCATCAAATAATGCAGCCTTGGTGAGCATAAGCTACTTCTTTCAAAAACATTATTAAATTATTACCAACTCCAAACTGTGCAAAGAGAAATCCACTCAAAAAAGCAACTAAAAAAAAAATCATGTTTTAACAAACTCCTGAAGTGATAAACCCTGTTATCTAAGCTGCATATTTTTAAAGCATTTTACGATTCTTTCACACACACAAAAAACTCCTTTTGAATTCCAAAGAAGAAAGAAGCTCATACAGGTTGGGAATGACATGATGGAGATTTTTTGGGTGAACAATCCATTTAAACTCGTTTTCTGCCACAGAAGGAGTAAACAAATCCATTCCAGCGTGAGTGAATTACAGGATGAAATACACACAACACATGGATATATGAAGAAAACGGCTCCAGAACGACAGTGCCACTAAAACCACCCTACTCTTGATCCTCTTCCAGGGCCTAATCTCCTCCAGCAGGGAGATTCGAGCTCCTTTCCTCCCTTGGTCTTGGAACACAAAGAGCTTTTTCCATGTGCCAGGAACCAAACTCCTTCCTGTCTATGATAGGACTTCTTGCATTGTGCTGCACAGGATAGGGGGTCAGGACTACTCAAGCCCACTCCCATTTCCCAAAAGCGCAGTTAGCCAGTGAATTTGGAATCAAGCCAACGTTTGTATTGGAGGAAATGGCATATTGGACTGAGATTAAGGCGGCAGTCTTGCGGGATGGATACTGAGAGAGGAGGCTGAGCCTATGGAGTAGCAATAATGAGGACTCTGTGGTTTAAGGACTGGCAGGATAGATTAAGACCACTCATCCATGTAATGAAGTGCTATAACGCTGCATCAGCAGACACTCAAACCCAGCTGATTAATCGTTGGCTGGAAGAACTATGGAGCACGTCTTGTCCTCAGGACATCAACCATTAGAAATCTAGTGTTTTACATGTCAAGCCAACTATTGCGGTTGTAACCTGTCAATCATCACAAACAACCCACAGTTACATCACATTTACTCTGGACACAAGCAGTAAGACAGTAAAGTAAAGAAGTAACTGTGACAATTTATAATTATTTGAGGAAATTGATAGAGCAAAAAAAGTCAAAAATCAAAGTAAATCAATTAATAAAAATATAGATAAATATTACATTTTCCATTTACTAAAATACAAATAATGGTATACAAAAAAAAATGAAAACAGTTATTATCTACATTTATCTATTGACACACATTAATGATTTTCTACTGATCCAAGCAAAGCCACAAAATAAAATGAAATGAAATAAAAATATTCATAACAAAAACCTACCATACAGGACAAGTGATTAGGAGAAATGCTGTAGACAAAAGACAAAAAATAGCTGCATGCACCCCGTGTGTTGAGTTGCATCTTGTGCAGTGACCAGAGAAGAGTTAGGCTAGTATTTCTTTCTATTATCTTCCATTCTCCAGTGGACTCTCTGCAGAACAGCTCCAGTCCACTGCAGTGTGTTCCAGCTCATAGATCACTTAAGCTTAACACTGCACTTTAGCTAGCAGCTGGAGCTGCGCTCTAAGATAACACACGCTGTGGTAGTATGATGTTTTTAAGGAGCTGGCAGCACTTGCCAAATTATATATTCATGCAGCGCTATCAGTGTGGCTTCTCATCTATCCAAACTAAGCGCTGATAATGAGACTAACTCTATGGCTGAAACTGGAAATGCAAGTTGCCACAAAAACCCATTTTTGTAAGTCATCTCCATTGATATCGGTCTAAGGGTGGGGTGAACAGACACACAATGAGATACTTGGAGTCAAAAGACACACCACAATATAAATGAGAGAGTGGGAATATAGTATTTCAAATGCTAGCTGTGAAACATTGTTAATAAGGGTAATTCCAGCAGTCAACTCACCGTTACATTCTGGCAAACTTTGCAAGGTCATATAAATTATTGAGTGCTTCCCATGGATATGTTTGAGAGTCTATCTACACTCAAACACTCATGTGGTTGCCATACAGTCAGTACAACTGACTCCTCCATGTGTGATTTATGGTTTTTAAAGCCATAGTTCACCCAAAAAAGATAATTCTGTCAGCATTTACTCATCTTCATGTTGTTGTTCCAAACCTGATGAATTTCTTTCTGCTGCAGGATGCAAAAGGTGAAAGAATCAAAAGTTTCCATTGTTTTGTTTTTTTAAGTCTTTTGAAGCCAAACAATATATTTTTTTTTTTTTTTTGAGAAAAGGCCAATATCATTTATTATTCAGTTCTTGTTGCATTTATGAGTAGTCTGAGTAATCTAATAAGTAAGCAAGCTACTGTTAGACAGACACTCAAACATACCCATGGGAAACACTCATTCAATTCCTATATGACCTTAAAGCATGCCAGAATTTAACTAGGTTTGTGTTCAGGGAAGGAGGTGAAAACCTGCAAACGTTCAACGTAAAACTTGAATCACAAAATAAACAAACAACAAATCGAAAGTAAAGCAGCAGCCCCTCAGACGACTGACGCATAAACTAAGGCCTTGTCCACACGGACATTATAACCGTGACTTTTTTTACACGGTTCGGCCGCTTGTCTACACGAAAACGCAGTATCAGGACACTGAAACCGAACATTTTTGAAAACCCCTGCCAGGGTGACGATTTTCAGAAACGCTGGTTACAGTGTTGTCGTGTAGACAGTAAAACCGGGGGTTTTGCCTTGCGACGTCAGAGTGTGCACCTTCGCTACCTTCTGAATGGCCAACGTGGCTTTACGCTTGATAGTGGTTTTTGTATTTTCATGTGGACAGGATTTTTTTTGGAGGAAAAACTTTGTTATAAAAATACCCGTGTCCGTGTGGACAAGACATAAAGCAAGGCAACAACATAAAGTCCAGGCCTGGTCCTCTCTCATCCTTCACTGTTGTCAATCCTTCTTTTACCCTTCTGGAGCTCCTGCTCCGATCGCATTTCTCTCGACCCCGCCCTGATTGCCACAGTAACATTCTTAACACTACATTCTTTAAAGTTTGATCTTTTCAATAAATCGGTTGATCCAGTGAACAAAACAAAAAAGTGGTCTGAATGAATCATACACAAATAGGGGCAAGTTCAACATTGCAGCAGCCCAGCATTTAACAGCCTATTGAAGGAAGGATTACAGAAGATCATACAAGTTTGAAATGACATGAGGGGAAGTAAATAATGGCAGAATTTTTTTATCGTTTTTTTTTTTACTATGAATTATTCCTTTAAAGTCATTACAAAATCAAACTTTGTCAATCTTATTGACATCTTTTTCTCATTTGAGAAGCCATTTCACTCAAGATATATGCCACAATAAGGATGAAAAGAGATCGCAACTTCCATTTCATGCTGACTTTAAATATATGAGACTAAAAGTTGTCTGTTGAAAGCTAGGAAAATTACAGATTCAACAAAAAATGTCAAGTATAATTTGGTGCTAGAGGCCCTTCTTTACCCACACATCACTGCAGGATGAAGGCATCTGTTTGAGAGAGAGAGAGAGAGAGAGAGAGAGATAACAAACCATAAGAAAAGCATGGGTCGGACAGATCCCCAGGACAAGGCATCTGTTATCTAGAGCCACTCACGACTGATCAACACAGTCAGAAGGAATGTATGCTTAGCTCAATGCAGTATGCATCCAACTTTATCACAGCCAAAGAGCTGAAGTAGACAAAAATATATGAGAATCTCCATAGCAAACAGCATCATGATATGAACTAAGGGCTACTTTTATCTTCATCCTGGGCATCCCAACACAAGCGCTCTCAGTCCCTAATCTCTGCCAGGACCACTCTCACAGTGTGGCACCTGTAAACCCTGGCACCATCTGCCTGCAGCCCTGATGGGCACCATTAGCACACACACAGGAGAAGCAGCCTGATATTTGGACCCATCTCTTTAGGGCAACAAACAGTCACCAGTAGGCTAGTGCTGCTATGATTTCTGGGAAACATCCTCAACCTACAGAGCCTGATGAGAGGTGAGTTATCAGTTACTGGGTCAGTAGGCATGAAATTCAATTCTCAATAATAACCAGTTGCAGATTATAATCCTTAGTGCGGAAATCCAGATACAAGATAAGCCCTTTTCTCAATGGACATCTCTGACTGCAAATAATGCAAAGGTGAACATGACACAGTGGTTAAATAGAGCTTTCAAACTAAATGTTGGTATAGTTTCCAACCTAGATCATAACTGTATTTGTCTATTTGGTGGTTGTTGGCGCCACATTACATTCAGGAACAGTTATTTACATTTTGGATTAAAGGCTGTTAACACCTGGGACGATAACTGATAACCGCGAATCAGTGGGCAGGGCTAAACCGGCCGTGTTGAAGTAGGCGTTGATCTTCAGCAGGGGTGGTGTTTTATCCTCTTTGACGTCATAATTCTCCAATTTGAAAAATGAGTCGTTTGCTGAGCCTGGTGTCAATAAAAGCTTTTATTGGACTAACAAGGACGTTTTCAGTTCTGAAACTTACAGGATATTCTTATAATTTGATGAGCTCTTAGATGTCAAAAGCTCAAGGAAAATTTGATTTCTCAGTTCATCATCCCTTTTCACACTGCCAGTGATTTTCTAAGACAAAGTGTTTGAATGACATTTTCTTTCTGACATAAGAAAGAACTTTATGCCAAATGAGCAGCGGCACAATATATAAGGCTATGACATGGAGCATGGATGCCTATACTAGAAACCAATAGCACAACGACTCAATGGCCTCCAAGGATTTAATTAGTGTGAACAGGCTTCAGTTATAGACCGTAGACCATCTCCATGATATTTTTTCTTTCAACCTCAGGCAACACAAAGAAAAGGATCTTTATGCAAACATCATACTGATCGCTCTCAACAAAGCATCTACAAGCCCTTTCACTATTGTGGGAACAACAACAGTGGAATAATTCTTTGAACTGAAGACAAATGGGAAATGTTTTTTCAACATTCAGTGCCAAGATGCAGTTCTGACCAGATTAAAGATGGATCTTAGAGGGCATTCCAAAACCTTTCATTATAAAGTTCAATTAGATCCATTATTACAGGCTTGCATGTTAAATGGTCTGTGCATAGTGAGATAAGACAAAGGGATCAAATGAAAAAAAAATTTAGATTATTATTGGAAAGTCAGATTATAACTTAAATTTGTTCATTGCCATATCAAGCAATGAGGTCTCATCAAATGGAAAAGCTTAGGAAAATGTGTTTTTATCCCCTCTGCTTGATAGGGATCTAATACATGACATCATCAGGAATCCATTAGAAAATTCATTATCACTAAAAGAGAACAGGCAAAGAAAACAGTTCAAAAAGGTGAAACTTTTGCCATGCGTGACTGATTTATCACAACGTGCGAGTTATGATTTATTAAAAGTGGGCCTGAGTGCAGAGAATTAATTCACAGACTAGATTGGTTTGAAATAACTTGGAGCTACACTGGGAGGAAGATTAATGTCACAAGGGGGAGAAAATGTCCATTTCCTCAACAGACTGGGTCCGTGTCAGAGACAAATGCCTGGCTCCAATCGCCCCCTCTGGGAAAGTGTGATCTGGTGAGCGGCAAGAGGTTTATTTAAAAGAAAAATTATACAAATGTAACGATCCAACACATGGGAGCTAGGAAAGCAGAGATGACACTCTTGGAGAATGTGTGGGAGACTATTTTGACAGTGTGTCTGAAGTTCTGTCAGAAGAATAGTGTGTTCCCTGAACAGCTTATACATGTTCAGGACCGTTTACAGCATAACTTATTTTGGTGCTTCTCCTATAATGCAATATGGCAAACCCATTATGCATTTTGCAAAAGCAGAGATAATATACACAAAATGAGGTATCAGTTGTTGGACTATATAAGAAAATGTCAACCACCCATTGTCCTGTTTTTGCCTTGGTCCCCTGGAGCATTTACAACACATGACCTTAATCTGGGGACCTGACCCACATAATCCTGGAGGTAGAGGGGGCGGCAGCATTCTTAAACACATTAACTGTTGCTGATTCCAGACACATACTCTGGCATGTATAAATGTGCTTATCGCTATCACTTTAATCAGACTCCACAGCATGGTACACATGAAATCTGTTTATGTTTCCTTAGCCTTAAGAGCATAATTGCAGTGTTGATGATGATTTCATACATAAAAATCAGCAAATTGGCTGTTTGAACATTTGAAAAATGCCCTTGTACGTTTCAAAAAGTCTATAAAACCTTGTGCTATTGTGAACGTCAATGAGAGGTGTGAAGAGAAACAGAGGATACTGTTATGTAACCTCACACAATGGAGTCATGGGTATAGGTGGGTGGACGGAGAGAGAGGGTGGAAAAAGTGGACTGTGTGTTTTGTCATTTCTTATATGCTGCAGTGTTACAGAACATTGCCTAAAAACTAACAATATAGCAGAATGTTGATAACTGAAACTGAATTAAGGCTGTTTTTTTATTTAAATAAAGTGAAATAAACATAACTTTTAATGTATTACTGCACACATATGAATACTTTGAATTTTTGAATGTATTTAATCAGTATTCATTTTAATCTGTATTCTATATTGTTTAATGGTTTCTTTTTTATTTAAAGGGGTGATGAACTGAGAAATCAAATTTTCCTTGAGCTTTTGACATGTAAGAGCTCATCATATTATATGAATATCCTGTAAGTTTCCGAACTAAAAACGTCCTTCAATAACAGCTTTTATTGACACCAGGCTCAGCAAACGACTCGTTTTTCAAAGTGGGGAACTATGACGTCAAAGAGGATAAAACACCACCCCCGCAAAAGAAGATCCACTCCTACTTCAACACGCCCGGTTTAGTCCCACCCACTGATTCGTGCATTACATGCATAGCTAAATAACATAGATTCCTACTTCGTGATGACAAACCGGATCGAGCTACCGAGCAATACAAAATATTGTGCAGTGCCTGGTTGTGAAAGAAGACAGTCGCTGCATAAGCTTCCTCTGGATTCCAATAGGACTACATGAATAAACTTTATTTTTAATGACGTTCCAGCTGATGAGGGTAAAACATTGTCCGTCTGTTCACTTCATTTCACTGAGGATTGTTTTGTAAATAAGACTAGATTTGCAGACCGATTAAGAGTAAGAACGGTGCTGTGCCATCTAAATTGGATCTGACAGGAATTTTGCAACACACAGACTCTGGGTCGAATCATTCCGGTTGCCATTTTACAACATTGGACGTTTTGGACGTGGAAGTGCATCGACGGGTGAGTTGAAACTCATTATAATATGCAAAACTGTTATCCACTCACAGCAGTGGGCATTTACTTCCAAGTCTTCAGTGCGAGAAGCCCATAAAAACCGAGCGTTTTTCAGCTAGGCTCAAAACTTGGGTACAAAATAGCCTATTACTTATTAATTTTGATGTTTTTGAATGCAAAAACCAAGCGAACATCATAAGTTGACCTCAGACAACAATATAATACAATTTAAGAAGCCAGTTCCTGACCCCTTTAAAGAACACAATTTTTACAATTCAATCAATGTCTAATGTTGTTAAGTAAGTACCTCCTTCTTTCTTACATTTTCTGAAATATATTCCATGCCATCGCCACAGATTTTCACATTATTACAAAACCTTTGGAAAGTGCACACACACGCACATTATTATTAGTATGAGTTTATAACGACAGCGACTCCAGGAGTCATTAATCATAATCCTCACTGCAAATAAACAGATTTAATGAGTGACTCACTAAGAGTGACTCAGTAAACCCAATGTTACTGAAAATAAAGAATCTTGAGAGATATTGAGGATCTTCACATCCAGATGTTGGACTAGGGTGAGCTGACAGACAGACAGCTGTGTGAAGAATTGCGGCTGTCGGCTGAAAAACAGTGCAGATGTCTCTGTCTGGAGGCCATATTCGCCGGGCTACAGGAAACAAACGGATCACATATCCAGCAAACCTGAATCCATCTGATCCTTACAGACTCAGGCATGATTAAAGTTCCCGTCTGGAGTGTGAATGAGGACATCTGGATGGATATGTGCTCAAAAGGTCAACCGCCATTACAATTGGGAAGGAAATTTGCACAATGTCATATGGTATCATATCCTTTATCGAATGATATAGATGCACGCATGTTTTATTCAGCAAGGATGCATTAAACTGATCAGACTTTAACATTGTTATTTCAATGTTGTAGTCTTTCCATCAATGAGTCCATAAAAGCATCACAGTTTATGCAACCTATGCAACACAACTTTTTTCAACATCTATGACAATAAGAAATGCTTCAAGCATCAAATCCTCATATTAAAGGTTCTCTAAGCGATGCTGGGCCAAAACATTTTTTGTCACATACATCAAACGTCTCCTCACTATCGGCTAGCTGCCTGTCCCCTAAACACACTGTAAAAAAAACGCGGTCTCTGTAGACACCACAGGCTCCACAAACGGCAACAAAAACAATCATGTCTTACCCGGACCACGAAATCTAACAAACAGTGTTCCAGCCAATCACTGGCAAGAAGTATTTGAGGGTGGGTCTGGGGGGTTAGTGCGCATGCACATGAAGGGTGTGTGTGTGTGTGTGTGTGTGTGAAGGAGAGCAGCGAAGCATCAGAGGGAAGTTTGAAAAATTACCGACACACGACCAAAGAGACGTCGTTCTGAGGAACAAATTAAAAAGAAGAAGGAGTCGGATAAAGAATGTGCGAAGTTCCGAATTTACATCGGTAGCAAAGCTTTTGAACGATGGCGAGAACTCTGGCGGCAGAAGGGCTTCCAGTCCGACGTCAGGTTGCTCTGTTTTTGCTTGTCAGGTGGGTAACGTTAAATTGTTTTTTTTCTTCTAAATTGACGCTTATGTTCGCCAAACCCACACAAGGATATAATTAACTAGAACTATGCACGTTCACAATTATTTCAGGAAGCACGGAAGGGAGGGGGAGGAGATGAGATGCGGAGGAGGGAGGGTCTAGCTCCGATTTGTTTGAAAATATTCGAACGTCAACACCCAGGATCGCTTTGAGAACCTTTAATGATTTCTGAAGGATCATGTGACCATGTCATGCCATGTCACGCACCAACATTTCATTTACACTTGTCCTAGATGGTCACACAGAAGATGTCTCCATGGAGACCTGAGGAGGGAAATAAATCCTTTTTTTTGAGGAAATAAAATCCTCCAACCAATCTCAACAGTATTAGTACTTCAGTGAGCTGACTGTCATCCATCAATATAGCACTACACTACTACACCCATACTTTCATTTTCTCACCAGATTTCACTCAAAACATCAGAATGAAGCCGGCAGAGGAAAGCAGAGTGAGGGAGGCCTACAACGATCTGAGTTTTTTTTTTTTTCCCTTTGGAACCCCATATGCTTCGACTGCTAAAAGAGCTAGTCTCTAATTGCTGCTGGGATATGTGAACAGGTTGTAGAGGTGGAGAATATATAACCCATCCCGTCATGTCTTCATCAGTATGTTGAGTCACGCTCTGCAATGTTCCACTCACTTCATGCTATTGAAACTAATCAGCAATTTACTGCAATACGATATACAGCATTCCAGATGTTCTTTCTGTAGGGATCTGCATTGAATGCTTGTGGAAAAGGTGGAGAATGTGCTGAATATGTGGAAAAATGCTGTGCAGAAATCGTCTGGAAACAGTCTTTCCAATTCACTCTCCCTCTGGGCTCATTTACACACTAACACCTCAGAAATCAAACCACAGTACTTCAGATAAATGCAGAGAAAAGGAGCTTCACCCCCATTGAGAAACAAACGCTTCTGCGTGAGACATCTGCACTAGAGTCATACTCACCACTAAAAATCCCCCAAAGGTGGCCAACCGTCCAGAGAGATGTGAATGTTTCGTTGTGTCAGAGTAACTGATGTCTTTCTGCTGTCTTATTTCTGCTTGCTTTCCCTCCCAGCACCTTTTCCTCCTTTTTTTCTCTCTCTTCTGTGACTCACTCAAAGCCATCTGTACTGTAATTCAATCATCAAACTAAGCAGTGGAAGTAATGATTTCTTGGATTAGCTATAGGGCACCAAGCCACTATCTTAATATTGACTGGCAGTGAGTGCAAATATGAGCTCAGCCAGCAGCTTCGTTTCACTTTTTGAGGGATGTTTTATGATGTTGTCTGAACTCACCTCATCATATTGCCAATATTTTACAATATACATGATGCAAGCTATTATTAGATAGATAGATAGATAGATAGATAGATAGATAGATAGATAGATAGATAGATAGATAGATAGATAGATAGATAGATAGATAGATAGATAGATAGATAGAACGCGCCGTTTAGTTCCGGTTTTGATGAAGCCCCTCCTTCGAAATACAAAATGTTCTGTGATTGGTCAGCTGGCCAAGAGTTTTGTGATTGGAGCCACTTAGCACTTGTTTGGGAAATGTCACACCCCTTACCATAACTCTGAGTTTCATCTGCTCAGATGTAAATATTAAGGATGGCATCAACTCCAAGCCAATTCAAGCCTGATTCAGACGACTGTTAAAGGGTTAGTTCACCCAAAAAATGAAAATTAATTAATTAATTACTCACCCCCATGCTGTACCAACCCCGTTAGACCTTTGTTTGTCTTCAGAACACAAATGAAGATATTTTTTATTAAATTTGAGAGGTGCTGCTACACTACTTCAACAAAAATAACAACTTTATTCGACTATTCCTTTTCTTCCTTTGTAGGCCTGAGACGAGAGTTCAAGAGATTTCCACGACGCATGCGCGAGAATTGCAATCTCCATCAACTACTTCAGTTCAGTTCTCGCGCATGTGTCATGGAAATCTCTTGAACTCTCGTCTCAGGCCTTCAAGGAAGAAAAGGAATAGTCGAATAAAGTTGTTATTTTTGTTTGTTTTTTTACACAAGTCTGAAGTGCTCCATTTCAGGAGAAGCTTTTGTGCGTATAGCCTAAATTGTCCTATGTCTGTCTACTGTTCTCCATAAAATGTGCAGCACACAGATAGACGTTGGGGTATAATTTTCAGGAACGGTGTTTAAAATTAATTTTAACCGCTCTCATCAGCCTTAGGAAAGTCAAAGAGAACACAGCATTACGCAGCTTAGCCAGGCCTCACAATTTTTGTTTTGTTTTGCGTATTCCGAGGGTGGGGATTATTTAAATGAGAAGTATTGTGACTTCACAAATCCCAGGAAAAAAGTGTTGTAGTCCAAACGAGTCGTTCATTGTAGTTCTTAAAAAGTGAATTCTGTTAAACAAAATTCCTCCAG
Organism: Pimephales promelas; assembly: GCF_016745375.1. The sequence goes on from NW_024121321.1 coordinate 22,820,496, forward strand.
ATAAAATATTGCAGTAAATTGCGCTTATTAAATCTAACAATCGTTTATCATATCACGTAAAACCGTGCAAATTTTACTTTGCTCTCAAATTGTTAATGTTAACAACGTCACCATTGCGTGACTTTATGTAATGTCCTTTCGATATTATCCTTGTTTTCGCATGGGTCCGGTTGCAGTCTCTCTTCTTTTTCATCCAAATTTTCCGAAGTACGAATGAAGTCTTTTGCGTTTTACAGTGGGGGAATCTCTAGTTGTCACAGGTGTTTGTCATTTGAACCTTTCTGGATCCGCCATCAAGTTGATAAGTTTAATTATATCAATTGCTGCGAGAAAGGCTATAAATCTCCACATCCAAAATCCTCACACTCAATAGCCTTCTAGCCGAGACTCCTTCTTTATGTGTACAGATGTGATGTAATGACGCAAAGACATGCTCGAATTTCCAGCGGAAATCCACCAGTACCACTGGAATTAAAAACATTATTCCAAGCTTACCGCTTTGAATCGAGCTGAGGCAAGCAGAGAGTTTTGAACACTGGCTGGTTATGTATTTTCTCACAAAATGATTTTGGATCATTTTTAAAACAAAAAAATCTACGGACTGCAGCTTTAAATTGCAACATTACACATTGACTAATGTTGAAAATAATAGGACGCCTTTAAAATTAAATGAAATGCTGTACCAATGTAAAAGTACATCTAGGCAATTAGTAGAAATAAACTCTATAACATATTAAAAATGTTTACAAATGTATAAGGGAACTGGCATGTGTAAAACACACAACAATCCAATGTTGGCATCAACGACACCAGCCACTTGATTGTTCAAAGCTACAATCCTTAAATTGATAAGCTATGATTTTATAATAATGGGATTTTCGTACAAAACAAATGCAGGTGCTGCATTTCAGTCAATTGACCAAAACTTTGTTACAGAGCACAGACAGCATCCAGCCTAACCAATCACTGTCAAGCAGGAGACTGCAGTTGCTCTGACTGGAACTAATTGGCTTCTGGGTAGCTTTGTGTTTCCAATACAGAGGTGGAGCTTTACATAAAAGCTAACCAGCAACACGTTCACAGAGGCACATCACTCTCTGTTTGAAGAAGCAGACTCATTGTTTGAGGGACAAAAAAAGCTCTACACGTAACATGAACATGTGAACTCAACACAGATTTTCCCAATTTGAGTCTTCCTAGTGAAATACTCCAAGATTATGCTTTTCCCACGGAGCAGCATCATGCATATTCAATGTCAACAAGCGGTCATCGTTTCGAGCATACATCTACGTGTTGCTTCGATGGGAAGAAGCCAAGTGATGAAGCTCACTGGCAGCGTTCCTCTCTCTCCTATTGTGAAAGTGCAGTGATGTGGATGCACCTCATGCTCGTTCACCCCATCATTACAGGGGGCAGTGTTTAGCTGAGCAGGAGTGTGCTGCAGCCACACTGGAGAACAGGCAGACGAGTGCCGAGACACAGCTTGGTGCTCAGAAGAGCGTCATGACGGCTGTGGCTCTCTGCCTTGAACCCCCAGGGTTATTATAATCCAAACATGCTCAGTGCAGACAGGCACGTAAGACAAAGAAATCTCAGTCGAGCTGTTGTGTGAGATGCTGTTGATAATGTCACAGATGTGGTGGAGGAGAAAGCAGACCAACACAATGTATCCTGATGTGCAGCCACCTCAATTTGTGGTTTTCAAAGCAAAACATCAAAGCTCAGTCCAGGTGGGCAAACGAATGTTCACGGTAGCTTTTCAGATGATAGTCAAACCCGCCAAGCAAATCTAGTTCTCAACGGGAGAGTGTTTTTCTCACCATATGAAATGCCGCCCACCCCCCTTTCTCATATCTAAAAATAAATAATGTTTACCAAACAGCTTTGTCTAGAAGTTTTTGCCTGTCGAAAGACATTTTACTCCTGAAAATAAAACATTTTTATGCACAAACAGCATTCCATATCTGAAACGCCCCTTTACGATTCGGGGAAAGCATTCATTGCAAATCAAGTGAATAAATTGGGCTTTCAAACACATTTATCATTGATTAAAATAAAAAAGAAATGTGATGCTCATCAGGATCAGCTCCATTATCATATGAAAGTCTGTAACATCACACAGTCTTCAACATGGGACCCCTCTATCATTCTGAAAAAGACCAGCTCAGCCCAGTCATGAATCCCCATGCTGGTCAAGCTGATGGACCAACAAAACCAAGATGTTCCCCAAGCTGATCGACCTTGCTGATAATGCTAGTTAGGAAGCTTGTTGAGGGCATCAGCACTCAAAACACAACATCCTAAACATTCAGCCATAATTAAAAGGTATAGGGCTCTCCTTCTCATCAGAAAGTTACACCCAACAACGTACGCTCTCTCTTGCCAACCAGCCATGAAAACATGGTAAGCAATTAATGTAAACTCTTTTTTAACAAAAAAAGAAAAATCAAGCAAGACCTACTTGCTTTCCCAGGTTTGGGCCTCTGCAGGAGCTTCTGCACCGTCATCAGGTCCTCCGTCTTCACCGCTTGAAGTAATTCATGATCTTTCCCCATCGTTATTTATTTTACATCCAAAGCATCCTCTGAATGCGTGGTGTTGCCCGGAGATTTCCTCTGCGGATCCTCCCTCTTGCGATGGAGCTGCAGGGCGCGATGATGATGATGATGATGATGAGGGTGATGATGATGCACACTGGCGGAAGGATGCTCGAACACTATAGAGCTTGTGCAGCTGGATCCTATGAATCACAGATGTTTTTATTCTGATATCAAGAAAACAAGCTCGGCGACGGACTTGCGATTAACGCATCGGTGATGGATTGGATCTCCAGTCTGCGTTGTGATGGCCAAAACGGAACAGTTTGTTCTAGAAAACCATCACCAGATAAATCAGCTTCAATCACGTTTTGGTAGCGTGAGCGGGGTTGATGCGATGCTTTAAAATACAGCAAAATCAATGTTCCTTTAAATTCCCACGTGCGTTTTTTTCCTGGGATCCGTGAGGCTGTGCTGAAGACGCGTCAGTCGGCGGTGCCATTGCTCCGTAGTACTCGAACCTTTATCTTCTATGCTGCGATGAAAATACACAAGGAGCGTGCAATGTGCATTTCTCCAGCCGCGGATAGGGTTGACATTGCTGTGGTAAATGGCTCCGCTTCATCCAGAGGGCGGTCCCAAAGTGTAAGGAACACCCCCTAATTCCAGTGCTGACAGCCACATGCTACGAGTCTACATTCATGCACTGTAAAGACATGCTGTTGAAAACACCATAACCCTAGCTATGGTAGCTGGCACTGGGAATTGTTTTGTAACCTACCTTTTGCCCAACTGCCAAAATTGGATTACAGCTGAACAGCTCACCTGTGCACTGAAAACAAATTTCTCCTTTAAAACAAACATTTTTATGTTACTATAGTATTATTTAGTAAATAATCCGATAGTCAGTAGACTTGTTATGGAATTAGTCTCTATTCATTTGCTTAGTAGGCTAGTGCCCTGACAATAGTGGCAAGTTCCATTTTTCCAAATAGGATATTGCTTAATTGTTACTACATTCAATTGAACCATTGACAATTCATTACATGTCCCAAAATAAAGCAAATAACAAGTGACATAAGAAACATTAACAATAGTTTATCATAAGTAGGTGCTAATATGCAAGTAGTAAAACTAAATAATTATTAGGAGGTAATGAAAAACTATTAGTGATGATACTGCATCTCTATTTGATTATAGGATATAGGCTATCTAATGAGTAAATACCAGAATATAACAAGTAGTGAAATATAATCACTATTAGAACATATTAAAAAATAGTCTATATTGAATTACGTATTCATTTATTAGAAAGTACTAACATAAAAATATATAGTTAGTTTAAAGGAATTTGATAAATCTGTCATTTATCTGGATGCTGTAAGGAAGATTTCCAAGATAAAGATTAAGCATTTCTGACCTACGTTGTCTTGTGTAGGATGCTATATGATTCATACAGCTTTCCAGTTTTGTTTTCTTAGTAGTTAAAAGACTACATAGGACACAAAATAACACTTGCAGTTTGGTTTTTCTTACCTAGACCCAACAATGCTGTCAGTTCTTCAGTCTGAAGGAGCCTGAAGATTGCAAAGTAGGATACAAAAAGAGTTTGGCTGCATGAAGCCTACAAAACAAAACTGTTTCCTGAATGCTGGTCAGAGTTATTGTCTTAACTACATGGGGTTTCTTTTAGAGTCTTATATCCAAATCACAATGACCTTCTTTCAGAGCATGATCCAGATCCATGACTGTCTGCCGTGTTCTATTCACAGATAGGCCTACTTAACACTTGGTTTACCACCTCAGAAAAGAAAAACGGTAATATAGACCTATACATTTTTTTTAGGGTGGGGGGGAATTAGAAAACCGCTCTTTGAAACCCAAAGTCTTTGAATGGATATTTCATGCAGATAGCTCTGTCATCACTTACTCACTCTCATGTTGTTTCATCCAAACCAATGATTTTTTTGTTTCTTTTTGTCCATTGGAAGTCAATAGCCTACCAAATAGTTTACCAAAACTGTTTGGTTTCCAACCATCTTCAAAAAGGTGGAAATCAAATAGGCTACAAAATCAATGCCATTTTAATATTTTAAACATATGAAAAGCCATTTTGCTCCAATTGTGTTTTAACTCTCTAATATGGTTTCACCGATCATCGCCATCATTAAACATCTACCTGCACATCCTCCATCCAGACATCACTGACCCTGTACTGTTCACTGTGCTGTGATCCAGCGCCACCCAGTGTTACAAAATAGAAAACCTATTCTAAAAGTCCCAATAACATCCTGCGGACCTCTAGTGTTCACTACACACATTAAATTTCAGCTGTCAGTTTTATGCAGATAGAATGCAGTGAATGGGTGGAGACAGGCCTCTAGTGGCCACCACCCTATATAAAGACCATGTATTGAACTCCATTAAAACGTGCATCTCATAAAATATGAAAATATTCAATATGAATATATGAAAATAGCAAATTCCATGTGGTCTCTCACACTCTTCTGACAATTCTGAAAGCTTTTAGCAGTGATATATTTTTCAGCACAAAATGAACAAGTGAAATAAGACACTTAATTGCAACACTCATAAAACGGATTTGTTGGAAACCAAACAAACTGTGCTATTTCATATCTATTCAAGGATAAAACATTTTGTGTTTAACTCAACCAGAGTAACCCACCTTACATGCAACAAAAAGTGTGATTAGATCTTTTACACTCTAAATGTGTCATAATCACACTATTTTTGTCAGAAATGTGCCATCTTTGAGAAAATTTGACAAAAACATGCAATGCAAAAAAACAAACTTGCATTATTAAAACTTCACTGTTACATTTATATTAAAAACAGTTAACATTCACTCAAATTCAAATACAATTCTTCATCTCGTTTACACTTCTTGCATATCAAACAAGTGTTTGAAGCATCTTCCATTTACAGCTGCAAGAATGCAAATAAAAAGACCTATTTCATACATAGGCTACATAATAACATTATAGAAAGCAAACAAATAACCAACACAAAATGTGTTAAAATGGCCAAAATACACATAATAATATTACTAAAGGGTTAGTTCACAAAAAAAAAAAAAAAAAAAATCCCATTATTTAATGACCCTTAAGCCATCCTAGGTATATTTGACTTTCTTCTTGCAGCCAAACACAATCGGAGTTATACATTAAAAAAAATATCCTGGCTCTTCCCAGCTTTATAATGGGAGTGAATGGTACCATTTTGAAGCCCAAAAAAGCTCATCCATCCATCCATCATAAAATAATCCATATCCGGCTCCAGGGGTAAAGGCCTTCTGAAGCGAAGCGGTGTGTTTTTGTTGGAAACATATCCATATTTATAATTTTATAAACTATAATCACTGGCTTCCGGAGCGTACGCAAGTCGAGTTCCCGGAGAAAAAGTGAGCTCATCCTTTTTGAGAGCGTATAATACAGTAAGATAAGTGAATGAGACAAGTGTCAATGACTGTTTTGCAATAGGCTTTTGACAATCTAATTCTAAACAATTTGCCTCTAGCATTTTTGCTTTAGGAGAAATATGCCAGCATCACACAATTTTAGACATGATGCAGGCTACAGGTGAATTAAATATCACACAGGAGAGACATTTTACACTTGTCTGAAAAATAATCATGATGTTCATGTTACATTAAAGTGCTGAAAGAGTACAGGTATTTGGCTTTCTGTACGCAAAGGAGGGACTCAATAATGGCTTAATGGCTGAGGACAGGGCAGAATCTCTTAAAAGAGTGAGTATTGAGGTGGTGAGTAGGACAGATGCCAGAAAAACCATCACTAGAGACAGGCAGACAGGCAGCAACCAGATTGATTGGCAGATTAGATAAGTGCTCCTCCTGAACCTTACTATTAAGCATAGTGTGTGTTGGAACTGGATGAAATATTCTTAATGAAATATGCAGTCTGACTATGCAGCATGGAATAATAATCACACCACGTTGGTTCATTTGGCCAACTGATCCCCTTGGTTTCTCCTAAGGTTTTTTTTTTTCTCCACTCTGTCACAGATGGAGTTTAGGTTCCTTGCCACCGTCACCTTTGGCTTGCTTAGTTGGGGACACTTAATATTCAGCAATATTATAATACATTTGACTGCAGTGAAACTATCGGATGAGAACTGAACTGAGCTGGATGATGATATAAGTTTTTTTTTTCCAGAGCTTCATTTCATAATTGATGAGTTTTACATTTCGCTGAACTGAATTAATGTACGGACTTCAGCTGAACAATGACATATTGTCTTTTTAGAGCTGCTTTACAGCAGAATTGAATTCTGTTTGCATCAGTGATCATTATGTTCCTGCGTATCACCGTAAAGCTGCACTGAAAGCATTCTTTAGGTGGCTTGACCTTACTTAAAGTTGTATCATTGTTTTCAGTAATGTGCAACCTGTACATATGTCAACACCTGAAAAAGGTGTTTTAGGGTTTCAGTAAGCTTTAATATTTGAATTTAGAGCTAGAGGCATACATTATAGAAGTAATTTATAGATGCTACACACTGGTGGTGGTTGAGGAGAGATTCCCTGATACAATTGTAAAGCGTAAAAGCCTCAGTCATTCATTCATTCGGCATTGTAAAGTTATTTCATGCGGTGAAAATTCATATCACAATACGAATGAGTCATCACAAAATAATTGTGCATGTGTTGTGTATAATTAGCTTCCACACAAAGCTAGCTAACACAAAGCAGCTACAAACAAATTTGTAACCAAAAGTGAGCAAAATCTGAGCAAAAACCTCGCTTTCGGGACATCCTAATTTGCAAATCTAGTATAAAATTAAGAATTAAGAAAATTAAGAAATGTTTGTAGGTTTAGGCGTAGGGTAGCCTAAGGGGATATAGTGTGTACAGTAGCCTATAAAACCATAACGTCTATGGAATGTACCCATTTAGATAACTAATGTACCCATTTAGATAACTAAATAAATGTGTGTGTGTGTGTGTGTGTGTGTGTGTGCGTGTGTAATACATAAATGGGTTTGCTTTCGAAATCACACATTCAAAACTATAATGCCAGAAGCAACCATTCAGCTGATGAAACATGCGTGTAATATTTCACAGTAAATTTGGTATTCCGCTTTCTGACAACGATGATTGTAACGTTACATTTTTCTTCTGAAAGTCTTGAGCGTCAGTAACGTTACTATTCATAATTGACAAATATCTGCAGGACAACATATTGTGAGCAACACAAGTTACCTTACGCCAAAGAACTTGACGCCTTCGTGCGTTTTGGATTTTTAACAAAAGATGGGGCGGGGTTAAGAGGGGTTAAAACATTTGATTGGCTAGAACTGGCAGCAGACAGGAGGAAAACACAGCGATGCGGCATCTGATTGGATGACGGGTTTGTATCAAAGTGAAAATATGCGCCTCGGGCTCTTCTGTTGCTAGGGCGTCAATGGCGGAACTCCGCAGCAGAAGTTAATATGACACAAGACAGAATCGCATAAGGTAATACTGCAAAAACCTCTTTACAATAATAGCATATGTTTCGTTTCAGTTTATTTTTTTAATGCTCAGTTAGCGACGCTGTCTCTTCGTGAGCAGGTTTATGGGTGGAGCAGTTTGAAGAGCTGAGTTACTGTAAATCTGAGATAAGTTAAAGTGATGAGTGTTGGTGTGGCGATCCTCATAGAAGAGTTTCATGAACTGCTTCTTTCTGAGTTTCAAAATGACTGCTAAGTTCTATCTACTTTAGTTATCAAAAGCTTAAAAAGCTGATTTTAAATGTAATATGTACATATCTGTACTGCTCTTCTCCTATCTGCCTGTACTTTTCACTTGTTTTGAACATGTATAAACATGTTGAATGTGCACGATGCATTATGGCCCATAGAGAAATACTGCACTTTACATAACGGTCCTTTAATACTTGGATTGGACCAAAAGAGGAATGCACGTTTTTATGTAAGAGTAACAGTAAAGCTGATTGGCAGCAGGATGAAATTAATCTCTGGTATCTTTTTTTTGCATCTTATGGTCTTCATCTTAATTGAAGTGCCCTTTAAACTGTGGCCCTTATCAGGGAACGGTCACAGATTGTGAATCAGGACACATGATCCTCAGATCTGAGACATCTCATCCTGGAATTCCCAGCATTGTCTTTTGGCAGTAGATTTTTTTGCCTTTGAATCTAGGTCATTCATTCACGTCCCTCTGAAAGTTATCCAGTGCTCTGCTGTTCTCCCTGATGGATTCACTTGTGGGAAAGGATTCTGGAAGAGCAATAGATGATATAATTGCTGGTCTTAATGCTCTTAACCCCCGTCTGCATGAGAACCCTGCTGCTAAATCAGAGGATTAGACTATGAATTTGGAGAACCCCTCCCTTTCCCGTTATCATTAAATGTCGAAATCTGCTAAACATGCCGCAGTCACAGCTCATAACATTTTTTAGGCATTGATCATTAGGGAGATGAGTGTGGGGAAACATAGGCTTGTTGGTGCAGGTCACAGTTTGTTATTTAGGTTTCTCTCTCACATGTGTATGGATGAAAGGCTGTTTTTGAGAGTTGAGCACAGCTTCATTCTCTGCTCTGTGAACAAAGATCAGCATCTTTGTGTTAAACAAGGGTAAATTGAATAGCTTGCATAACAGAGCTGCCGATCCACCTGTCCTGTATTTGTGTTCACTTACAGGCAAAAAGAAATAGGCAGCTGTTCTCTCCTGCACAATGACACCAGTGTTATTATATAGGCACTATTGTACTGAAGTTAAGGTGTAGTTTTAGTTAAATGGTTCTGTAAACGGGTGGGTTCAGTCATGCTTGTAAATTGAAGCCACATGGGCACATGTAAGGAACGTGCAGTTGCTTTCACTTGAACAGAACACCCATTTTAACGGAAGTGGTTTCATTGTAGCATGCTAGCCTCGAAACATATCCCCTGATCAGTAAAAAACATGTGAGTTTTCTTGTTCGTAGTTGTAGAGAAGGTTTATAAGTATGTACATACATACATACACGCATATATATATATATATATATATATATATATATATATATATATATATAAACATTAAATCACTCAATGGGCTATATGCATGCATAAGTTCCGCATTTGACGCAAGGATGCTCAACAGTTTCCGGTTGGGGAGATTAAAGCGGAGGAAAACGGGATTATGGCAGAGTCTTCAAAATTACTGTCCTCCCGTCTTTGAAACGAAACGTTCATACCTTTAGATGTAATTTTATATATAGTTATGTTTATTTAATATCATTTTAAAAAGAAGCATAAACACAACAAGGGATGTCTGTTTTATCTGTTTTTGTGACTAATGTTTCTTTAGTATAACCATGGAGTATAAAATTCAATATAAATTCTCGGTATTGCATTGGACTCTACAATCGGCAGAAGTTATCGAGCATCCTTAAACCTTCACCGGAAATATCCGCCGTGCATAGAGCCCATAGGAAAACGAACTACATATATAACAGCAGAAATGTGTTTACCAGACTAAAGGCCTGTTCAGACCAAGAATCATAACTAATGCACAATAACATTGTTTATTATCAGAGTGTGTTGCAGTTATGTCATTGGCCTCTTTAAATGCTCAAGTTGGATTCTGATTGGCTTCTAGTGTGTTATTATTGTTTATCAGATAATATATTATATAGTCATCATTAGGTTCCTTGGTGTGACTGGCCTTTAACACAGAACAAACAATAGTCCAAATTTTATTTTAGCATTAAATGCCATTGCAATTCGCTTCCTTTTTAAAACTGTTTGCGAGTATATGGTTTGTTGCATTATTAATATTTGCATCTAGCATTGACTTTGCGCTCTCTCCTGTCCAAAAACCAGAATCAGAACAGATGTGAATGTGAATCATTTTGGGATTGAGAATCGATTGTTCCTTGATCACAGATTTGCTATCTAAAGGGAAAGCAGTCGAAGCACAAAAAGACAGCAGTGTCATGCCATCCCATCTAAAACTGGCTCACACTGTTATGCGAATGAGTTTATTGCACAAACACATCTCATCAGATATTGTTTTCAATACATGTAACCTTCAGGCCAGTGATTCATTTCCATGACTCCTGTGATTTTGCACTAACACGACGGTTGACTTGAATGTGGTTTCTCATGGTTATAGCGTCTGAGCCTTTTAGTCATAACTATACGTGACTGCGTATCCCCTTGTGCTAAACTTTAACAGATAAGCCTGTGAACATGTTATTATGTTTCAAAAAAACACGCTTCTTCACTTCCACATGACGTGGAAATGATGGCCTGATGGTTGCATAAGTTGGTGTTACATTTTTATGAGCACAGACCATGAGGAACAGGCTCTGTTTTTCAGGCCTGTGTGGAATTTCATGCTCCTGTTATTATTATTTTAGCTTTGTTAGAGTGACATTTTCCAGTATGGGTGTGTTTTGGCTTTACCCTTTCTCTGTAAATGTTTTCGAACCCCATAATGATAAATCTAGTAAAGCTAAAAGTTATCTCTTTCAATGGGAATGTTTTCCTACACTTTACTCTGATATTTGTGACAGAGGCCAACAAGGATGTCAATAGAGGCAGAGGCGTTGCTGCAGGAGGCGAAGGAGAGCATCGAGGCAGCCCAGAACTACAGAAGCGAACTACAGCAGAGACTGCATGGACTCAGCCAGGCACGCAAACAGGTACGCTGTCGCTCTCTGCTCTGCCGCTGAAGGAATAAATAGGTTTCCAATAGGGATGCACGCTATATGGGCATCGGCCGATATATGTTCATTTTTAATGTTATCGTTATCGGCCTGGTAAGAAAATGTGGCCGATATATTAAAAACGATAAATAATGTATTATTCCCTTCAGCTGAGACACTTGTTGAGAACTGTTTATGTTTTTGAATTTCTTGAAATATGATTGAAATCTCTTCAAAAAATGAAAATGTGGTTCGGTACAACATGTGCAACGCAAATCTGTCATATCGGCTATACAACACTATAATGAGAACATCATTATAATTGTGCGCTTGGGACGTGGATTTAATTGTGAGACTTTTGTTTTTGTAATCAGGCTCTCAAAATTAGATAAAAATTTGGATTTAAGTTTATCGGCCGATATATTGGTTATCGGTGTTCAAATATAAAGAATTATCGGTTATCAGTATCGGTCAAAATTTTAATATCGGTGCATCCCTAGTTTCCAACAACTAGCAACATGTCAGTCCACACCGAAACTGCTGTGCAATGTGACACAATTACAGCCAATCAGAAGATATTTCATATGCAGTGGGATTTTGGACCAATTCCAAGGAATTTGAATTTAAAGTGCCCCTATTATTCTATTTTAAAAGTTCCTAATTTTGTTTTGGTGGTCTCCTACAATAGGTTTACAAGCATCCAAAATCAAAAACACCTTTTTCTTAAAAAATTATAATGGGACACTTTAAATGGCAACGCCAATTAAAAAAGAAAGGAAGTTGAATTGTGGACATTTTTGGAATTGGAATTCAATAGGTAATCTTGAAATTTTGTGTTTTTCCAATTTTGCGCAACATTGACAGAAATAGGAACCAAGCAATTGACAAAATGTCCTCCTGCTCGTTACTTGTCTCGGTCCAGGCTGGCTCATATACAGCGACCATGTAAATGGTCAAACAATAGAGACAAATTGCTACTGATCACACCCAGCATGCACCAATGCATAAAAAATACTACACGGAACACAAACAATCTAGCTTCACAAAGGTAGTGGTTCCCTACACAGTAACCAAATAACGGGACATATGTGTGTGTTTTTGAGAGCGCGTGGGTAAGTGATACTCCCACTGTCTCGGTGAAGTGAGTAGGATCCTCTGTGCCAGGAAGCCTGTTGGTCAGCACAGAAGGGCTGATTCATGGGGCACGTCTCCCGGGGTGACTGTAGGATGTAAAGCCGGCCTGCTGCTCGCTGTTATCTTCAGCCTTTGCTTCTGGCATCTTACTCAACTTCCTCCTTCCCCCACCTCCCAGAATGCCTCATTTAGAGCGTAAACAATGCTTTAATTTCCTGCTCTTCATATGAGACACTAAACTCAGAGAATGTTAAAGCTTTCTTTCCTCACATCCTCCACGGGACAGAGAATTGAACCAAACTTTTAGGATCATTGACTGGTGATTGTATGACGCCCCACGGTACTGTGATTAACCTCGCAGCGTGTGCAGCTGTCTGAGTGAGATCCCATATGTGCAGCCCATCTGATATGATCATATCACATGCTCTGTTATTCACAGCAGTGACAACATTTGCGTTCAATATTTGGGTCAAACTGCATTTGTCCTGTATGAGCAGAACTACGTCCAGTTGTAGAGGCTCATCTACTGTATTACGATTCTTCATGTTATTTAAAGAACTGAAGCTTCCTGGGCAGTCGTTGAGCTTTATGCTAGATCTTTAACATTAGCTGTTGTTTCTTGTCTACTTCCTCTTTAAGTTGTTACACTCTGTCTCAGCCACTGATGCTTCCTTAAATCCTCCTAGTGGCCTCTGTCACCCACGAGCCACACTGCTGCCAGCTCGAGTCGAATACATGATCATAGGAAACACATACAGAGCTATAGCGTGTTTGATCCACACTAGCATACATGTGTCTATTTGAGATGAGGGGTTATACTTTAATGTAGTGTATTCATATTCTCTCAACAAAAATGTATAACATTTTTAGCTATTTAGCATATTTTATTTAATATTTCTTGCCCAGAGACTGCATATTAAATTTAGCTCTGTAGCTAGCTATTTCACTGCAAAGAAAATATTGTTGGTTTAACTTAAAAAATTAAGTAACCTGGTTGCCTTAAAATTTTAAGTTGATTGAACTGGAGAAAGTGAGCTACTACAATGAAGGAAAATGATTTAATCATCAGAAACTCAAAATAATAAGTTATCTGAACTAAATAAAGTATTTAAGTTGATTTGACAAAAGAAAAAATGTTGTGATAACAAATCTTGAAAATATGTTTTTTACAGTGATATTCTCTTGTCAAAAATAAAAACATTATCAATGGAGTTGCATTCGCTAATTCTGGGGCAGTCATGGACCATCTATGGTCCCCGTTAAATAAAGTACTAAATAATATATATATATATATATATATATATATATATATATATATATATATATATATATAATAATGTATACTACAGTATATTATTACAACAACAATTTATTAGTATACAATATATATATCATAAAATAATAATTATATAATTAATAATGTATACAATATATAATTATAACAATTAATTATTAATTATATTTATAGTTCTGTTTTGTACATTTTTTGGTTTATTTAAAAGTCTGATGAAAAATAAATTAATTATATATTTTAGGTATTTTTTTTATATTTCGATTTTGATCAATTTGACTATGAAGTAAACGTGGAACGACGTGAGCTTTAATTGGGAGGTGAAATTGCTGTCGCTCCATTCGCATGCTCTCACTGTGGTGTTGGTCAATTTACTTTCAATTATTTAAATTAGACCAATATGCAAACTCAGAACAAGCTAAGAATATTATTTTGAATCACATTATGCTGAACATAAATCCCAGGACTATTGTTCTTGCGCCTGTGTTTGTCTGACATTAACAAAGAGGTGTGTATGATCCTACTTTGGGAGTCTTTGGGAAGGCTGAGTCTAAACATCCTGTGATGGGGAGTCTGCACTTCTAATCGCCTCCACCCTCCACGTGCTCCTCACAGCGCATTGTCACGAATATTCAATATTTAGCCAAAAGATTCTGTCTGGGCTCAAAATATTCAGATTGATCCTGATAAGACTTCAACATATGAAGAATGATGCACGTCTCTGGACAGAAGCATTTCCTGCGTCAAGTGCAAACAAAGCCACGTCTGGAACTTTCCACTAAGGTTCATTAATAGCGCCGTCTTTTTTGGGTTTCATCCATTTATCCTGCAACGCTTTATCTGTGTTATTTTAGACTCTCTTCCCACTTCCTGGTGCTATCTCTACCTACACACAATGTCACGACAGCCTGTCGCGTTCCACGGTGCAGCACTTTTGCTCTGCGGTCTGTTGTGCATTTCTGTCAACATGCTTTGCCCAGGGCTGCATTGAGCTTCACTGATTATAAAGGAATGAGACTTTTCCTCGTTCCAGAAATATGACTCAGGGAATTCTTATAATTACAGGCTTTAACGTGTCCTTTTATGTCAGTGTGAAGAGTGCTTATGTGTGGTATTTCACTAGGTTTTAAACTAATGTACTGGGTCACAATTCACTTGCAACACAGATACAAATGTTCATTGGTAAGTGGCATTGAAGGACCCAAGCTAACCTTCAACTTGCAAGTGCAAGTTTCATGTTCACAAGATAAGAGGAACTGTTTTTTTGTTGTTTTTTTTACATTGAAAACCGCCAGGCTTCCTGTCACTCTTGGCTCCATTTTGTTGAAGGTGAAGCAGTTAGTCTAAAAGATGCACCAAGAAAATTGAATTGTGCCATTCACTTCTCAACACTTCCGCTTTCAGCCCTACACTTCATGTTCAAAACAAGACAGTGGCACACTTAAACATATTACACAGATATCTGCACTTCCTATCACTGATTTATGTAACCCTATATATGAATTTCAAATACATTTTAAGATTTCAGAATAAATTGGTTGATTTATCGTTATAGCATTTCTATTTCTGCATTCAAATAGAGATTATTATTTATTACCGGCTTGTTTCTTTATACTTCAGCCCTGTTTAGAGAGGACTAGTTTTCCAAAATATTTTCAATTTGTGCTCAGCTGTCAGCACATTTAATGAATAATATCTCACTGAATACCGAACTGATTTTCACATGGGTTTTTTGCTGGAAAGGTCATGCATGTAGCTATGATACAGGACACATGGGATATTTTATCAAATACAAACATTAGTCAGGTAATGTTAAATCTTACTTGTGAAAAGTAATTCCCGAGCGATAGTCCGCCAATTTGAGCAGGATCATCTACAGCTGCTATGCAACACAATATAAATACGACCGGAACAAAATGGCGGCAAGATTTCTCAGTGCCCAGCGGCCAACAGGGCATCTAGTCTCTATATGATATCTATGGGCCTCATGAGGAAAACGGCTTATTAATCATAAATTAAAAATGCAGAAAATAATCTCTGTATTGGGTAGGTTTAGGGTTAGTGTAAGGGGATAGAATATACAGTTTGTACAGTATAAAAACGGTTATGTCTATGGAAAGTCTACGTAATGGTATAAAAAGAAGTGTGTGTGTGTGTGTCCAGGTGCGAGGCAGTGCCAGTCAGACACGTGATGCTCTGCAGAGGCACTTCCAGGAGCTGCAGGTGGCGGTGAGTCGACTGCTGACCGAGAGACTGAACGCTCTGTTGCAGGAAGTCGACAACATCGAGCTGGACAGTGTCAGTCCCTTAGATGACTGTCAGAAGCTCATTGAGAGTGGAGTCAGCACAGCTGATGAGCTGCTCCGAGAGGGTGAGTCTGTCAGATCAGTGCAAGTGGAGGCTGGCCGCTCATAGTTCGGGCTACAGTGATTCTTCAACTATGGTCACACTAATCTGATTTCATGGGATTTCAAAGTATGTGTACAACCTCATTAAGTATTTATTAGAACTGAAAATTTGATTTAGTCTGGTGCCAGGGGAGGATACCTCATGTTTGAGCAGTCAGTTTCTTTTAGAGTTCTGTCATATGCCAGCGTGTAGGTCTATGTCAACGGTATGAAATGAAATCAGGCCAGACGTTTGCTTAAGTAGTTGAAGAATATCAATTATGTGGTAGAATCTGATCAAACTGTGAAAAAAAATGGGGCATTCAAGGGCGATAATGGCGCTTAGTTTAGTTTATTTTAATTAATTAAAAAAAAAATTTTGTAAAGATTTTTTTTTAAAACATTGAAATATAATACTTTACATAAATATTGTTTTCAAAAATAGAATCATGTTGCTTAAAGTCCCTGTAAAGGCAATTCTACAAAAAATTTCTAAACACATTATAAATGTTAGATATATGTATTGCTAAAACATATTACAAAGACTGTGAACTAGGGCTGAACGATTTTGGAAAATAATCTAATTGCGATTTTTTTAGCCAATATTGCGATTGCGATTTAATATGCGATTTAAAAAAAAAAGTTATTTACCTTCTGTATTAGTCGACAAAGACAAGCAATAAATCATTGTACAGTATGGATGGGAATCTTTAGATAGCTCATGATTCGATCTACTTTTTTTCTTATTAATTAATCTTAATAACTCTTAATTTAATTACATGTGTAAAAACACATACTTTAAAAAATAAATATAAAAAAACATTTAATTAAAGCAATTACATGTTAAGAATTTTAAATAGGCTATATAACATAATATAGCTTCAAAATATAAAAGCTAGTAAATAAAGAGAAACAAAAAAAAACATTACAAGCAATAAAGAAAGAGTGGTCACTGTATTTAAAAGTAGGCTGTCTGAATGTTTTTCATTCAAGAGCTGGAGTGATTTCCCCTCAGTTTAGATATGATAAGCTGC
This sequence comes from Pimephales promelas, assembly GCF_016745375.1. The sequence continues at coordinate 22,837,555 of NW_024121321.1, forward strand.
ATTCACACTAATGCATATATCTCTTTTGAAATTGTAAATGTGGTTTGTCCTGTTGGTTTAAGATATAGACCATTTCACGAGATATAAACAACACTGGTCCAGAAGCACTTCCTGTTTCAGTTTGTAACTGTTTTCTTTATTTCACATGTAAATAAAACATCTTAAAGATGTTTGTTTAACTTTTTGATTCAGTTTTATATGTTCTGTTGGTTGTATTTTATCCCGGCTTTTATGTAGTGTTAAAAAACTGAAACAAGTGCTTCTGGACCAGTGTTGTTTACATCTTGTGAAATTGTCTATAACTGACCGTGTTTACATTAATTTCGCGTCATAAAAGCATTTTGACATGCAAGTACATTTACCAATGAGTCACTCACTGCCGCATGTACGAGCGCTCTTCACAAGCACGCGTTATTATTTTAAAATGAAAGCAGCCTTCTCAGTGATTTTCATGGTTTTAATATACAAGCCAACTGCATTCCAAAAGACATAAATAATGCCTCTGTGAACTGAAGCATTTGTAAATAAAATTCCCGCGGGAGAGAACGCGCACTGCAAGTGTAATGTTATAACATCAAGCAAAGCGGCAAAACCTGTTCAATGAAGCCCGCGAATGTCCTTGTAATTCGGTTCAATCCCGAACTTTATGAAATAACGTTACTATGTTTTGGAAGGTTCGAGCGGTGTCGTGTGTGTGAGTGAGGAAGAGAGAGAGCGAGAAAATAGAAGCAAGCAGATTCAGAACGCGGTTCGTTTCTAAAGCACGCGCAGCGTCATCATCACGCATCTGTGTTTAAAAACTATAAGCTCATACTCGATTCTGAAATTCTCTGAATCGATCCAGGATTGTTGAGGAGAGGAGAGAATAAATAACACAATTAACTGTTCTTTTCTGAACGCCAGACCGCGTAGCGTGGCAAGTTGATGCTTTATCTTGCAGACTGCTTTTCTCTCGCGTGTCACGTGACCAGTATAATCGCAGCTCTTGCGATTACAAAATCGCGTTTCATCATATCGCGATTTTATCGCAAATGCAATTAATCGTTCAGCCCTACTGTGAACTGTGAAGTACTGAAATGTGGAGTAAGACCGTTAAACAGTTTTTCACCATTGCAATTTTACGGATTAATTGGGCGGGGCTAAAACAGGGCTCGATGACGCACTGGAGCCCATGAGCTGCTGGACACCCCCCTATTTGATGACGCACAGAGTCTGATCTCCCCCTCTCCACACACACTCCTCGAGCACATTCGCATTCACCGCTCAATCGCGAGTGACTGTCAGTACTATTAGCTAGTTACTACAGCTAAGCCTACAGTTTTCTAGCTAGCTATGCCTTCGACACGGACATGCATGGGCTACTACCTGGATGCGATCATGTACAAAACAGATCGGTATCTTCATTTAAATTCCCCTAAAAACGATCACATCAAGAAGAGGTTTTTAGAGAGCGAACCTTGTTGATGAAAAGCTGAGGATCACCGGCAGCACCCGCCTCTGTAGTGATCGTTTTACACTGGATCGTTTTATAAACTTTCCTCAGAGACAACTGGGATTCACTGATAATCCGCTGTTACTGGTGAACGGGGCCGAAACGGCGATCTCCCGCCTCAGTGTTCATCCTCCCGTCTCCAAAAGCTAATCAGCTAATATCACCGTCAACAGCTTTCCCGCTAGTGGGCGTGGTTTCAGCGCAGCTAGCGGACACGCCCCCAGCGTTTGAGAGCAGAGAATCTGCTCATTTTTTCATGATTTTGATAGCTTATTTCATGTACTTGCCGGCTTTTTTTATCATTCAAATTTGGCTGGGTGGCTAATAACACATTTTTCTGTGGTATGACAGACTCAGAACACATACTTAATTTTGACTTTACAGGGACTTTAAAAGGGAATTAATTTTATTTAAATAAATTGTCTTTAAAATATATACATTTTAGTTGTAGGATCATTGAATGTATAAGCAGATAAAGTACAAATTTGAACCTACTGGCTCAAATGAACCAGCAGAAAACGAATTCTTATTGTTGAGCCCTGCCATTTGGATAATTGCTAGCTATCAAAATGTTAGCTTATTTAAGAGATTCTTTGTGATTTATTTTGATTTTGCAATTGCTATAATGTCCTCTAGAGCTCATTTGATTATACTTGCTAGAGTTTCCCTGACGTTCAGTAATGAGTGTAATAATACAGCGGTCCTTACAGGGGAGGCTGCCATCCGCTGTGGTGTAAGTGAGAAGGAGGACAAGCTGGGCAGTTTCACTAAGAAAGCTCTGCAGATCCAGTTAGACAGGTGAGGAGCACTGGCCCAGTGAAAGAAGCATAGCTTTGATACATCACTGTCACACTCAGTTCATGTCTAGGAACAATGAATACGTGGAGACTCTTGAGAACACAAAAGAAAGCCACCTATTTCTGAAGTTCAGAAGACAATATTCCCGTAATTCCATTACTGCAGCACTCATTGAAAAGCTAACCTTCACTAATGCCTTGTTTCATGACTCATCTGTGTTGTGAGACATCTTCTCAAAGTTTAATGGAGAGGTGGCAGCCGTACTCGCAGTGATGCGCTGAATCACCCAAGCAAATAACAATCATAACTTTTGTGTTTTAGAATAAACGCTTTTGAATAATTTATATATATATATATTTTCCCTTCCCATGTGAACGGGACTTAATTTGCCGGCTTAAAAACATTACTCACCAATCCTACATGAATAACCGTTGCTCTCCACCTTCTTGTTGGCTTGGCTCTTGTAAGTCTAAGGAGGGTCTGTGTTTCTGGATAGTTAAGTTTTAATGGAATTATCTATAAAAAATCTGATAAGACAATGTTGCTGGATAACTGTGCGCCATTTAAAAATATACAATCGTCACGTTGTTTTGTGCTACTTTATACTAACTGAGGGACAATATAGCTTCTTGATGTGCCAATCGACAGCAAGCCACAGGATATTTCTTTAACCCTTTAGGATTATTGTCTAAATATCTATATTGAATCATATAAAGTATCTGTTCTCTACACATCAATGAGAGTGTGCGTAAGGACGGTATATGTAAATACGTGTGTCCTCAGTCTGCCCGAGGTACCTGTGCTGGTGGACGTGCCGTGTCTGTCTGCGCAGCTGGACGACTCTCTCCTGCACATGTTCCGTTCGCACGTGGCTCGGCACGGCAGCGTGGCGTCTCATCCGCCCGTCCAGATTGAGGAGCTGGTGGAGAGACCAGGCGGTGTGCTGGTGCGCTGGTGTAAGGTGGGTCTGGCCTCCCAAGCTCATGGCCATCAGACATTTTAACCCCATGTGAGCCTCTTGGTGATGCCTGTCCTTTTTGCATGTAGGTGGACGATGACTTTACCCCTCAGGACTACCGGTTGCAGTACCGTCGCGGTAACTCTTCTCAGTACGAGGATGCGTACATCGGGAAAGACAATGAGTTCCTGGTGCTCCACCTCGACCCGCACATCGACCACCTGTTCCGCGTGTGCGCCAGAGGAGAGGGCCGAACCGAATGGAGCCCGTGGAGCATCCCGCAGACCGGCTACACCACACTCGCACCCCACGGTACAGACTATGAAACCTAACAATGCAAACACTAGCCATAATTTCTCTCATCATTTACTCACCTTCATGCCATCTCGATGTACAGCTTTTTGTCTTCAGATAAACACAAATAACATTTTTTTTTAGTCCATATAATGCCATTGAATGTATTCCGTTCGACCCAGTGGATGAATCATTCTGTTTTCTGAAGTGAAACAATAGGTGTGTGTGAGAAAAATACTAACATTTTGTAACTTTTTAATGATTTAACTGTAAATCATTGGTTCCGGCCCTCTGTGCTTCCGCTTTGCTGCTCGCACTTACGTTTATGGCAAGCTGAACTTGTAAATGTGCTTAGGGTAGTTGGCCGAAAGCAATGGCTTATAGTTAAACAAAGTCATATACATCGGGGATGGCATGAGGATGATAAATGATTCGAGAATAGAAAGATTTGGATAAACTATACCTTAAAGGGGTCATGAACTGGCTTCTTAAATTTTATTATATTGTTGTCTGAGGTCAACTTATGATGTTCGCTTGGTTTTTACATTCAAAAACGAATAAGTAATAGGCTATTTTCTACCCTAGTTTTGAGCCAAGCTCAAAAACGCTCGGTTTTTATGGGCGTCTCGCACTGAAGACTTGGAAGTAAACGCCCACTGCTGTGAGTGGATAAGAGTTTTGCATATTATTAGCTATGCGTGTATTGCACGAATGGGTGGGCGGGGCTAAACCGGCCGTGTTGAAGTAGGCGTTGATCTTCTTCTGCGGGGGTGGTGTTTTATCCTCTTAAACGTCGTAGTTCCCCACTTTGAAAAACGAAACGTCTCATCAGGCTTTTTTCAAAACACATATTTCTGTGTAAATTGTTCATGAAACACCTCCAAATGAACATGTTTCATGAATATTGTTTCATTGTGTGTTTCCAGAATGGCTTCCTGGCGTGGATGGTTACATTTTGAGCAGTAGGAAGAACATCGCCATGCGCAGTGATTCATCAGCTGGTCATGGAGGCGTGCTGTACTCCAACTCTTCCACATACTTCTGTGGCCAGACCCTCACCTTCAAGTAAATCAGCATTACATTCTTCTTCACACTCTCATAGACTGTGGGACATTTGAAAGTGGGACACTATAAATAGGTTAAGATTATATTACTCGTATACCAATTAATTATTCAATCCGACGAAAAGATGCAGAATCATCGTAACTGACATTTTTACAGGAACAAGCCTATCAAATATCTCACTCACTGTGTGTCTGATTTCTGGCTTTGCTCTTTGTTTGTTTGCAGGATCACAGCTGCTGGACAGACAGATAAGCGTGACAGTTTAGGTGTGTGTGCGGACAGCAGATCTGACACAGGCTCACTGCAGAGGGATCAGGCTGTCTGCATCTCCACTAACGGTACGAGCAGGAAAATATAGTTAAATACCTTTTGAAGATATGCAGTTATTATTGCGGTTAGATTTTTTTTTTCGTTTGTCTCTTCTGCTCACCACAGGTGCATTTATTTGATTTGATCAAACACAGTAAAAACTGTAATATTATGAAATATTACTACAGTATAAAACAACTGTTGTTTATTTGAATATATTTTGAAATGTAATTTATTCCTGTGATGACAAATCTGAATTTTCAGCATCATTACTCCAGTCTTCAGTGTGAACATGTTCCTTCAGAAATCATTCTAATATGATGATTTGCTGCTCAAGAAACATTTATTATCTATCTATCTATAAATTGCAGGAACATCTGTCTGTCTGTCTGTGTGTGTGTGTGTCTGTTTGTTAATCGCATATCTCTTGAACCGTTAGTCCGATGGATCTCAAACTTCACAAGTGTCTTGCTACGGGCACGAGTAAGTGCAGTGTCGAGTTTGAAGTTCTTTGGATTAGAAATGCAAAAGATATCGTTAAATATATCGCTAAAAGAAGCACACATTGGCTTTTGCCACTCTAGCCGCTGGCAAATCCCCCGCTCACGCTGCAAACTGAGTGAGCACAGCGCAGGACCAGAGACAGAGGGACGAAGAAAGCAGATTTGCTCCCTGAATCATCGCGCTTATTCATTTGAGCACTCAAACACACCAAACCAACAATTGCTAAAATCACACAGGCATTATTAGCACAGGACCAGAGACAGAGGGACGAAGAAAGCAGATTTCCTCCCTGAGTCATCACACTTATTCAATTGAGCACTCAAACACACCAAACCAAGTTAACAATTGCTAAAAACACACGGGCACAATTAGCGCAGGACTAGAGACAGAGGAACGAAGAAAGCAGATTTCCTCCCCGAGTCGTCACACTTATTCATTTGAGCACTCAAACACACCAAACCAACAATTACTAAAAAACTGATTTTGCACGGGCACTTTGCGCTAGTTATTATCAATGTTGAAAACAGTTGTGCCGCTTAATATTTTTGTGGAAATGGTGATACATTTTCTCAGGATACTTAAATCCACATTCATGTAAATTGTAACAATCATCTATGGTAGATGCTTTAAATCTAGCAATAATCAAGGTTTAACACACTGTTTTAACTAAACCTAACAGGTAAGTATTAGTAATTATTGCTAAAACAATTAAATAAACAAAAAACGATGCCTTCTGGGACTCAAATGTTTTGTCCAAGTCAGTTTTGAACTGATGCATTGAAAATGATAGTCATTTAAGTTTATTTAAATTAGCTCAATAATGCCATTTTTGCCACAAAAAGTGAATGTGTTTTTATTTCCACTCACCGACTGCAGGCTTCTTGAGTGGATGCAAACATTAGAGTGAAGTCACCATGTGCTTTTCCTTTTCCAGGTGCTGTGTTTGTGAACGGAAAGGAGATGACCAACCAGCTGCCAGCCATCACTGTTGGCTCATCTGTGACCTTTGACATGGAAATGGTAAACCTCTTTCCTGTAAGCAACAACAACAACCCTAGCGATGGGGGAAACTTCAAGCTGAGGGTGACGATTGGTTCAGGGAACAGAGAAGTGGTGTTTGATTGGCTGCTGGATCAGGTGGTGGACAGCCTTTTCTTTGGCTGCTCCTTCACACACCCTGGATGGAAAGTGCTGGTGTTTTGATTGTCACATGATGAAATATCCAGTCTGCTGGAATTCAAGACCTCAAGTTCCTTTAATTTGATCAACCTTTCCAAGTGCTTACAGTTTTTGCCATTTTTTCTTAATATTATCAGTAACAGATATCACTGCAGAATAACATTAAACTTACTGTTTTAAGGTATGACGCCAACCACTACTCTTTGACCTCATTGCAGGTGGACAGGTGTTGAGTTATTTGCATAACAGAACATGTTTGCAAAAGTTTTTTGTTAAGTTGCAAAGCATGTTGGTCTGGTTTACCACAGAAAAATATAGTGAAGCATTCAGAGATCAAAGGCACTCAAAACTGCTCAGAAAACGTGCAAAATAAAAGTTCTTCACGACGACCTACAAAGTTAAATCTTTAATGCTCCGACAATCTTTCTGCATGTGTTTTCTCGAGTCAGAAGTGGAGAATGTGTCTGTGGAAGAATTGTTGCCTGTTTAAACATAGCTGGATGTTGGTTTATGTAGAACACAGTAACATTTAGAGATGGCGTACCTAACAACTAGTATTTTATTCTTGTTTGCCTGGTACTCAGTATTCACATTTAGAAAGTACTGTTTTTAAAACCACAGGGTAGACTGCTTCATCAGTAGATACCAATGCAATGTTTCCACAGAAAAGTGATCGTTCGCACTAAGCTTAAGTGTTGTGCCATTTTATGATGAACTGGGTTTTTTTTTTAGGTTCTCATTTTTAATACATACGTTTTGCTGTACCATTTCGTGTTTTCATTAGCTGGCTTACCTTACATTAACTGTTATTGATGCATTTGTTAGAGAGAAAAAAAGCGTATTTCACACAATAAACATGTGGGGCCAAAACACCCAATTCACTTGTTCCTGAGGTAGGAGAACATCATTTACAAGGTACTATGTAATTGCTCACTGCAGAAGGGAACATTTGTAACCCAATGAGGATACACCCATGAAATATCTGATATTATATTTATAAAACTGTGACTATTTCATGTATATTTACCTCATTTTGCCTGTGCCTTCTCAGTACAGATCTAACATTTGCAATGAACAGTTTTCAAAAGACAAATTCCTGTTTTTTTGTTTTTTTTTTGTAAATGTTTACTAAAATAAAACCAACAAATAAAAGAATGTGTGAACATGACTTGTGAGGAATCGATTGTAAAACAACAACAAAAAAATCTTTATTTTAAATAAAGAACCTGAAGCACTTGTTTCAGCATAATTCAGAAACTCAAGCAGGTTTCATAATGTCCCTATCATATTCTTGATATAAATATCTTTTTTGACATTAATTCATATCAGTAATTCACATCTTGTGTAATTTACGCTGTATTGACCGTTATGAACTCAATTACATAACTGCTTAAGCCAAATATTCAGCTTAATATCCCAAATATTGACCAAAAACATTTTTTTTTAACCAGTGCAGTTTTAGCTAAATAAAACAGTGTTTTACAAACAGATCCCTTTCCTTTAAAACAGAGGCATACAACAAATAAACAAGACTGAAGACTATGATAACTTGCATTTCTGAGTTGAAACAAACTAGACGAAGATTGTAGCCATTTCACTTTGGTCTAAAATAATCTTTCTTGAATGCGGTCACGTTCAGCAAAGCCATGCCACTAAATGTATGTACATATTACGACAGTTTTCAGCAGAAACACCTGAAAATAAAACAAAGGGGCACCATGAAGATCGAATGGAACCAAAGTAAACTGATAGATACAGCAGAACAGACGCATTGTGAGAAAACTAACATATAATATTAATAGAACTGGACACAGCATTGTGTGCAGTAAAACGTCACTGAAATTCAAACACGATTAAAAGAAACTGTTCACACCAAAAATTCAAACCCTGCTTAGAGTCCATGTTTCCATGGATAAGGCAAGTGTAAACATTTCTGCAAGGCGGATGCCCACTGTGTTTTTAGTACCCTGTACCTGTATGTCTCTGTGTTGCAAGGTCAGTGGAATAAAGACTCTGAAAAACGTGACAAACTTAAAAAAAAAAAATAGCAGTGCGTCACTGATGGTTATTCTTCAAGCCGAGATTCCAAAGAAAAGTCATTTGAAGTCTTCAAGTGTGGTGAAAAACGATTGTGATACTTTCACTTTAGCCACCACGGAGAGATCAACAAAACTTTGGTCCAGAAAAATTCCCAAGAAACAAAAAAAGTTAGGAGTGGCACAAACCGAAATTTTGAAAAAAAAAAAAAAAAAAACACTATACACCAGCAAAACTAATGTTCAAGTTTTCAGAAGGAGTTTATCAACCCCTGTGAAATATATGCAATAAAAGGGAGTTTGAAGGAGCCATCCATCAATATTCAAAATATATTAAAAAAATTATTTTCATAGTCCTTTTAAAAACAGGCACCTAAAACAAGTGCTAAAAACTTGCTAGAGCTACGTTGTTGTGTGAGCGGAGAAAAAAACAGAAATGACTTATAGTTCCAATAGCATCTTCAAGTAATTTGAATCTAGAGTTGCTTTGACGACACTCTGATGACATCAGGTCAAATCCCCACGCAACCTGTTCCTAACTAGACATCATCTTTAACCCTGCGAGTGCAGAAAGTGGTGGTTCTCACATCCAGGGGGGCGTTTGACACCCACTGACACTTAATACAATCCAGAGTGAGGAGGAGGTGGTGGTTTCAGTGATCCTGGGTTTTGACTAAATTTGATACACTGACTTCGCCATCAGCAGTGTCTTGCGTTTTGGATTGCTCCTGGCTATCTTTGAGCGGTTGCAGATCTCTCAGGTGAGCCATGGCCTTGTCTATAGTCACTGTATTCACTAAGCCAAAGTCGTGCATGCTGACCAGATGGAGCAGAGTGTTCTGGCACAGATTCTTCTCGACGATGGTGGTGCCGTGCTCCTCCACAAATAACACGCAGGCGTGATTCATTTGGTTGTCAGCTATGAATCTGCACAGAAGGAAATATGAAGCAGAAATGTGATCAACCTCTGAGAGATAAGCTCACATATGTGCAAGGTGATACAGGGAATGCATCCAGGCCACAGTGATATACAGAACGTGGATTGTGTTTAATGGAAGAGGTTTAAGTACAACAAACAAAAAAACAGGACAGTGTGAAAGAAGTGAAATTTACATACCCATGTTTCATTACATGCAGGTTCCACAGTTTCATGACCTCTTTCTCTCCCTCATTGACATCGGTGAACTCCTCGATTTGCTGAGCGGGGTGATGAAGATCAACAAAATCATTTAAAAAGAACAACAATTTCATAGGTGCGTGAAATCCATAATCACTCAACAACGCAACATTGTGGCTCAATTTGACCCTTCCTTTTCAGACTAACACCGATTTAGTGCAAATTTACATCAGATCCTTTGTAACATCCTTCTCAGATGTGATTTAAATATGTGAAAGTAATACAATTCCTCTGACACAACGTCTCACACACAGCACGCCATCTGTTCTCTTCAATGGTAACAGAACCAAAGGGTCTTTAAGATATTATGACTGCTTCCTCACCATAGCAGTCTTCTCCCTGAGCCACTCCGGGTCCCTCTCGTCCTCACTGTCCACTTCCATTTCCTGTGGTCTAAGTGGCACGCAGCTGTCGCTGTGGAAGTACAGGCGGTTGTGGCCGCTGATGCAGGTCCGCGGCTGCTCCTGTTCTCCATCCTCGGGCTCCAGGAACTCAGAAAGGCTGGGCTTTGAGCGCTTGGGCCTGTGGAGACCACAACACTGTGTTTAACATCAGATTCAAAGAACTGAATACAAGCTCGATAGCAGTGCATTCAACACAGGCCTCCGTGTTAACGCTTCTCATTTACTTTGAATGGGTGATATAAGGCTTTGCCGAACTGAATTGTGGGTTACATTGCGTCATAGGTATTGCTTGTGGCAGAATTTGAAACATTTTCAACTTTTCAAGCACCAGCGCAGGAGTTAGCCAATCAGACCAGCTATGCAGTTGCGTTCATGCAACACCGAAAAAGTAAAAGTGATTGGCTGTTGTCACTATGATGATCGCGTCAGCATCAAGTGTGAATGCAGTGTAAAAGGCCTGGGCAAATAATAAGCAACACCATTCCATGAGCAGCAAATAATCATTTTTGAATGATTTCTGAAAGATCATGTGACACTATAGACTGGAGTAATGACTCCAGAGATTTAAATTAAATATTTTAAATTGTAATATTTCACAATATTACTGTTTTTGGCTCAAATAAACGCAGCCCTGGTTAGCATTAGAGACTTTTTTAGAACATGAAAAATTTTCACCAACCGGTTGAACATGTTGAGCAGTCAGGGTAGATACTAAAATTCAAATTACGTGCCGCAAAAAGTGTGCATATATTCACCAATTTACAATGGAGTAAGAAACAGATCAACCAGTCAAATTCATAACACATTACTGTCTTTTAAATCAAGCATTATAAAGCAAAGCAGCTGTCAGCACTGCAATGCCAGACGCATCATTAATTTCTTATGAACAATCCGTTTTGCTTCCAAATAATTTAACTGACAGTTTAATGGGGAAATTAATGACCAATTAATATCCAATGCATTTGATGAAATTTTAACTATACTGTGATATATATACTGCAGCCACAATAGAAATGAATGATGAAACCTTTCGCTAAGGCCACGTAGCAGCTAAAGCATTTTTGAATTTGGATACACATATTTTCAGTCTCATTTTCAAACCACACAGACCTGCAGACAAGGAAGTGTGTAACCGGAGTCCTCTTCACTGGGCCGTTACGGCTGAAGGCAAAGCCAGGCTGGCAGTGGATGTCCTGAGGATTGCCCACGTAAGAGCCGTCATAGCATTCATTTATTGACACGTCGATCCTGGCTCCTTTAGGATGAGGCTGGGTGAGAAACACCTTTACATCAGTATAAACGTGTCTACCAAATTAGGACTAAATGCAAAGGTTAGATATGCGTTTAAACACTGAAAAAACACTGAGGCGTTTCTGGTGATATCTCTCACCACATAGTTGAAGATGAAGCGGCTGTGCGAGAGCTTGAGGTGCTTGAGGAGGCTGTAGAGTTTACGGCAGTTCAACGTGCACCACGGACAGTGCAGGTCATCTCTGGCCTCCGTCTGCTGCCGTGTGTTATTGTTGTAGAGGAACTAGAAAACAAGAGGATGGATACAACACACCATGAGCACACAGTGGCCCATGGACAGAGCAAAATGTCACAGCAGGACTTATGAACTCCAGCGCTCTCATGCTGATATCTTACAGCACAGAAATCTACAGTGGAATGACAGAGAATCAAGGAAACATCCTGAACCTTGATAGTCAATTTAAAGGCTTGGGATAACAGATAAAGGCAAATTTACAGATGTTACTTACCTGATAATAAACACGTATTTTCTGACGAGGTTCAACATGAGTTTGTTCTCTTCTTACTGGTAGATCAGTGCCAACTGAATCATTCACAGCTGCAAACAGTCAAAAACCATTGTTATGATTGTAATCTTTTTAAAGGAGTAGTTCACTTAAAAAAAAAAAAAAAAACTTTCTGATAATTTACTCACCCCCATGTCATGCGTGTTCGTGACTCTCCTATTCAAACTCGTTCATCAAAATGAACGAATCTTTTCCTGAGTCAACTTGTTCATTTTGATGAACGAGTTCGAACAGGTGAGTTATGAACGCGCATCACAGAACAGAGCAAGGCGACCATTTGAGCTTATAAAACAAACTTTTTTTTTTCAAAGGAGCGGTCATGTCACTAGATAAGACCCATATTCATCGTCTGGAATCGTTTAAAGCCCTTTGAACAGTTTGCAGTTTGTACTGAAACTGTCTGTTGGACCTTGAACCGTTTGGTTCCCATTGAAGGCCATTATATGGAGAAAAATCCTGGAATGTTTTCATCAAAAACCTTAATTTCTTTTCGACTGAAGAAAGAATGACACGGACATCTTGGATGACATGGGGGTGAGTAAATTATCAGCAAATGTTTTTTTTTTTAAAGTGAACTACTCCTTTAAGTATTGCACACAAATCAATATGCTTTAAAGGCCAAAATGTTATTGAACTTTACTTGTAAACACTAAGGCAAGGCACTTTTATTTATAAAGCACTAACCAGTGCTTGTCATCTTACCTACTGCTTGTGGCGGCTTTACATTACTAGGCTTGCTGCTGTCTACTGTGCTGGATTCAGAATTGCGTGTAGCAAGCGGTTTGGCCACCGGTGCCGTTCCTCTGTCAGCAGTGTCATTAGTCCATCGCAAAGTGAACTGCAGTGTGGGTCCCTGAGAAAAGGTCTCGAAGGGTGGAAGCAACTGAAACACGGGGTAAAGATCCCAAATGAATGACCAAAAACTACTTAATGTACAAAATGTTAATCAGTCAACATGCAGATAAAACACACCGCCTGAAACTGACCTTCCCATCTCGTATGGTTTCCCACGTTGCCCTTTTCTTGCCTATAGGACTCTCCTCCATCTCTTGCATGGAGACTTCATACTCGCCATCCAAAAGCTGGAGGTGTCTTTTGGAGGAATGCAAAAATAAAGTCTTAAACCAGACATGCAAAACACAAAGAAACTACATACGAAAAAGAATAAGCAATTTAAAGGAGTGTTAAATAAAGAACGTTTACCTATTTTTATCAAAAACTGTCATTTGTGCCACAAAGGTAGTTTCTCCATCATCCTGATGAGAGCAGTATCTCTTCTTCCTGTTAGACATCTCTTCAATAACATCTGAGAAGAGAACAACTTTTTTGTGAACAGGCCTCATCAAAATGTATTTTGAGGTGGAATATTATTAAATCTCTAAAGCTGAAGCTCATACTGGAGTCTCGGGTGGTCATGCCGCTGAGCTCTCTCCCACCTGGACGTGACACTCTGAACAGAAGAGAGTAGGACTTCACCATGTGGCTGTTACTGGGTTCAAACTCATGGCTGGGCACTACCAGAGTGGGAAAAGCTCCCATCTTGGTCTGACTGATGTCGGGGTTCAGAGGCACCTGCTTTTTACCTGTAGGCACTTGCTTCACTGGGCAACTTACATCCTAAAACAGAGAGTTCAAACAATCTGTTAGCTTAGCAGCCATATGTATGTGTGTGTGTGTGTGTGTGTGTGTGTGTGTATATATATATAAGAAAAGTTGGCTAAATTAACACTTACAATTTTAAAATAACATTAGACACAATTTCTATGAAATTTAAGACAAAACATTCGTCATCTATCAAGGGCTTCCCCCGACTTAAGATTTTCCTAGTCAACTGTTAGTCGTTCATTTAAGCCATGACTCAATTAGTCGGGGGAGAAATACTAAACCATGATAACGAGCATTTAAAATACAGATTAAGCTCTCAAGCACGCGCATAAAGCTTGCGGCAGCGACAAATGCAAATGTTGCATGAACTTTTATGAGATCAGAATGCAAAAAAAATAAACCTAGAATATAAATAACAGCCTTAATATGAAAATATTTGTGAAATTTAGGACATAAATTATAAATAAATTAATAAAATAAATATACAGCAAACTGAAACGCTTATATATACTTATATTTGTCTGTTGGACTGATTGTAGTGCAAACAATCAGTCCAACGGACAAATAGCCTTAACACTGAATGAAAATTAACAAAATAATAAATATACATTAGCCTATATAAAAACAAATAAATTAAATGTATAGCAGCAAACTAAAAAAACTACAATAATATGGACAATTAGGTTGTACCCAACTCATAGTCACTATTTTCTTTCCTCCAAGAAACAAATACAAGATTGTCTACTTTGTTAGGGACAAGAGTGCTCCGTGTCTTGCTCACAATGAAGCCGGGCTTTGAGAAGAAGCCCTCCGAAGACGAGCACACGAAAGTTAAGTTAAACATGTCATGCAGTAAATGCGGTACTTTAGCTTCTACAATTCCCACACACAGGTTAACAATGGAGCAAGCAGTTACTACTTAAAAGTTTTAAATAAAAAGTCATGTTTGAGTTTGCACGTCACACTTTTGTGGTCGTTCTTCTTCACCCTTTTGAAATGTTCTCCACACTTTGGATTTTTTGCCCAACTTATCACCACATGGACCAGCCGCGTTGGCTTTAACTAACCGACTGATTAAAATGTAGTTAGACTATTACTAGTTCATCAACTAATGCCTAGTTCAGATTAACAAACTTTAAATGTCGGCAGATCGCTGTGCTGTTCAGATTACACGACTTGCTGTCTGTAATCTAGTGTCTTGAAGATGTTGAGGTGACCACACTACGTAAATTATCCACAACAGGGTTCCCACACTACACAAGCAAACAACTGTCACCCAACGACTCTATCTGGTCCCCAAACCACGTTTTGTCACGAAAACACACGCAAGAAGTGGAACGGGAAATGACGCGAAACAGGAATTGTTTATTTGAACATGGACGTCGGGAAGAAATTAGTGCTGCAAGCTGTTAGCACGATGGACTTTTCTGAAAAAGCCCAAAAAAGTAAAAGACAAAGAATATGGCAGAAAGAATAGATCCGCACAAGTGGGAAGCAGAGATCATCTGTGCTGCAGAGAGAGTTTAATAATGAAAAAGTAGTTGCCTGTTGCTGCTGCCGTTTTTCTTTTGTGACCTCATCCCAATGCCTTGCTCTCTCATTGGATGTAGCTCATCGAGACACTTGACACCACAGGATGTCTCCAGATATTTATGATGCCAGGTATTTGTCTGGCGACGGCAAGCCGTTCAGTAGTTCACACATAAATATTGGCGAGCGCTAATCACCCGCTGATTTGCCCCAATCACAGCTCGACCTGACGGTGAGCTCGATGATTTGAAAATCAGAACTTAAAATCCTGTGTTTTTGTAGTGTGAATTAGCATAACGTTTAGTCGACTATTAGAGGACAGCCCTACTATTGTCAATAGTGTAGAAACGTATACAGCACAGCTCGCTTTTGAACCAAGCAGCTTTCTGTTGGTCAGCATGGCAGATCCACTGGAAAGCTGCATGGGGAAATCTTTCCACCTAACTTGAAATTTCTATTAAATTGACTGAATTTCTCCCACAAAAAAAAAAGTGCTGAATGACGGCAAATGTGACCAACACTTTATGGGACCAAAAATCTTGATGATAAATTACACTATGCTGATTTTTGTGTAATCAAACTCAATCAAAAAAGGACTCAAAACTGTACTTGTAAAGTCATTCCATTTGGTCTTTATGTGCCAATGGCAAAGATAAAAACCAGATTAAAAATTAACCTTTAGTACCACAGCCATGTGCACAAACAGTATCAAGAGAAGGACATGTTTTTTTTTCATTGAGGAAGCTTATTTTTGTTGGTGTGCAAGGCCGATGCAAGTTATTTTTTACTTCTCTATGACAAAAAGTTTTACCTTTCTCTTCTTGTGGCAGACCTTGACAAGTAGCACCTCGACAGACACTGAGTTTTCTTCATTCTCTGAGTTCTGCAATGGCTTCTCTGATACATTGAACAAATCAAAATTACTAAATGGATATTATTTGTACGCGCTGGAAAGAGCATACAAAAAAATTTGAAACTTAAATGTTGGCTTACCAGTTTTATGGAAGAATCCAGTGAAAGTGAGCTGCAGGTTTGAAGCCATACTACAAGACAAAAGACTGGAGTTAAAACCTCAGCATGCATTTGACCCAATCAGTCAAGTTCAGAAAACGAGCCACATAATTCTGGAATAAAAGGACATCTTACTGGTGAGATTCCTGTTCCACTTTTGACTTCTCTAGCAGATCGTTCACTCTAAAGCTCTTTCTGAAACAATGGATGCCATCAAACATTGTTATTTTATCTGTTGAGATGCAAAGCCCTCATTCAACTACAACTAAAGAAGATCACTCGGTTGCAGTGTATCTGTCAACAAATTGTCTCACTGTGAGGCCTACAAAAGGAAATGGAAGGAGTGGCTTTGACAAACAAAGAGATTAACTTGCATGAAGTTTGTTTAATATACACCAATCATTTTACCTTTTTGAATTTGTTCTCGAGTTTCTGTGGGCCATATATGTAAGAGATCTGTGCAGGAAGATTGGCTAATGGAAAAGGAAAAATTACAGATGCAACCAGTTAAGCTATTGTTATGGCAGCCATGTACACTTCAAGTTTATATCCAAAGGAGAACAGCATGTAATTTCTTCATTGTCATGCTCTACTTACTGCTATGAGATTCCTTGTGCGAAGAAATCTATATATTTGAGTTGGTTCTGTAAACAGAAATGCAGAGAATAATGTACATTGATGTTGCAAAATTAGATGCCAGGTAAATGCTATTTTTAAATCATACTAAGCATATCGAGCCAGTATCTATGAAAAAAAATTAACCCCATTATTACACAATGACTCTCATTAATCAAGATGGCAGTTTGACTAGACTTGTCTTCGCTAGTGAAGAGAAACTTCTGGTTTTCAAGGGTTTTGTGTTGTTTGTGACTGCTTATTTCCCTTGCTCTTCTATGACCATACGTCTAAGTCCCCAATGCCATATCCAAATAATAAAACACATAAATCAGCATAAAGCACGTGTCATCTCTTGATGCACGTGTCTAATTTTCATATAGGATGTGGCCTAGACAACTATCAAGCGTTTAAAATAAGTCTATTGTGACAAAAAAAAAACATGTCTTGAGCAGATAACACATTAAAATTGATATTTAAGAAATTTCACTTCACAGTAATATTGGTTAGTATTGTTGTTTAGCCATCAAGCTAGGAGTGTGCGACAAAACAATTGTTTATAACGTTACTGTTAAGTGTGCTAGAAAAAACAGCAGTTTATGGTGTTTACAAAGCCAAGATGGTGAAAAAAAGTTCGATTTACGAGCAAACCGGAGCAACTTACTCTCGAAAGCCTGCAGGAAGAGTTCTTGGTCGGCTTGGATCTGCTCCATCTTGGGTCGCTTCACTGAAGACATCACAACTCCGGACGATACGTGCGCTCCTCCATTTGCAGATTTACTTGTGCTGTTAGAGTAAAACCCATTTCCACCAGAGCCGTGCTTTTGTGGGGCCATCCTAGAATTGTGTTCGCGGTCGAATGAGATGTTTGAAACGGAAGCCCGGTGGATTCAGCCGAGTCCTGAGCCCAAACAAAGGGAGAGCAGCCGAGACCGGTTCGCCCCCTCAACAAAGTAACAGTTAACATCAACGAGCCGGCAGATCGGTTTGTTTTACAGACCGGATGGAATTCGCGACAACACAAATGTACACGTAGAAAAACATCGCAACAACGACGACTCGTAAGCGTGAAATAAACGAGCGCTTTGCTAACTCTTATCGGATCATAATTTGCATTCCACGGGATAGTGAACGCGGACTACAACAGAAACCAGCCGCATCAGAAAGTGTGCTTAAAGATTAACTTCTATTGTGTTGCGATTCGCGAAGAGAATATCGCCGCTGTTTACTTGTTACTAAGAATATACAAGCCCAGAAGCTTTGTCCCCTATGGGAAACAGCCTGAAGTCGAAAGTGCCGTGAATATTACCCGCCCTCTTTCTTGAATGCATTCCACTCAGCTGATGATAGAACCTCGAGTTTGAACTTTACTGCAGTCAAGTTTGGTAGAGAGTGTGCTGTGCTGTGCGCTCGCGCTGCCTTCAGTTTCGCTTATTACATTTTCGCGGGAAATTCGTTTTTCAGAGTTGAGAATAAATTACGACCCCTAGTTGTTAAATATTTATCAACTATATATTATAATATATCAACTATATTTTATTAAATATTTATCTGTAGACGTATTATTTAAAATGTTTAAAGACGTTTTTGTTTGTATTGTTTGATAGTCACATTTACTAACAGAACAGTTCTTTGTTTTTTTTTTAGTTTAGACCATTTCACAAGATGTAAACAACACTGGTCCAGAAGCACTTCCTGTTTCAGTTTTTTAACACTACATAAAAGCTGGGATAAAATACAACCAACAGAACATTTAAAACTGAATCAAAAAGTTAAACAAACATCTTTAAGATGTTTTCTTTACATGTGAAATAAAGAAAACAGTTACAAACTGAAGCAGGAAGTGCTTCTGGACCAGTGTTGTTTACATCTTGTGAAATGGTCTATAAGTGGAAAAACTACTATTCAATGCTTTATGAAAGTTCATGACTTCTCCAGTTCATGACTTAAAAAAAAATCTCATCAAAATTTTTTGTATGTACATACATAGGCTATCTACTTTTGAGATTATCAAATGTGCATAAACATAAATAAGCACTAATGAGCAGCTTTTAAAAATATTATTATTTTCAAACATATTTTACATAATATAATGGCATTCATCATTTTATTTTATTCCCCATGAAAAGTTTTGTGGATGGTTATTTCATTAGACTCTCGTCAATTGATATGGGAGTAACAGCACTGTTATGAAAGCCAAGAAAATACCAACTTTTTTAGGGAACCAAGCTAAAACACTAGATTTTATATATTGACAAAAACAATGGGGCTAAAGGCACACCAGGGTAAAAGGCGCCTTTGATTTTATTTTTCTCGACAAGAATAGATGGTAGCTCAGCAATCCTTCCCTCACACTTTGTAAAAATAAATAAATCCTTCCCTTGCGGATCAAATTAACCTGAAGCCCTAAAATAATACTTACTTTTTCTGTCCAGAAAGCTTCTTTCATTTCATTTTGATAATATTTTTCTATTTTTTATGCAATTTTTTGGAGATTTTATTTTATTTACCTTTTAATTTAGATTTAACTAGATTAACTAGATTTTATTAATAAATAATGAATAAACAAGAATTTAAGCACATTCTTTCCTCACATACTTCAATTCAAAACAACTCAATTTCATGCATAACCCTCTTAATTCAGCACAAACTATCTTACATTGTGTGTCTTTGCTGACCTCTTGTGAAAAAAAAAAGATATATAACATGATTTTTCATTGATTTTCATAGACTCTTGCCTCCAGATAGCTCTATATCATGGAGCAAATTAGTATAATAAAATATATCATTGTTACTATAAGCTATATTAAATTATGTGATCTCATTCAATGCTTTCAAAATCTTTATTTTTATGACAATATATAAAATTTTACTGAACAAAAATTATTTAAAAAATAAGCAGAAAATAGTGCCCATTTTGCTAAAGTGATTGTTTAGAGCAAGTATTAACGTAGACATTATTAGAAATATAAATATAAAATAGCCTACCTTGTGCCTTTTGCCCATGCTGGTTTCACCCCGTGTGTAGTGGTAACAGGCCCACTTGCCTCCTCATTTATAAGATTTTTAAACAAACACTTTTGTAATTCATTTTCACACACAATCTGTTGCACTATCAAAGTTCAATATAACATACGAAGAGTTCAGATGCAAAAGCCTCTTAGTGCCATTTGAAATTTTCTTCTAGAATGATCATTTTTATCAAGCTTGTATATTTAAGTTCAGTGATTTCACTTAAATGGCAATGATAATTAGGCTACATATTAATTGTTATTTAAGTGAAATTACTGAACTTAAATATACAAGTTTGATAAAAATCATCATTAAAGAAGAAATGGCATTTAGAGGCTTTCAAATGGCATTTAGAGGCTTTTGCATCTGAACTCTTCTAACATCTTTTTCTGCAATTATACACTATATGAGTGAAATGCACATTTTCAAGATTTCATACCATGTTCCAAATGTTGGAAATAAATGGAGAATTAATAAATAAAAAACATAATACTTTAACCTCCTAAGTTGATATAGGTTAAGCTCGCATCTAATAAAAGGAAACGTATTGTATTGTGTAGGCCGATTGTGTAAAGCTCAATAATAAAAAATATGCTATATAATTATAATTAGAACCCGATCAACTAAATATGTCAAGAAATAAAAATCATCAATATACCAGGGAAATATGCTTACTGGCTGGATCCATCTTTAAAATTAAATTACCAATAACACGTGCTAACATTTGATTATGGCGATAAAGATTCACATAATAATCTAATGTCTACCGGATGTGTCAGCAGAGGGAATAAAATAACCTCGTTCGTTAGATCGCTTCTATAATACGTGCAAAGAAGAAGACTCATAAAATCACATGGGGAGAAAAAATTAACGAAATAAATAAAAACGAACGAATGTTTATTCGTAGTTGTTTGGTCAAACTTAGACCAAATAAAGTTATTTGCGCTCTGGCGGCCAATAGGCGCGGTGGCCAAGTGGTAAGGCGTCGGTCTCGTAAACCGAAGATCGCGGGTTCGAACCCCGTCCGTGCCTCGAGCAATGGACAAACTTGCTTTTACATTAAGGTAGTGTGACGAAACCACAGACAAATATACTTATTTTCCTTTAAGATTATTACACCGCTGAAGGGTTCATTTGAGCAGGAGAAAATAGAAAGCGTATTGGCATCCAGACTAACATGAATAGAGTCAAATGCAGGCATAACCTGTTTCTGTCAACCAGAGTTTATGATTATGATGACCTGAACAGTCTACAGACAAGTCTACTGTGTAATGTAGAAACGTTGGAACACAATGAATAATGTGCAAAAACTCCTCAATTTAAAAGTACAAACATTTATAATAAACAAAATATTGATTCCAATGCAAGGATTGTTCTTTGAAGAAAAATATTCATGATTGTGTGATTTTATAATTGTGTTAATGAAGAGAGCCAAATTGTTAATTGGGAAAGTTTAACGGAAGAATGCAAGAATGAAAGAATGTAAATTGTTGTCTGATATAGTCGATCGGTCGGTTATGTAGTAGTGTATCCACAAGATGACGCTAGTCTCCAAATTAAAACAGACCTTCACAACGACCATATAAAGGCTACGCAGCAAATATAGTGAATATTCTACAGCTCAAAATTATAAAACTGTAAAGGTTCGACTCAAACAACATAACTGCTGTTTCTCTGTGGGACATATGTTTGCCATTTTAAATAAATGATTAGGATGCCTTCCGAAACACCTTTCGCATTTCAAGATATATCATCAAGATTACCAACAATAGGTGAGTGTGACAGCCTATTCATGAATGCATGTGCTACCTAGAATTGCATTTTGGGGAGGGCCTGCGAACGGCACGAGATCTCCGCTCGCTGCTGTCTGTCACACATGGCACGCGGCTCTGCAGAATACAGGTAAACCCTTTAAGAAGGCGGCGGTGACAGTCATGACTACGCTACTGAGGAGGGAACTTACAAGGATATTCATACCATTTTGGTTATACAACAGGAAAAAAACACGCATATCTTCTCAGAAGAAACTTATATGCTGGCTTTAGTGAAAAATGCATCGTTATTCGATTTCTTCGGCAGCAATCAGAACCAGAAATGGACCGATCGACAAACTTTTCTACAACTGTTTGAGTGTCAATCAAAACGTGCGAGTATGACCGTGGACATAAATCAAAAACAGACTGGGTTGATACAACACTCAAACAGTGGAAGTCCAGCCGAGGTAAATTAATCTCCTGTAACGTCAGTTAATTGTTGATAAGAAAATAGCCTAAATCGATGTGTGCTGCTTTTATGTTTTACGAATACGAATTATAGCAGTGTATGAATGAAACAGGCTTGGTTAACCACATTAAAGTTGAATTTTGTGAAATAGTGTATTATTAAGACTATTAATCATGAACTATATATATATATTTCTAAAATCAGTAATTAATGTATAATAATAAACTGTGTATATTTGGGGTTAAATACCTTATGTGTTAGAGGTTGGGTCTTTGCGGGCAAGGTGAGTAGTTAAATTTACTCTCAACTGGCCTACAAAGTCCCAGTTTCTGGCTCATGTAATCATCCTCACTTATTTCTGTCCGAACAGGTACATTACACACATTACTAATAATGAAAAAGATATTTATTTAGAATATGTTCTGTGACTGTCGATGGGATACATTCAAATGGGAAAGATCAGTCTATTTTGCTTATAAAGAATACTATTTAGAATATAATACTTTTGAGTATTATTGTACATAATTACAAATATTTTGCTCAAGGTGATTCCCTATTTAATATCCCACTGTTGGAAGTTGGAAGTTCAAAACTTATGAAAGTTTGTTTGGATCTGTTTGCCAAAAACTTCCTGTTGCCATTGCTTAAATTGCATCGTGGCTCATTCTGGACTGAGCGCACTGCTATTGTCAATTGTACTGTCATTTGTTCCACTAGCACACTTATAGGACAATTAAGTTGGAATTAGAACCTAGTATGTAGACTTTATCTTCACAAACATTTCCGTGGCTCATGACTGTAATATTGAAAGGACCTTCACGCTGTCTAATGGGCATGTTTGTAGTGCATGTATAAACACAGAAATACCAATCCGAATAGGAAAGAATCCCTGCTCCAAAATGGACTGAACTCATTCACCTCTCTCCGCTACCCACTTAAATCCCAAAGCAAACCCCTTTTTTATAAGGGCAATTTATAAACCCCTGGCATGCATGCTTGAGGGGAGGAGGGAGGTTAAAAATCCCCTCTCTCTCTTCTTAATTTAAACTTTTCACTTGTTGGACGGCTGACAAACAGGGTCTTGCTCGCTTCCAGCCGTCTGAAGCAGGGACGCGATACAGCAGCCGCATGTCTGCGCTTCCCCAGGGGAGGGAAAGGGTGTCCTGCTCTCACCAACACCCAGCCGCCGGATTGATAGCTGGCTCCGTGCTTTTGAAATGTGAGTCTAGGAAGAGGACCCAAAAGGCAGCAAGAAAAATGAGGGACTTTTAGGGGCAGCTGTGTTTTATTAACCCAGTCATAATGCCCCTAAAAATCCTTATTGCTCTTGCAATTTTCAGCGTCCCTGCATGGACAGACATGACCTAGCACATACGTGCTCTAACAGGAGAATAGAGAAAAAGAAAGCTTTCTTGTGAAATGCTTTTCAGACCCTCCTGTTTCGACTACTAATTTAGCGATTTAGACTGTAAAAGATGCGGTGTGACTTAATGCAAAACACTAGGCCTATATGTGGTTTAGCCAATATATATATACATATATATATATATAACTTTTTTTTTGTCAAGCCCACTGGTCAGTGTAAGCCCTGTAAACACAGAGTTCTCTGGCTTGAGGTTTTTAGAAGTTGTGTTTTGTTGTTAATATCAGTTTGAGCACATTCATTCTCCCAAAACTCGAGTTCCTCTGGACACGATCGTGTTACCCTGTATGCGTTCTAGCTTGAGCTTCAGCCCTGCTTCATCTTATTATAGTGTCACATGGAAATCACACTGACAAACTCAATGAACGGTCTGTATGGTCTCATTTTAGTGAGGGGCAGGTAATAGCCTGCACAGCAGCTGAGAGAAAAGGTGACTCAGCTCGGGGAGGATGCATGCACACTAAG
The DNA here is from genome assembly GCF_016745375.1 of Pimephales promelas. Next base: position 22,861,472 of record NW_024121321.1, read on the forward strand.
GGTGTAAGCCTGTGGAATCTCGAGCTGCTCTTTGAGATCGCATGCTGTCCCACATGTCTCATTTGCACTTCACTATTATCACCGCATTTCCCTTCGCTGAGACCAGAAGATGATTTGGGTCAGGACGTCCCTGTGCAAAAATAAGCCAGAGAGAAGGCATGGCCATTAAAGACCATAGCAATATTTAACAATATATTATCTACCGTATCAAAAGTTTGGGGGCAGTCGTAGAAACTATTAGAAATGTAGAAAATATTAAGCAGAACACCGTTTTCAACATAGATGATAATAATTATAATGATAAATGTTTCTTAAGCTGCAAATCATCATATTAAAGGGTTAGTTCACCCAAAAATGAAAATTAAGTCATTAATTACTCACCCCCATGCTGTACCAACCCCGTAAGACCTTCCAGAATTTTGTTTCCATGATCTTAAAGGTCCTATTGGCTGCAGAGTTCAGGAAAAATCAACTGCTTAAAGGTTCTATATGTAACTTTTTTTATAAAATGAATCCTTTTTTTATTGCCTGTGTTTGAAGAGGTTGTAATCACACATTGCAATAATCCACTTTTCGGTGAAGGCCAATATTCATTATTATTGGCCTTACCTCTGAAGGACAATATTCATATTTATAAGTGAGGTCTTCCTGCGAAATCAATCAGATGTGACGTGCATGCGCGCTCCCAAGCCTCTCTATCCAGTCAACCATGTCTCTATCCAGTCTCTATACAATCAACCATGCGACCAACGGCACTTCAGCTGACGACATGGAGTCTGATAACAGCCCAAATCGTCCTGCCTGCCTCCAGCACAACAAAGACTCCAACACAAACTCCACATAAATATAAAAAACAAAAAAGTTTTATCTGCCCAAGCTCGTGAGGCAAAACGTGAATCTGATCGACTCCGGACGAAAACGCGGATCAACATTGTAAACTCTAGTGAAATAGCAAGGTAAACTACATGAAACATGACATGAATACAAAAGAATATTCCAGGATAACAAAAAGTCGGTGCTTTAGGATGTAACTTATTTTGTTTACTAGATCTACTGACTAACGTCACTCATCACACTACTATCATATTGTTTATAATACACATTTCCAGACACGCTCAGTACAGTAATGTTACTTCCTACGATCTTACTGATACACTGTATTCATTTACCATTTACCATAGTTAGTGAAATGGCTTATAACATCACATGTCGGCTAAATGCAGTTTATTGTAACATTATCATGGTACGAGCACAGAGCATTAGTTCAATGTCAAGCTGATAAAAGTACACTATTATTGTACCTTCAGTGGGAGTTTACATTAGTTTCCAGCATGTTGTGCGATTATTTCACCGTTGCGTTGAAAGTCTCCGTGTGGCCGGTAGTGAATGCTCACTCTTGAGATCTAGCACGAGCACGAGCGCTCTTGTTGCATTCTGAAACATCACCGCTAGAGGCCGCTAAAAATCACATACAGCACCTTTAAAGTAACACCAAGTAACTTTTCCTCATAAACATGCTCTCTGTTTATCCAGCACCGGCTTTGAAATCATGATGACAATTCAAAAGCTACCCGTATCTTACATGTAGTTGTAGTCTACTGTTGAGTACGCTCCACCAATCGGCCTATCGGCAATCGTAACGCTTGCTGTAAATCAAGTCAAATTTGTAGTTTTCTTATATCTCATTCAGACTACAGACACGCGACCCGATCTGGCAATCTTACATAGCATGGATATATCAGATAAAGGACCACAAAGCGGTGGCATAAGTGCATTTCACCATGTCACGACTTGATGAACCACTGAAACGTTCTTGGAAACATTATTTTAAGGTAAAAAATCTTACTTAGTGTTGCTTTAAACAGTAAGAGAGTAAGAAGGGGGTTACAGTGCTCTAGGTGTGAGGTTATAAAGGCATGGATTACAATTTCGGCATCTTTAAAGATAAGGGAAATACAAATACAGGTTCGAAGGTGCAGATGAGAAGACTACAGTGCTTGATATATGGGCTTAAATAATGAGTCAAACATCACACCCAGGTTACATACAGCATGTGAAGGCGTCACTTGATCATCAGAGGTCAGAGAAGAAAAATATTTTGGGCCAAATAGCAGGATTTTGGTTCTGTCATTGTTTAATTTGAGAGAAATGGAGGTCATCCACTCACTCATTTAGGTCATGCATGGATACTTCTTTAAAGCTGATGTTGATTTCAAACATCTCCTTTGAGTATTACACATTGTGATCTACTTCTGTGACTGTAGGATGTAATATTGATTAAGCTCAGGAAAGCAAGGACATGCATATGATTTTATGATGCACTCAAACCCAGAGTTCACACATGTATGAATCACACTCACTTTTTACAAACATCCATGCATAACCACGAGTGAAAACTTGTTGAGCGATCCCAATGCTCATGAATAGTGTGTGCTTGTGTGTGATTCGGCAGATGTGTGTTGTTGAGGAGTGAAGAGTTAGTGGTCTGTGACTGGGTGGGGAAGAGAAATGAAAGGTGACACAGATGTGATGACTCAGCACAGACACACCTCCTGAGCCACACTGACTCACAATCACACTGAGGAATTTGTTTATCTGGAAACCATTTAGATATTAATGATTCACAGTTGGTTCACATTCTGCTTTGTTGCATTTGTTTAATTTAATTAATTGTTACTGCTAATTAATCATGGTAATTGTATGTGGTGATGATGTGATGATACATCATACCATTTTCAGCAATAAAAATTTAATTAAAAAAACTTGTACTTTTTATTTCAGCTGGCTGCCAAGGTAAGTTGCGTTTTCACACCTGTAGTTCAATTGCTTTGTTTTTTCGAAACCAGGGCTTAAAGTAGAACTCCGGCGCAAAATGAACCTTTGGTCTACTAAAACTTTGGTACCTAATTAACCGTTCTCCGAGATTTGTTTTCATGATAAATGTAAAGAGTTTAACCACTAAAAACTAGTTAGTTCACCCAAAAATGAAAATTCTGTCAGTATTTACTCACGCTCATGTTGTTCCAAACCGCTATGTGTTTATTTGTCCTGCTGAACACAAAGGAAGATATTTGGAAAAATGTTTTAATCAAACAGATCTCATTCCCCATTGACTACCATAGTAGGAAAAAATACATACTATGGTAGTCAGTGGGGAATGAGATCTGTTTGATTAAAACATTCTTCCAAATATCTTCCTTTGTGTTCAGCAGGACAAATAAACACATAGAGGTTTGGAACAACATGAGGATGAGTAAATACTGACCGAATTTTCATTTTTGGGTGAACTAACCCTTTAATACCACTAACAAGGCTCAAAATAGCCCCACACTAACACAGTAACATAATGAGGGTCCATACATGCAAAACGAAGCATTGAGAACTTTGTTTAATAAAAAGATACTTTGTAAAGTGTCCACTTCGTGTGTACACAGCAGGAGCCATCTTTGGAAAACAGTCTCGACAATTCGAACCACGAACTGAACTGTATGAACAGCGTTCATGGTTCGACTTGTCGAGACTGTTTTCTCCTGTCTGTATTCACGAAGTGAACTGTCTTTATAAAGTATCTTCTTATTAAACGGTCTGAACCCTTACAAAGTTCTCAATGCTTCCTTTTGCATGCAGAGACCCTCATTATGTTACTGTGTTAGTGTGGGGCTATTTTGAGCCTTGTTAGTGCACTAGCGATTTCTTTTTACTTATTATATGCCCCCATATACTAGCGTTATAAGCTAAACAGTTTTTAGAGATAAAACTTTTAAAATTCGATTATCATGAAAATAAATCTCAGAGAACGGTCGACAAGGTACCAATGTTTTATTAGACCAAAGGTTCATTTTGCACCGGAGTTCTCCTTTAAATCATTACAATGTTGCAATTTAATCTTGGTTCAGTTTCACAAGGCAATGCTTCCAAACGGACCAAACTACAAGGCACGTGCGTGCAAGTAAACTCTTCTTTAATTGGTCAGACAACAGTTTGTTTGTTTTTTGGTAACTGCTATATTACTTCATTATTTTGAGCAGGAATCAAAAGTTCGCCAGGACAACACATTCTTACCATGTACCTATTGCGGAGAAGAGCAACTAGACGATATTTTAAAATGAAAAGGCGGCCATGGTCATGTCTTATCTTGCCTATAGAGCGCCAAATGAGCTAGGACTGCAAAAATAGGTGCTTGATGATCCTGACTGACACTGAAGCCAGTATTTTAACAGAACACAGTGGTGTTGTTTCTGGTGCCTGCTACAGACGCACAGTGTTGTTTTCATCTCCGCAGCAGGAAGAGGCCTCAGGCCTGTAGGAACCATCCAGCTCCAACTGGATAAACTACATAAAAGCTTTAACCACAATCAAAGCACTTCTTTTAAGTTTTCATTTATATGCTGTAGTAGTTTTACCCAGGTGTAATTGCCAAATTGTTGGCTATATATATTTATATGGTGTGCGGCCGTATATGCAGCATTGTTAATGCAAAGCAAACATAACCAAGATACACAGACTCTAAAGCCTCTGCTGGATGAAATAAGGAGAGGGAATGCCAGAATAAATCATACACCTCATGATTAAAATGATTCACAAACATGCCCTGTGGTCTGTTAGAGCTCTGCCAAAACTTTGTGAACAGTGAAAGATCTGCCAGGAGAAACGAAAGATCCTATCAAATAAGAAACAAGATAGAGGTGAAGAAATCTGCATTTGTTTAAGCAAAAAAAAAGAGAGACTGCTGTGGCGAGGTATGAGTTAAAAACAGAAAGCAGAAAACAAATATCAGAAAAAGAAGTCAGACATCACTTACGATACATGAACAACTGAAGTCCTATTGTGAACACAAAACAAATTACACATTCAGATGTACCCAGCCAGCGGTCTTCAGCCTTGTGGTGTGCTCTATATACCACCAAATTTATTTTTAGTTTAAGGCAAACAATTTTCTCTGTATTCCCTCCTAGCATGTCTTGTCAAGGCATGAAAAATAAGTTTTTTAAAGAAACAGACAAAACATCTTTTATTCGAATGACATGCTTCATGAAGACTTACACAGTCTGTCATCTGGCATGAATATGTGCTATGATACCTGAACTCCACATGTTATTTACCATCTGTCAAGCAGAGAAAGTTTAAGAAATAGAGCGTCTGGTCAATCAAACATGTAGACGACAGGGTGTCCTAATGTCAAGATAAAATCAAATCAGTTTAGGAAGTCGGAAAGTGAGTGCGGTTGAATTTTTGTGCAAATTGGACATCTTGTTTATAAAAGGGAAAATTATGAATTTATACAAGCTACAAATTTGTTTGTAAACAGTATTTATTCAACTTTTTGTCCACCCTATAATTCCATGACATGAACTGGACTTTTTGAATCCCTAATGTGGTAGACTTGGGCCTGTAACAATCTGAATGATATGCAAAATGATCAGTCATAAACACACTGGAGAGTCAGAACCAACTGTTTGGTAAAGTCAGACTATTGCCAATCCATCTGGGCAGCCAAAAGCATTTTCATATCCCAGACAAGTGGCCAAATAAAAATTCCTTTTGTAAGACAGATCCAATTACTTTATTTTCTTAAAAAATATTTCAGACATAACCAATACGTTAAATTTCATTACATGGAATTATTGTCATTTTAATAATTTCTTCTACATGTTTCTATTGTTTATTTATGGTCTGACATTCTCTATAAATGTATGTATAATTTTGCAACTGCATGTTAACGAACTCATTAGACTATTATTAGATTGTGTTTAATATCTGCTAACACTTTATTTTGAGAAATTTTACTAATTATAAGTAATTTTGCAACTACATGTCAACCTGAACGCTCTCACCCAACAGTAAAGTCTCTAATACTCCAGTGACTAGTAGTTGATATTTGCAAAGTTACTTATAGTTGGTAGAATGTCTAAAGTGGATCATTGAAGGACCAATTCAGGTGAAAAGTTGGCTTGACAAAAAAAACATCTGCTTTTACAAACATTTACAATCGTGATGTACAGAGAAAAGATACATGCAAGCAAATTCAGAAAATCTCTGTTATTTCAACCATTCTCAACTCTATCCATTATGCCTTAAGTTTCTTGTGAAATTGTGATTAAAAAAGATCTATGAAAGTGCCAAGATAAGTATCTTGGTCATCTTTTGACCACAATATTGTCATGTCAAGATAAAGCACTTTTTAATGAAACTGCTAACCCTGAATGTAAATGTAAGTTGTTACAACTTTGCGCACCACTACTTAAGTCAGGACAAGTCTTATTTACTGTTCATTTGGAATGTTTGCTTGAAAAATTTTTTTTTTATTTAATCCACTAATTAAGTAATCACTAAGTATATTGTTTTAGTTCAATTTCAAATGGAAAGTTTATGAAACACGTTTGTTTTTTGTGCATGAATGCCTCAACCTTTTAATATTGGCATTAAATAATTACTTTTTCACAGAGCACTGGTATCCTTAAATTGTATTTGGGTGGTTATTAATTATAAGAATTGTTAATTATATAGCCTTTCCAATACCCTAGGTCGCTTTACAATATAGGTTAAGACATAAAAAAAAAATAAACCTCAACATCAAAGATGACAGAAAGTAACATTCAGAGGTTACTTACAATATCTCTTACAATATCCATAACAAGGCAGAGGCCTACATCAAAGCGTACAAAAATAAGCATGTCTCATGAAACCTTTAAAGATTGTGAGTTGAAGAGTAATATTCAGATTTTTTTTGACTGAATGTTTTTTTCTTGCTGATATCTCTTGGATTTGCTATGACAGTCACACACATAAATATTTATTTCAGATTCAGCGAATCTTAACGGACAGGTGTGTTACATTTATGTAATCTGAGGCAGATGTTTTATTGTCAAGTTCTACACTCTGACGAGACTAAAAATGTTGTGCTATGTGCTGAGAAGCGTCTGTATTTTATTGTATTGTTAATTTTATACGTTTATTGATAACTATTTCGAACTCAAAACCTGTAATCTTAACACCATAAAAAGCTTTTAAAACTACTTCAAACTTTGTGTTCAAGCTTTCTCAAGCCAACTTATTCGCAACTTGTTTACGAACTTCACACATCTAGTTTTTTTTTAAAAAAGTTATAAAAATATAAACATTTTTATTCAAAAAGTCATGATCCTTCAATTTCTTAAAGTTAACAAATATGCTTCTTTCATTGCAATGAATGATGCTTGTACTAAATGCCAGACAATGTGCCTTTTCACTGCTTGAATCAGTGCCAGAAATGTTTAACTTGTTTAGAGATTTTTAAAAAATACAAGGGCCACTATGTTCATCATGTCTACAATGCTTAAACTTAAGTATAAATGGATTTTTTTTATTTTTATTTTTTATTTTTTGCCAAAAACATGCTCTTCCACATTTGGCAGAGAATTACTGTTTCATGTAGTTCACCCAGCGCTAGTGTACACAACCGACAGCTCCAAAAAAACAGGGGCCGTTTACCCTTCCTCGACATCATGTTTAATGAGTCTAGCCTAGTGGTAAACAGGATTTAAAAACACACACACACACACACACACACACACACACTTCTCCAGTGTGTACAGCAAGAGTACTTCTGCTAGAATTAATGTCCATTTTATTGTATGCATTTGTGACCTACAGGCCACAGATTAATGGACTGTTGACATATGGACACTTGTCATGAGCTTGACGGTTTTAAAAGCCTTTTTGGTTCACAAAAAGCATTCATTTTGTAATCATTGTGTATATTAGCATGTCACAAATGTGTTTTATTTACAGATATGTAGTAAATAGCATACTATCAATATTAGGATAATGGTTACAGTAAATAAACAAAGACCTCACATTCTCTTGCCACACACAAAATAATGACAATGTTACACTTAATAATAAACATTTAAAAAAAGAACAAATAGTGTAATTTATGTCATTTGAAAGAAATATATTCGAAAATATTTCTAATATTTTCTTTAACAAACTAATATGGAGCAACACATTTGCTGGGTTCTTGCACCACCAAAGCTGTCTAGTGAAAGTGTTGATTAATTTTTGGCAAATGTGAAACCAATTACCAAACTGAAAGGCATACTCAACCTTAAATAACCCTAGTAAGAAACAAAACACACTTTTGCTTGTGCAGGCTGGCTGAGGGAATCAACCACTGCCTTGACCCACTTGTGCTGAATGCTCTTTGAATGAGTACATCAGGGGAGTTGACATCTTTGTTGCAGGGAGATAAAGAGGAGCATCGGAGCCCAAATTTAGCCCATTGTGGGCCAGGCCAGCTAGACTGGTAGAAATTGATGATGCTAAATGGACTAAATGAGGGCTCCAGACCGCACAGCACATCTACTGCACAGGTGCAGAGGAAGGACTACAGCATTCATTAGCCTTTGATAGTGTTAGTTAATACAATTACAACTGTTCCGGTTAGTTCACAGTTCATTAACATCAAAAGTTGTATCTGTTAACATTAGTGTATTAGTTCATGTAAAAATGAACCTTAAGAAGATGATGTTGAAGTATTGTTCATTGTTAAATAATGTTAAAAAATGAACATTTTAGTTACCAATTTTCTGTTATTAAAAGAATACTCTACCGTTTTTTTTTCTTTTTTCATATTCCATATTTCATATTTTTTCTTATTCCCTTAACTAAGACGAGTTTCGTCTCTTTGATACTTTGATAGCACTTAACTAGCCAGTTCATTCAATATGGGCCAAGCAGAGAAGCGACCAAACACCTCCACGTTTTCCCTATTTAAATACACGAGTAACTCGACCCATGGTGATATAAAATAAAACGTTGCGCTTTTCTAAGCGTGTAAAGTGGATAACTACACTCACCGGCCACTTTATTAGGTACCCCATGCTAGTAACGGGTTGGACCCCCTTTTGCCTTCAGAACTGCCTCAATTCTTCGTGGCATAGATTCAACAAGGTGCTGGAAGCATTCCTCAGGGAGTTTGGTCCATATTGACATGAGGGCATCACACAGTTGCCGCAGATTTGTCGGCTGCACATCCATGATGCGAATCTCCCGTTCCACCACATCCCAAAGATGCTCTATTGGATTGAGATCTGGTGACTGTGGAGGCCATTTGAGTACAGCGAACTCATTGTCATGTTCAAGAAACCAGTCTGAGATGATTCCAGCTTTATGACATGGCGCATTATCCTGCTGAAAGTAGCCATCAGAAGTTGGGTACATTGTGGTCATAAAGGGATGGACATGGTCAGCAACAATACTCAGGTAGGCTGTGGCGTTGCAACGATGCTCAATTGGTACCAAGGGGCCCAAAGAGTGCCAAGAAAATATTCCCCACACCATGACACCACCACCACCAGCCTGAACCGTTGATACAAGGCAGGATGGATCCATGCTATGTGTATATTGTATGGCGGAATACCACAGCAAGTGCTTGGGAGCACTTCGACTCTGCGCATGTAGAGAGCCTAAGTCCCGCCTCTCCGCTTCCGGCTCATGGGACCTTATTTCGGAAAAAATATGAAGAGACAACTTATCTTTTTATTCCGTCTGAACTGTGCCCTCAATTACACATATGATGTTTGTCAATTTAAAAGATAATTCTGAAAGTCAAAAACATCGCAGTTTGTCATACAACAGAAGAGGAACATTTCGTTTTATGTGAAAATCGCTCTATAAACTACATCGGGAAGAGAAACGAGATCCGCTGCTCGCGTGTGTGCAGTCTGGTACAAAACACTCAGGTAGGACGGCGTAATGGTCCGATTATAACGTAATTGTAATTTTAATTACGTATTGTAATTACGTATTTTCACAGACTTATACCTCAACGGTTTTACATCAAACTGCAACTTTCTTTACTTTAAAATGCATCATTTAACAAACATCATATGTGTAATTCAGGGCACAATTTAAAAGATCAAAATATTTGTTGTCTCTCGCCATTGGTCGACCGGAAGGGAAGGGACTTAGGCTCTCTATTTATGGACTCGGCGCAGTAATATCATCACTCCGGAGAGGGAGAGGACTTTTCACGAGTGATGATATTACTGCACCGAGTCGAAGTGCTCCCAAGCACTTGCTGTGGTATTCCGCCATACGTTATAGTTATCCACTTTACACGCTTAGAAAAGTGCAACGTTTTATTTTGTGTGACCATCCTAGGTCGAGTTACACTGCTCGAGTAACTGTATTTAAATAGGGATAATGTGGAGGTGTTTGGTCGCTTCTCTGCTTGGCCCATATTGAATGAACTGGGATAGTTAAGTGCGATCAAAGTGTCTCGCGCGCCAGAGTGATTGAGTGCACGCACTGTAACGCTATGTATCAACTCGTCTTAGTTTAGGGGATAACATAGTTTAATATGAAAAAACGGTGGAGTATCCCTTTAAAAGTCTCTTCTGCTCACCAAAGCTGCATTTATTTAGGTAAATATACAGTAAAAACAATATTGTGCATTATTAATAACATTTAAAATAACTAAATGTATTTTAAAACGCAATTCTTTCTTGTGATCGAAGCTGAAATTTCAGCATCATTACTCCAGTCTTCAGCGTTACATGATCCACAAGAATCATTTATTATTTTCATCACAGTTGTGCTGCTTAATATTTTTGTTTAAATGTCCTAACACAAATGTACATGTGTATATATATATATATATATATATATATATACACACACACACACACACGTGTATGTATTATACTGGGAGTTCATATGTAGCCTTAAAGGGTTAGTTCACCCAATAATTAAGGTTATGACATTATTTACTCAACTTCATGTCATTCCAAACCTTTCCTTTTCTGTGGAACATTTAAAAAAAGTTTCAAATTTCCTTTTCCAAATAACGACAATCCGTGGGGTCCAAAATAAGACTGGACCCCATTGACTTTTAAAAAATGAAGAAACATTTTCCAAAAAATATCTTCGTTTGTGTATCACAGAAGAAAGTAAGTATTTCACATTTGAAATGAAATGGATGTGTGTGTAAATGATGACAGAATGTTCTTTTTTCTTTTTTTCCCCCTTTGAGACAGAGGATGTTTTTGATGAAGAGGGTGTTTTAATATAGCCAGGTATTCTCAGCATCTCTCGCCCCTCTCCAACAGCCCAGCGATTTGACCCACAGGATTAACAAGTCAGTGTTTATGACAGAGGCCACAGAGGAAACCCACACACACACATTATCCTGAGCCTGCTGCTTGTGAAATTCAACCCATGACTCTCTAATGGAAGTTAACATCAGCATTCGAAGTCGACATGTGCTGTCAGATGCCAAAATTGTGATGACCTTAATTTGCAGCTAGTTAATTTGCAATTTAAGAGTGGGTTTGTTTTGCAATAGATGCGAAATAAACCCTGATTAATACATCAGCTGTTATGCAGTTAGTTTACTTCTATTTCAAGTTCCTTAGCAGAGTGATTTTCTAAATATGTGATGGACGCACTGCTAAGGTGTGAGTTTCCTGACACTAATATAAGACACAGATGAGCGGCCGCTTCTGCCAGGGCAAAACAACACACAGAAATGCACAAATGGCTTGATAGAGGGTCGGGTAGATTCTTATGCCATGCCCTACACCCGCAACCACGTCGTTTTCTGACAATCCATCACCACTGTGTGAGCCAAGGGCTAAATGAAAACCAAAAATGCCATACCTGCAGAAAGCTGAGCCAGCTAACATACGGGTGTCAGTTTACTCATGTCGTGTAGGAGCATTTTACGAGGTGATGTTAATGGGATACAAAAACGAGGTCCTTTTGCACACTTCATCTCTAGTGTATGTCATCCCTCGTGCCTCCTGAACCTGTGCTGAGGTCAGAAACAGGAGAACTAGATAGATAATCCACACACCAGATACAAGTTGTTCACACAAACTGAGAAACAGAATGCAATTTAAAGGTCACACATCCTGTGGATTCACGTACTGGATAATATAAAAGCACATACCACATGTTAATTTTTACTCAGAAATGTTCTTGATGTCTTCTCTTTCCTTCACACTTATGTGTTAGTAATGTTAAAGATAATAATAGAAGTATTTCTGGTATTTTAACTCCAGCCCTTACACCCACACGGGGACAACAAGTCACATGCTTGCTTATTTCCACTCGAAGCAACAAGTCAGGATATTAACTTCCTGTTTAACTCACAATGGTTTGGAATCAATCTCATGAATTTCAATAAAAAGCCAATTTTTGAAGCTGCAGTTATTCTGTCTTCTTTTTTACTAATAGAACTGTCTCAATGACTGCGATCATCCTGTTTTTAATTCAATCAAGATGACGGTTTGTTTTATCCCGATAAAATATCATGAAACATTTTTAAATTAAAGGGATAGTTCACTTTGAAATTAATTTTTGGTATGTTTTAGCTTACCTCAAGGGCATCCAAGATGTAGGTGTCTTTGTTTCCGCAGTGTTTTCAATTTTGACATTTTTCGGTCAAACCGGTGTTGTCTATCAGTCATGTAATGGAGTTTTAGGGGGTCCACCTCAAAGAGCATGCACAGAGAAGTCCAAATTAAACATGATTTAATGACTCGTGAATGTTAGGGCATACACTGATGGCCTAAGACAAGAAACGAGCAGTTTGTGTGAGAAAACGAACAGTATTTATATAGTTTTTACCTCGTGTTAACAGCCGTTGAACTGATCCTGATCTGAATCAGATGTCCAACTAAACCGTCTCCAGACGTTACACCGGAAGTGATCTCTCGCGCGTCTACGTCACGCATTGTTTACACGGAGATTTCGGAAGTTTTACCATTGCGATTTCCCGTATATCTAAATATGTTTAGTGAAAGGTAAAACTTCCGAAATCTCCGTGATAGAAAACAGTTATTTTTTTAAATTGAAAATACTTCAGTTCTAGTGCTTTTACTGTATATTTTTATTAAATAATGCAGCCTTGATGAAACTTTGATGATACTATATATATATATATATATATATATATAATCAGCAGCTTTTCAAATGCTAATAAATATAAACCTGTAAAAAAAATCCTTATGATAAAGTTGTTTATTAAGGTCAAAGTTGACCCCAAACTTTCAAATGTTATAGATTGTCATATACAGAGCCTTTAGTATGGTGTAAAAAAAATCACTGCACCAAAGCTAAAAAACCCAAAACAAAACAAGAAAGAAATCAAACAATATCTGGTAAATATTTCAATTGTATTGAGTTGCATACATTTTACATTACAGCAGTGGCATAGGTTTGATTTTGAATCTGGTGGGGACTGGGACATAAATATTTAAATATATTTTAAGTTTTGATCAAAAATATTGCTAGGGATACATCAGTGTCACTGGATATTGGTAGGGACATGTCCCTACTAAATTCTACACCCTTGCATTACAGTATACGAATATACTCGCCTGAGGTGAATATTGAGTTATGGTCTGTTATGTAAGTGCTACAAATAATTGCAAATTTTGCAATATTCAGGTTTTCGCTATTTGAAATGGATGGATTTGTAGCGAATAACTATAGCCATGGTGCTTGTGTGAATCTGAAGAGCTTGGCGAGCAGTGGGCTAAGAGCTGGAGTGGGTTTGTCAGTCAGTAAGCTCCAGGGAGACGAGTGGGTTGACACACCCAGGATCAGCGGCCCTGCATTACTCAAGGGAACGCTGAGAGGCTCTGCTGCTCTCCAATCCGAGAGGAGAAATGGGCATGGCCTGACTCAACAGCTGACAAACACACAATAGCACACAGATGCAGAGAGATGTATTGCTGTAACAAAAACACAGACGCATGTGCACACCAGCCATATAACATCATCAATAGCAGCACACGTTGTAAAAATGCCAAATACTCTGTTTCACAGGTGTAGCACTCAAAATAGACGTTATTAAATGATCACAATAGGGGAAAAGCAAGCGGTTGTGTTTAGACATCCAGCACTGAAAACAAATCTCAATAGGCTACATAATCATCAATGAATGTTTGCATTTAAAATCTATATCAGATGTTTTTTATTTAGACTGTTTCCTGTCTTTTGTGCAACACTTATCTGTGTTAGGCCCGAGAGGAGCATTTCTACAGGCCACCATGCATTAATGAAGCCGTCCTGGCCCTGCTTTAAAGAGAGACCATTAATACTCTGTTAAGATTACATTCCAGGGATGATTTAAGGATGACCGGGAGATTGTGCAGTGTTACTGCGCTCTGGAGGTTTTCGTGGATGGAGGAGTCATATAGGGAGAGGGCCAGGTCTCTCCAAAAACATTTCAAACAGAGAGGCGTCTGGATGAGCAGAACAAAGGCCACGGGGAGTAAAATGAGGCCAGAGAAACGACGGAAAACCCACTTCTCTCCAAGGTGAATATGAAACATGGATCCAAAACGTTCTATGACAAATTATATTATCAGCATAACAATTTGAGTAAAACTTTGAACATTACACAATTTGTTTGTCCTCTTTTGCTTTAAAGTCACGGCAAAACTTTTCTTCCGTATTGTGACGTACATGCAATTGAGATTTTTTTTGGACTTGGTTCTGTCAATCAATTGTTGTTTGGATGGAGCCAGATTGTCTGAATGTGATCTTGCAGAAAGAAAGAGGCATTTGTTACCAGAGAGAAGTCTGTCGTTTCACCAGGAATCAATGAATGCTTCACAATAACATGCATTTCCATCGAGTAAATTTCCATCTTTTCCAATTTCCAAGTTTTAAACTCCACAAGTTTTTGCAAAACCTGATGATCATGTTCTCCAACAAGCTCGAGTATCTTGAGCTTAAATGGAAGAACATCTCACTGTCTGTACAAAGTGTCACGTGAATAATGTAACTTATTTGCTTGAGTAGTGATCGAGCAAAATCATAATACTGAATTAAACATTGCATAATCAAATCATTCCTATTTATTTAGATCATGTAAATTCTATGATGGTGATACAAAAATGTTTCCAGGTTTAAATTTCAATGTGGGCTTAAGACTTTGGAACCGTGTTATTTATTTATTTATTTATTTATGTTCTAATAGTATTCATATTTTGAATTGGCTTTTAGTTTTAGTAATTTGGTTATGTGATTTTTTAAATGTTTCTTTTTTAGCTCCCAAGTCATCAATTCAGTTTTTAAGTTTTTCATTATATATAATCACACATTCTTTCCATTAAATGTATTAATCAACGAAGACAGCACGGCTATAGGACCCTTTTGTACAAACTAAAGGTCGAGCTGATGCTATCCTGTTGGTGAGATATGCACTGTAAGCATGAGGATATAGCCCTACACACCGTCACACTCAATTTCACCCTTTTAGAGGGGATTACGATGTATACTCTAATTATTTACATCCTCATTTCGTATATATTACAGTGATGGAGAACAGGCTGATTTACCAAGGCTATGCTTTGGGAGGTCAGGGCTGAGGCACGGAGCTCTGGTATAAATCAACAGGACTATCAGTAACAAAAGACAAAAACGAATCATGCCTCCATATAGCTGGAGATAAATCACAACACTGACGTATCCAACTAACAGGAAGTTCTCCTGGCTGAAGGCAAGCAAGGCATTTGTTGAGTTGCAGAAGGTTTATCCCCACATCTAGGCCTATATAAAGGGATATTGCTTTTTATACAACAGTTAAAACAAACATAAAATGAGTTAATATTAAGTAACTTACATTTTAGACACATTATTGCCAGTTACTTTGTCTATTTTTGCTCTGCCAAGTGCCTACAAACATATATCCAAACGAAGTCAAAGCTGAATCAATTTGAGCAGAATCTTATCAACACACATTGAATCCGAGTGTTTGAACGAATTAGCTTGGCATGCCAGACCTACATCAAGATGTTAGGTCTGGGGACTCATCTTTGACAGGGCTCTATCCGAGGGGCGGGATAAACGGTTGTCTTTCAAATTCTCTCTGCACGCAATTGGATAGCGCTACAACCAATCAGAGTAACGAAGAAGGTGACGACGGAGTCCCATGCATTTTCCCATCAGCGGAGCAAGTTGATATATTAAAGTTTTACCGTATCCAGTCGGCAAAACTCATACACATCTTTCTTTCTTTTTTTTTAATGACTCAAGTGCTGTTCTTTGTTCTGGTTTCAAAGAAAAGCTTAAGTTCAAATCATCTAGAGTAGCGGTCAAAGCCGAATCAAAAGACAGCATACGATAGCAGTAACGTTAGCAGTGAACCGTCGCAACTCTGTCGTCATTATGTTAAGCCCGCCCGCCGACTCTATACACGATGTGATTGGCCTGACCAGAGTTTGGTTTTTCCAGCTAAAACGTCTATGGAGAGTTGCTAGCCCATACTGGCTGCGAAATAATTTTTTTTTGCCGCTAGGGTGTGTCTAGATTTCTATGAATGAATCGGTTTAATGAGTGATTCAATGACTTTCACATAAAGAAAGTCACTGGTATGGATACTGGCATTCAGTTTTTTAAAAAGAAGTATGACCAACATAAGAATTTTCATCAGAAAATGTCATCTGAACTAGTAAGAAACATCCACTTTTGTTCTAGTTCTGATATTGCAGTAAATCACGTTGATTAAATCTAAAAATTGCTTCACTTATAAGTTATCATATCACGCAAAACCATGCACATTATACTTCTTAGATGAGTATAATTATACTTGTTATATTGACTCAAATTGTTAATGTTAGCAATGTCAGCATTGCGTGACTACTTGTAATGTCCTTTCGATATTATCCTTATTAATCTTATTATGTAATTATACATTACAGTTTATTTTATGTTTATTACAATGTAATTATACATTTATTATTCTGTAATTATACATTACAGTGTTATTATATTTTTACAATGTAATTATACATTTGTTACATTATTATTGTTATACATTTGTTACATTAAAATTTTGTTTCATTATTCTTTTTGAAAAAAGTAGCAATTCTTCTTGAAACGCTTAACGTTATTGTTTTCTCGGAGTTTAGGCTCCTGTGTAAAACTAGCCTAGGCTATTCAGCAACTCAAACATACCAAACCAGCAATTACTAAAAACACACAAAAACTGATTTTGCACAGGAATTGCACTAGTAATACAAATAATAGAAAAAAATCATAATAACAAATCGTGGAAGCAAGTGCAAGCTTGGCCAATCGGAATTGATTGTTTCTGTAAAGCTTAGTTTTTTTATATCAACTGCTTGTTTGAATTACTGCTGTGCTGATATTTATAACGACTTAAAATAATGCATTTGTAGCTATGCTACAGGCCTACACCAAACATGTATGTTGTTCAAAGACTGTAAATGTCATTAAAATAGTATCACAAGCAATGGAATAAATGTATTCATTGGTGGTTGCACACAGACAAACTCATGGGGGAAATCCATAACCTAGACAGTAAGAGACAATGGCCTTAAATCATGATGATGAAACACTCAGACATTGCAAAGCTCAGCCAATGTTAACATTGGACTTATTAAGCCAAAATGTCTGCAGGTTTCACTGTCAGAAAAATACTCTTATTACTGACCCAAAGTCTCATCCATAACTTCTCCCACTCATAGGAACACATACACAATCTTCAGAACCTACAGAACAAATGGCTAAGATAGTTATCATGCAGAAGACGTTTTTGCCAGTGTCTCAAAATAGCATCACTAGCGCACTGCAGTTATGTAGTTTTGAAATCCATGATAAACGTCTTAGATTCACACCTTCCCGGCAAACAATTCTCCAACCTGTCATATGGCACAGAAGACGGAAGAGATGCTTACTCAATGATGTCCTGGAAAACATCTGTTTTCTGCTCACCAGAAGATAGAAGAGCTCTTGAACCCAGACACAGGAGGATGCATGGGTGGGGTATACAACAAAGATGACAAGGTCTTCAAGTCTGACTCATTTCCTCATATTCCTGAGGAATACCAATAACACCGCTGAAATATCCCATTGTAAGCTTTCATAGAATAAAAGGAGCCATGGTATAGTGAAATAATGTCAATGGGACACAGGTTCAAGTCCGGCCTGTAGCATGTATCAATTGCATATCAACTCATCAACTCAACCAATATTTTTCATGTTTACACTGTAAAATTCCCCCTAATTCAACATAAAAACTAGAGCCAGACCGATATATCGGCAGGCCGATATTATCGGCCGATATTAGGCATTTTCCAAACTATCGGTATCGGCAGTTATATTGGCCGATAAAGGAATATTTCAAAAATAAAATAAAAACGGACGAAACACGTTTCAACCATGTCATGTTGGAGTATTGGAGTTCTATAGTTTGTCCACCAGAGGGCACTCTACACAGACCCTGTTGGCAACACTTGTTTATAACGCGCAACACATTCTAGCTAACCACAAAGCTAGCTAACGCATGTCATATGAATTTAGTTTTGTGGGCCTTATTTTTTTCAAACGTCTAAAGATTGCGGAGCTCACGTTTACAAGCCAGCGTCTTCATAGTAACGTTAACCTATTGGCTAGTGGCTACTGTTTTACATAATGGCTATGCTAATTCAAAGTTTGTGTGGTAGATAAAAGCCATATCATTATTATAATAACAAGCTGCAATGAATCTGCAAATTTAAAAAATCGATTTGCATTATAGCCTGAAGCAAGACACTTTCACCAGAAAAAAATAAGTAACAAACATGACTATCAGCCTGCAGACATAGTTATCCTGACCGATTATTTTGTCCGTCTAACCATGTATTGCTTACTTGCAAAAATGCTGGCGGGTGCTGGCTTGAGGGTGTTAAGCGCCCTCAAATGCAGTCTACATTGGATGCGGCGAGGATGTGAAGCTACACAACACTTTACCAACAGTAAACTGATCGCCCGTGCGCTCTGTTTCTCACGCACTTCACGTTTGCTAGGCAGGAGAAGATTGATGCACCGGGGGAGTTAGTTACGTTTTTGTGGAGTAGTATTACAAATTAATGTTTTTAAAATAGTATTAGTACAGTATAAAAAAAATCACTTGTTCGCTCATTTTGGCGTACCCCAAAAATTTTACCTTTAGGAGCGAGGACCTCTTGGATCGGCTCACGCCAGCGAGCTAAAGCTGGACCAGTATTGATCATCGTCCTTCCAGCCTTTTATTTAGCCACTCTCCCTTTTTCTCTTTCTACTGTCCGACAAAACCTTTGGTTTGTTGGTTTTACTTGGTGCTTCAGCCATGACAACATAGAGAGGGGAAAAAAACGCTCGTTGGGCTCTCGCGTCGGAATTTGAGGAAGTGACGAATGGCGTAAAGCAGTCGAATTTTGTAGCTCTTTTTGTGCTCGGGTTCGTACCCGCTCCCCGAAGATACAGAGTGCCAGTAAAAGCAATACAGACCCTGTCAGACTATGGCAGATCTGTCATTCAACCTATTGTAAGTCGATGTACCATCTCAAGGGTTTTGGAAAAATATTATAAAGTTTGAAAAAGTTGCATAGTGCAGCTTTAAAGTAATTGAAAAACATATGTTGTCTAACATTTACATTTATTCATTTTGCTGACTCTTTTATCCAAAGCGACTTAAAATTGCTATACATGTCAGAGGTCACACACCTCTGGCTTCCTTCATGAAAAATTGTTTCCGACAACCTGAGATTGTCCTGAATTTTCAGGAAGCTGCTCAAATCTAGAGTCAACAATGCATTTACACTGACATCATTCTTCTTTTCAAGACTATAAGCCACATCAGTTTGTCAGCCCTTCCAAAACATTTGCTCTTCTCATACCTGAAATTCACATCATGTGATGAATGTTTTCTGTGGTTAGAAACACTGTGAGCCCCGTTACCAAGCCAGTTCAAGTTACTGAGAGCTCCAAATGCGGTATTTTAAGTCCTACTTTGAGTGTGGTCCGTAAAATTACTTTCAAATTGTTTTTCCCGCACCAAGCTGGTTAGCACGGTCCAGTTAGTCTCAGCTTGTAGATACAAAGTCTCCACAGCCATTCAAGTAGTCTTTTATAGTATAGGTTTTGGTGGGCAGTGTTGGGAGTAACGCATTACAAAAGTAATACATTACAGTAACATATTACTTTTTGCTGTAACGCAGTAGTGTAAGGCATTACTAATCAATTTTCAGTAATATTTTACTCGTTACATGTTCAGTGAGGCTTGTATTATAGTTGTATTACAGTGTATTGTCTGCTTTTACTTCTTAAAGGCAACAGACTATGTGAAAGTTTTAAAGCAGTCTTTTAGTGCCAGTGTCTGTAACATTGTTTTTTTCTCATAAATGCGAACACGAAAACTAAAATAAAATGAATATTTTAAGTTCTATGGAGACTGGAGAGCCAACCCTTCCTCATCCGATTTGCGCAGTGTAATTAACAGAACTACAAAAAATATATTTTGCCTCCTATTTTTTTGTCACACATGAATGTGTGTCTTTTCCCTAATATTAAAAATAAAACAGACTGATATTTGTCTAATGTCTGGAGTCCTTTAAGGAAGTAGCCTATATACGTTTCAATACATGTATTTTCTGAGAATTTTGATTTCAAGTTTTGACTGCAAATGTCATGTCCATAATGCTGGACTTCCCCAATTTTAAATAATTTATCCTCAACTAGTTTTGTGGTGTAGGTCTACGTATTTTATAATGTTAACTTCAAATAATACTAATAGCCTAATTTAAAGATAAGGCAGCATTGGATCTGGACGGTAAGGAGAATAACGCTCGAGTTGGAAGAGGTGTGTCGCGATTCTGTCGGTTCGTTGATCTGAGTCGTGTGGCGAATCGCGATTTCGGTTTCATATTGCATATCGTTACAGCCCAAAAGTTAAGTTCTACTTAGTTATTTTGGTGAAAGTAACTAAAAAGTAATACATGAGTAATGTAACGCATTACAATTCTGGGACAGTAATATTGTACGGTAATGAATTACTTTTAAATAACAGCAACAAGTAATACCTAATGTATTACAGTTTGGAAGTAACTTGCACAACACTGTTGGTGGGCTCATTAAAGTATGAAACTGGCTTCTCTGTGCAAGTTGAGCAACTGCCATTGTGGTGAATGGAAAGGCTAACAGATAGCTCTCTCAAAGTATCATACATCTCTTTGGTTTCCACCTCCAACCTCATAAGGTTGTTCCAGGCAAACTCTCTACTGTGCATGACTGAATTTGCTGTCCATATTAATCTGATTAAATGCTTTAGATTGAATAGACAGCTTTCAGCTCGTTTGGAGTCATAGCATGTGTCAGAAGACATTCAAGAGTCACTTAGACCCAGGCATCAGTGCCATCTCAGGAGACACCCAGAGCCGAGTGATCCTCTCAGGCTTGGTGGCAGCAGATGAGCTAGATGAACAGGAATGCCAGGGCTAACACGACCCACATGGCTCCACACACAGCTCTCTCTAAGCTTGGCACTCTCTCCAGGCAGGACTGGCACAGTTGCCCAGCAACAGTTGAAGTCTGCTCCCCTATTGGCGGGTTTGGCAAAGCCAGAACATAGAAAAATTTCTCAACACAGCAATCTGTTTTTCCATCAGTTACAGAGAACCTGAAATGCCTAGCTGGAATCTGTTTCTGCTCTGCGTTTAGACTGACAAACAGATTATTGCCAAATGTCATTCCAGTGTGATACGCCAAAAACACTGCAGCGGGAGTGTTTTAGGCTCTCATTGGCTTGCGCTTCTTAGCATAAGCTTTCCATGAGCCATTGTCTCACATTAGCCCCCAATGTGTTGGGCAGCCAGACCAGGGCAGAATTCCCCTACTTTAAACAACACGTTTCTATGAGTCATTATATGGGAAAGAGAGAGTGCTGGAGGCATGCCTGGACAGATCGGAGTTCCCCTTGTACAGCACACACACACACACACACACACTGAGTCACACACTCCGTGCTCTCCAAAAGTTTTATTTTTACAGTGTCATTTGGGACCCAAAGTCGCACTAAATATCTTTCTGTATCCCATGCTGTTCTTAATGCAGATCTCAGTGACTTCTGCCACATAATATTGCAATTAACACCACATGGCCCTAAAGCTTCCATATGTTCAGTTTTAAAGAGACTACCGTACATCAAGTCCCTTGATGCGGTGTCATTCATACTGCATTGCAGGCCAAGAAAAGCTACTAAAAGTGATAGTCCAGGAATGAAAATCCTGTCATCATTTACTCACCTTCATGTCGTTCCAAACCCATATGATTTTCTTTATTCTGCATGAAACAAATAAAGATATTTCACTTATAACACTGGGGCTCAAACAACATGCACTCCATGGACTGTAGTAATCTAGTTATAAGATGTGCCTCAGCAGAACAAGGTTTGGAACAATATCAGGGTGAGTAAATAATGACAGAATGTTTTTGGGGGGGTTGAACTAGCCCCTTTTCCACCGGAGCATTTTGAGAGCCAAAGAAGAAAAGTCACAATATAGAACAAATAAATGGAAAGAAAAAAGACACAATTACAGGGGTACATAACTTATCAGAAAAAAATTACATATCAAACGAAAAGATTAAAAGACTTACATATTTCAATTGTTTTTAAAGCCTTCTTGGTATACGAGTTAGAGATAATCCGAAAGTAATGTTGTGTTTGCAAGCGTTTCTAGCTAAGACGTATGGCGACGTACACAGTGACGTAACGACGTCCTTCCCCGGGCGCTCTAGTCAGTGGAAAAACAAATAGGTTCTGAAGCGGTTCGCAATTTGAACCAACTCCAAACCAACTTTGAACCAGCACCAGTTCCAAACCAGTTCTTTTTTTTGGTGGAAAAGGGGTAACTGAAATAAACTCAATGTGGCCGAACCAAAACAACACTTACTGACTTTTTAAGCAACATGACCAGTGATAATAGGGCCTTGCATATATGGCAGAATTACCGGTCTCTAATATTGACTCCTCTGTCCTTCTGTTAACTACACAGGAGGCCTTCAGATTGATTTCCCCCTCAAGAAACACAGTGAAGCCTCACTGAAGACAGTTTCTCTCAAAAGAGCTCTGTGAAGATGGCTCGTCGGACATCTGGGAGAACTGTGATCTTTTTTATGGCCACAGGGCAGACATCATGTTGAGAACAGCAATTAACAAGAAGTCAATTGATTTTGCAGTGGGGAGGGATGTGAGTCCCCTTAACAGGGCCCTGTGGGAAAAGCTAAGTATGGACAAAAGAGACTTAAAGGGACAGTTCACCCTGAAATTACATTCTGTCATAATTTACTCACCCTTATGTCCTTCCAAACCTGTTTTTTTTCTCTGAGATGAAAAAAAAAGGCATACAGGTTTGAACTGGTGATATAATAAAACTAAAACCATAAACCACATTTTTGCTATAAATAAAATAAACATTAACTGAAATAAAAATGAAATCAAATACATAAAAGCCTAATTGTTTTATATTGCAGCTAGGTGTAAGGCAACATTTCTCATTTTCATTAAATAATAAATAAATGACTAAAAGTAAAAAAAATTTTTTTTTTTTTAAATGTTGATTACATTTCCACACCTTGGAATTATAAGGTTCTTTCTGTATTTTGAGATATTCGGCTTCATAGTTTTTGCATTCCATTCAAGTTTGTAGATGTTTTTGTTGTTAAAATAAAAAATCCCAACATGTGCAGAACTTTTTTTTGTTTGTTTCAAAACATCACATAATGTATATAAGTTGTAATAGAATAAGAATATGTGAATAACACAAATTGGACAAAAATGTCAGATAGAACCTTATAATTTCTAAATTTTCAAGTCAGAACTTCGTATCGGAAACAATATAGAAAAAAATCAGACTAATCTGATCTTGGATGAGTTTCCTAGTTTTCAGATCTGATCAAATAATTAATGTTCAGGCTTTATGAGTGTTAGATCAGGTCAGTATGCTGATCTCATCTATAGATCAGACTATAAAGTCATTCTCAGCTGTGATTTGTAGTCTCTGGTCCAAGACGCCCCGATCCAAAAAGGAGTTCTGAGAAAAGTGTGTAAGTGGGACAGACCCCTGTACTTTGGGTTCCTCACTTACGTCCTCTCTGCTCTTGTGAGAAGGAGGTCATTCACACCTTGCAGTGCTCAATCATGAGCCGCGTCTGGCCCAAATAAAGCGCTACATTCCCCTAGCAGAGAGGTAATGTAGCACACACCATGACAGGAGAGTAGAGACTCTGGTCTGGTGTGGGAGTGAAACAGCTGAGCTACAGTAACATCGACAGGTCATTTAAACCATAGGGTCCATTTTGAGGACCTCTCTATTCATTTTCTTAAAGGGATAGTTTACCTCAAAATTTTAATTCTGTTATTAATTACATATGGACGGTCAATGGAGGGACAAAAAGCTCTCAGATTTCATCAAAAAGATTTGTGTTCCGAAGATGAACAAAAGTCTTATATGAGTAGTTCACTTTTAAAAAACTTTGCTGATAATTTACTCACCCCCATGTCATCCAAGATGTCCATGTCATTCTTTCATCATCAAAAAGAAATTAATGTTTTTAATGAAAACATTCCAGGATTTTTCTCCATATAATGCACTTCACTGGTAACCAAATGGTTCAAGGTCCAAAAGACAGTTTCAGTGCAAACTGTTCAAAGGGCTTTAAATGACACCAGACGATGAATAAGGGTCTTATCAAGCGAAACGATCGCTCATTTTTTAAAAAAAGT
Organism: Pimephales promelas; assembly: GCF_016745375.1. The sequence continues at coordinate 22,886,013 of NW_024121321.1, forward strand.
TTAAGTTTTATAAGCTCAAATGCTCGTCTTGCTCTGTTCTGTGATGAGCGTTCGAGACTCTCCTGTTCGAACTCGTTCATCAAAATGAACAAATCTTTTTTCGAGTCATGACTCGAAGGGTCCTAGATAAGACCCTTATTCATCGTCTGGGGTCGTTTAAACCCTTTGAAGCTGCACTGAAACTCTCAGTTGGACTTTGAACCGTTTGGTTCCCAATGAAGCTCATTGTTTTCATCAAAAACCTTAATTTCTTTTCGACTGAAGAAAGAAAGACGTGGACATCTTGGATGACATGGGGGTGAGTAAATTATCAGCAAATGTTTTTTTCAAAAGTGAACTACTCTAACCACTATCATCTACGATTGACAATTAGCATAGAGTTTGGATTGGCGGTGTGGTTCTGTTCTGGGCAAGAACTCCCTGCGCAGGCTATCATGGATAAGAGCATGGGAGAGCAGCAATAGAGTAAACAGAACAGAACCAACATGAATGTATTGCAGATATCATTAATTCAAGATTTTAAATGTACATAACTCAAGAATTTAGTCTGATTCAAAGGGGAATCAGAATGCCAAATGCTGACTGGGTCAGAGGAGGAGCTGTGGATGGAGGAGGGCAATTAGTTCCTGAGAAATGTGAGAGCTGCTGAAAATACTGAATGAGCTTATATATGTAGGCCTATACAGTGATAGGAATCTTATTCCTTTAGACATGGATCAGCTGAGAGTCCGCTGATGCGAGCTTGACTAACGTGTCCTGCCAGAACTGACGATACGCTTGAATTTTCATTATTGGGTGATAACCCTTTAAACTTACGTAAGGCATGATCCTGGTCTCATTAGGAGCATTTCATCATTGCATGTTCTTGCAAAGAAAAATGATTTTACAATCCTTAATAATAAAACAAATAGTCCTTTTTTGATGTTACTTGGATCACACAGGCTACCTTTGAATAACAGTCAAATAGTTATTTTTTTAAACTTCTCTTGGTTTGAATCCAATTTGGTAGGGAAGATCCAAACAATTCTTTAAGGATAAGGATAAAAACCTTCTAGTTTTTTCTTTTCTTGTTGAATATTAAATTCAGTCATAGATAGATAAATAGATTCTAAATACATCCCTTTAAAAAACCCAAAACCTGAGACAAAAAGGCGTTTCGTGACTTCAGGAGATGGTCTGGGAGAATTTTTGTTTGGACAGCTGTGATAAAACACATGTAAGTCATTTTTTAAGAGCACATTCTTGGTAGACGTGTCTAATGAGAATTGTGCGGGAGGTGACTGGCTTATCAGAGCCTCAGCAATGTGAAGAATGATTGTTGCTTGAATACAAACACTTTATGCCAGAAAAGTGTAGTCATCACGAGACACACATATATGTGAGATTGTCATGTGACTATTATCTGTTCAAATTAAAGCCCCATGATAGGACTGTGCATGATGAAAATATGTAAATAAAGCTGTTGGAAAACAGCATTGGCTAGAAAGAAAGACAATTAAAAGACAAATCTATCTGGAGAAAATAATCTTTGCTCGTTGATTAGTTGTTTTGTTGGGAATATTTCTCAGTCATAGAAAAAGAAAAATCGTCTCAGTTCATTTCACTTTAGGTTAAAACGTTTACAAAACTCCATGACACCCCCTGGTGGCTTGTTGAAGAGAAAGTGGAAGAATGCTAGTCTAAACTATGTTCACAAAAACGCGACATCCTGTAAATTGCAAATAACTTGATGTCATAATACAGATCTTAGTCCTCCAATCAAGTAGATTTTGGTTACATTTCTTGAAATCTCCTATTGAAAACTCCTGCATTATGAAAAAAAGCTGTAGCTAAGATTCGCAGATGAGAACAGCCAATGTGTAACTTAACCACCTGAACTGAACTCTCTCTCTCTCTCTCTCTCTCTCTCTCTCTCTCTCTCTCTCTCTCTCTCTCTCTCTCTCTCTCTCTCTCTCTCTCTCTCTCTCTCTCTCTCTCTCTCTCTCTCTCTCTCTCTCTCTCTCTATATATATATATATATAACTAGCCTATACATATACTAATATCAGTAGCATTTCTGCAAAAAAAAAAAAAACATGGTATCGTGGTCAGTTGGAAATCTATTTTTCTTCCTACCCAACATGTGTTGAGGTACTACAAACTATTATTGACTAAGGACTTAAAGACAAAAAAAATAAAATAAATTAAGAGTATCACATAGGCAGAATAAGTGACACTTGAAAGAGGTGACACAAATCCATCCTGTTCTCAAATGGTGTCATCAAAATCGTTTCACATCTCGATGTCTATATCGTGGCCTGTTGTAATTACTTGCTATATCCAGTAGAAGACGACAAAGTTAAATTTTGTTCTAGCTAAGAAGGCAAAGTAATATTTCCGGATTAAATTTGACCTGTTCATGCATTAAAGACTGATGGAGAAGACAAAAAAGTCAAAACTCAAAAGTCATGCCAAAACAAGTCATTTATTGTACATTTCAAATTTGTCATAACTCTTGAGGCCTTTAAACTATTATTTAATTGTCTGAAAGCTTTTTTAATTTGTCCTTTCCTACTTGTGTAAATATATATGAGTAATAGTAAATCTAGTTATATACCCACACACTGGACAAAAGAAAGGTCTATCTTTTCTATAACAACAAAAAAGGCGCAAACACCAAAAAGGTTGCGTAAACCATGACCCACAGAAAAATGTCAAACTGTGTTACGTCTAACCTGTAACAGTGGACACGGACACAGCACGACTCTTCAAAATGTGCAAAAATGACATCGTTGCTGGGAATGGGTCAGGGTTTGGTCATTCAAGTGTTAAACGGAAATTATATGAAACGTTAGGGTTTTAATATGGGTGTTTCTTCGGAAGAAATCAAATTTCCTTTCTTTAGCTTGATAATGAAGAACGAGTTTTGTCTGTGTGACATCAGTAAGGTGTGATGTCACTTCATTTCAACAGTTGCAAAGGATTTATACATTACTTGGTCGCACGTCTACCTTGCCGTTTTGTCATAAAACTGTATAAAAGACAGCCTTTCTTTTATTCATTAAGGTTAATGAGTGGCACATCAATACAAATATTAACTATTCTCTGTACAACATTTACAATGAGTGAAAAAATGCTACAGAACAAGTAGAACAGAAAGATATAAAAGCTCCTCTATAACTGATCAGATTAATAATTATTTAAACAACCGAAACATTAAATGTTACATTCCAAATAAAGGGCACAAACAAAAAGAGAGTAAAACCATGCAAAGAAACAGATTCAGTACAATTTGTGCAACAAAGCAAAACTTGTTTGTGACAATCGAGCATGTAGCAGTATTGGCTCCTTTAAAATACAGTGATTCACAAAGCATTTGACTATAGCTAATCTGTAAAATGGGAATATGGGAATACAGAATACTGTGAGTGGCATGGGGATCCATTCATGAGATGTACTTTTATTAAATGTGCAGCTTCACTCATGTACATTATCGATTCTTTACTGTCATGTGATCAAGACAAAATGGGCTAAAATAATGGGGTCAGTAAGATTTTTTTATGCTTTTGAAAGAAAACGACTCACCATTTCTTTGATCAAAAATACAATAAAACAGTACTAAGAACAGCATTTTTAACAAATAGAAATCCTTTGTAACATTATAAATGTCTTATTTAATGCATCTAGATTTAGATTTAGTTCCATTAAAAAAAAAATTACTGATCCCAAACTTTTGAACGGTAGTATATATATATTGGAGTTTGCATATATTTTATATTTAGACCATACATTGTTCTAATAGAGACATTTACCATGATATTAATGTTTTAACTACACTGTATTAAGGCCGTAATTTTGTGGGGGTTTTTTTCGTTTTCTTGGTAAAACGAAACAATTTTAGTATATCATAATCATTTCCTTCTCACTCATTTTGTACTACATCCACCTCTTCCTTGAAACTTCAATAGACCATCATTTCATTCAAACAGACTTCTAAGAAAAATAAACCTTTCTTTTTCACATTTTCTATAGATTTTTCTTTCTACACATATATACTATATTGTACAACTGTGTCATCAGTACTCACACCGTTCAATTGTGCTTCTCTACGACGGTCAAAGGATGTTCAGCACAGTCCCGTTACAAGCTGTATGGTTATTTAAGGAGCTGAAAGCATCAGCCATTAACAGCAGTGAATTTTATCTTCGAATTGACATGATTTTATTATTTTCACAGCAGACCATAATGTATGTAGGCAGAGAACATTCAAAGGAAGTTCCCTTATCTGCAGATTATTGTTATTATACAGTCATGTCTTTCTATTGCTCTGTCCATTGATTCAGCACTGGATTGTTAAAATTCATAGGCAAACAATACTTTATAGAGATAATCTAGAGGGCTGATTAAAATGTTCAAATAATAATAATAATAATAATAAACCCCACATGCCATGGGGGCACGTATAGCTCTCCTATATGGTGTGATCATGTGATATTTATCATAATTCTACTTGTTTTGTTCATGTTTAGAATACAACACTGAGTTGTACATACTCAGAGGTAGTGTGTATATAACTGAGAGTGAAAAGTACACTTCTACTCTATATTCCAGTTTCATCACTTGTTTGTGTAATTTTTACGGTCTAAACTCATAGCATGGAAACAGAAACTGTAACTTGTGTGTGTGTGTGAGGCAGAGCACATGAGACACGATTTTTTTTTTTGAAAGCAATTTGCTCTGTCATACATGATGACTTGGTGTAAGGGGGCAAAGGTGCATTTCAAACCCCTGTCCTGAAGGGGGAGCTCTCTACCAAGTTTGAGTCCTCTACCTGTTCTCAGCTCAGATCCCTACTGCTTGATCTCTAAAATGGAGGGGTTGTGGTCGAGGATAGCCAGGATGATCTTGTCCATGTACTGCCTTAAACGGTAGTTGATCTCCTCTTGTTCTTTCAAAGCTTCAACCAGCTGGAAGAATAGAGAGATTGACCAAATGACTATGGCAGTCTTTCATGTAAAGCTGAAGGACATTTTGTAGGATCCTCTAGATCTGCTAATGTTTTTAGTGTGAATGCGAAGCATCAATAAATCATGTTAACACTTAAAGGGATGGTTCACCCCCAAAAAAGCCAATGATTTACGCACCCTGAAGCCATCCTAGGTGTATACGACATTCTTCTTTCAGACGAATGCAATCAGAGTTATATTAAAAAATGTCCTGGCTCTTAAAGCTTGATAATGAGAGTGAATGGCTGTTTGACTTTGGAAGAACATTAAAGCGTATCTATTCATGATTAAAGTGCTCGAACTGCCTTCGTGAAAGAAAAATATCCATACTTTATCCACTAAAATAACTAGCTTCCGGCAGACGGCCGTGCTGGCCGTACCAACTGTATTCGTATGAAGGAAGAATGTCATATACACCTAGGATGGTTTCAGGGTGAGTAAATCATGGACTAATTTTAATTTTTGGGTGAACTACCCTTTAACTATATATCAAGGTACAGAATCATAAAAACTGGTGCTAAATAACTTGAGAAAAGGCTTTGCTTTTTGCCCCCTAAAAATATGGAAAATGTAAACTCCCACAATGCAATGTTTTCACAAAAGCCTTTGAGCTGTCAAAAGGCCGACACATAAAAACCAGGACTATATCCGAAATCGGCCCCTATACCCTTAAATCGTGCACTATTTGAGGGGACAACCATTTGTAGTGGCCTCCGAAACTATAGTGGATGTAATCGAGTACACTCATTTAATCCCATAATGCACCGCAACAACGAGTGTACTACAACGGCTAGAGAATACCCACAATGCCCTCTTAGACTTGTGCCAAATTAATTCCCACATCTGACCAGCAGATGTCTACCAAAATCTGCTAGTCCGATGTGGCTGCAGTGTACTCTCATACAGGTATGAATTCATTTTTAATTGATTCTTAAATTGTAAATTAAGGTTTATACATGAAAAAAAAATGTTTTCATTACTACTGGAGCTGCCAGTTTGCTAATTAAATGGCAAACACAAGTTATGCAAAAGCGGATAGTGAACACAGCTCAACTGATTTGAGTGCAGGTCCCTTGTGAAAAAGTTGTATACTCTAGCATCCTTTTAAAAAGAGTACACATTTTTATTGATTACTTAGTGATTCCTTAATCAAACTTATAATTTAATTGAATTTAAAATAACTCTACTAATAAATAATTGCATAAAAGAAAAATGTGGGGGATGGGACTAATATCCTATCACTTAATAGGAGCAGTCATTTCTATTTTGTGAGGTTCTGTATTCTGTGCTTCTCACCTCATCTCTGGAGGCGTTGTCTATCTCCGCTGCCAGTGACTGGGCCTTGGTGTGACAAGCAAACAGGTTTTTGGCCTCATACAGGCTGAGGCTGAGAATCTGTCCGTTGAGATCATCGTTCTGGTCTCGGAGTTTATAGTTCTCCTGTTAGAAGTTGAAATACATCAGTGTGTAATTCATACTAAATTCCAGGAGGTATGCCTATTATAATATAAAGCAGTGGTTCTCACTAGGGTACCTCAGCACACTTCCAAATTTCATTTCATTCATTTCTTATTTTAATCCGTTCTTTCAACGACTGCCACTATTATATAAGAACCACGGTTCCCATGGCTTTGGGAAACCTGCTTACTGTATATGAGGGAATTTTAAAAATATGACTTTTTTTAATCATATTTACACCTGGAAAAGTCTATAATGAATACGATTTTTTGTTGTTGTTGTTGTATGTGAACCAATTAAAATATATTTTCCCTTAAATCACAAATGACTGGAAACATGTAAATTCACAAGACATGTAAAGTGTGAACCCTGAAATACAATTCAGTTATTCATCAACTGAAATTATGGAATTTGCTTACCATTGCCACTTTTATTTTCTTTATATAAATAAAAAATATTGTCTTGGATATCGTCTCGGACAGTAGCAGGTATTGGAGTCAAAATGGTTGAGAACCTCTGATGTATAGTAATTATAACAATTCTGACAATTTTCAATGAATAATGACTTCAATTTCTTTATATTGCATAAGCCACTTTTGTGATTTTCTTCTTTTTGTGTTTTTTGGAGCTTGACAGTTGATGTATAGTATACTGTGGTTTATACACCTGGTTGATCATCAATGATATTGTAAGATAACACATCACAGACAGCACAATAAGCACAACCATATCTTTCCACTGTACCTGCTTGAGCCGTTTTGCTTCGTGCTCCAGTTCAATCTCTCGAGTCTTGGCATTGTACTCCGACAGCCCAGCAGCGCTACGGCCACGGCCGGGCTTCTCAGTCTCCAGTTTAAAGAGTTGCAGGTGCTCCAGTTCGCGCCGCAGGTCCTCAATCAGCTACATGCACACGTGGATCGTGTGAGAGGTCTGTATATTTGAGTTTATGTATGTGTACAGTTGTAATCTGCAAAAAGACATGCGCTACCTCTTGCATGGCCTCTCGCTCCTTCTGAAACTCATGTCTGTTCTGCCAAAGCTTATCCATCATTTTCCTGTACAGATCCATCTCATCCTTCAAACGCAGGCTTGTGTCTTCCAGTTTATCTGTCATACGCTGCTTCTCCTGTGCACAAATATACACAACATTTTACCATGAAATTAGTCATTTGGATATAGTAATTCTGTCTAATCACGGTGACACTGATATATCTAAACATAATAAATGCATTATAGCTACATCTAAATCCAGAGGATCATTTATGCCATCGTTATACTGTATATTGCTGTGTCTCTTTTATGTTAAAAGTATTACGGCATTAAGACATACTTAATTTTGCATTTTGAAAAAAGCTATATAAACTAATTTGACTTGACATAGTGAGTAAAAAAATCCCTTTAAAGGAATATTTAACTTGATAAAGTACATTCCAGACAGTTGATGTACCCCATTGACTTTATATAGTATTTTTTTTTTGTCAGTGGGGTAAATATCTTATTTTGTGTTAGCAGAAGAAAGAAATTCATACAGATTTGAAACATCTTGAGGGTGAGTAAATTATGACAGAAGTTTAATTTTTAAGTGAACTTGGCAGCCATTTTGGGTCCCATGCAGCTGTTTGTTTTTTTGGTAGGCAATAGGCATACAAGTACATGGGGACTATCAAGATCACATTTTATTGTATTTCAATCAAACCAGCAATAACATCTGACAATTGTATCCTAAATGTAGCTTCTTCAGCTAAAAACTATATTTTTCAGTCCACAAGAGAACCTTTAATATTTTAGCTATATCAGACAGTGACCTAGTTTTAAAGCCTTATGGAAAGACTACAGCATCAAGTCGTGCAGTTGCTCCACAATGTTTCATTCCATCCCAGAGATCAAAGCCTCACAGTCTCTGAGTCGAAATACAGGGCTGCTAATGTCATGCAGGCAGCAGCTTTCACACTCATAACACTCACTAATGCAAGCAGCACAAAAGAGTGTGCGGTCAACACTGTCAAGCTCCAGGGATTTCACTGCGTCAAAAGATGTCACAAGAAGTGACAGTGTGAAAATGGGTGTGTGAACGTGAGTGTTGGAGAGCAAGAAAGTGCTGTCTTTTAATTGTTAAATTAATCATGCGACACGTAACTGTACGAGCTGATGTATCGTGTGGGTCATGTGGTTGTGATGGTCAAGGGAGTTTTAGCTTGAGTTTAGATGCATCTCTGACCTGGTCTAGTTTTTCAGTCTGAGACTTGAGTCTGCACACATTCACTTTCATCTCTGCGTTTTCCTCTTCTAGCTGCTGGACCCTATAGGGAGGAATCATCCATTATAAAGTAGTACACCATACACTCCCAGTCCCATGCTTAATAGTGTTTCTGAGTTATCAAGGTCTTGAAACCCCCACATGCTTTATATATTCGTTTCGTGTGAGGTTTCTTATCTGAGACTTCAGGTACCTGTTACTGAGCAGTTCAATCTCAGTGCTCTTGTCTCTCTCCATCTTACTGTAGGCCTCTCTGTGTCTCTTCAGCTCCTCCTCTAGACATTGCTCTGCACGCGTCTCCTGATCTTTGATCTGCTCCTCCAGCTCATGTACCCTGATGGGTAAACATGTACAAAACAAAAACACATACAGACATTAGAAAACATATACTGCAGAACTACAAGTCTCTTCGGCTCACCAATTTGGTCAAAGATACAGTAAAAACAGTAATATTGTGAAATATTATTACAATAACTGTTTTCTGTTTGACAATATTTTCAAATGTAAATATTGACATATTAGACTGATTTCATGATCCAGAAATCAGTCTAATATGATGATTTGATACTTAAATATTAAGCAGATTTGATGCTGAAAATTTAGCTTTGACATCACAAGAATAAATTACATTTGAAAATATTGTCAAAGCTAAATTTTCAGCATCATTACTCCAGTCTCTTGTGTGACATGATCCAGAAATCAGTCTAATATGATGATTTGATACTTAAATATTAAGCAGATTTGATGCTGCTTGATACTTAAGATTCTTTGATTAATATATACATTTCATAGAAATCTTTTGTATCATTATAAATCTATACTGATTTAAATTGACCAATTTTTGCAGAACTATGCCCCATCTGGCGACAAGCAAAACTGCAACCAGAGGTGTACATGCTCATGGACCACACACATGCTTGCACAAGCTGTTCAGGAGCATCCACCGCACAAATCTTTTGTTTACAGTCATAATGTCTTCAGAGCTAATAAAGATATAAATCTGCAAGTCATTTTAAATACATTAAAGGAAAGGAATTTGAATAAATTAGTAGTAGAAAGCTTCGGTTTTTGTTACCATCTATCTCCATGTTGAACTGTTTTATGTGCATACTGTATCCACTTATGATTGTATTAATATGGAAACATGTTCATGACATGAACAATACAAGTTATTACTTTGTAAAAGCTCAAAATAATAATCATACCATACACAGTTGGTCAACAACATACACTCAAATGTCTCATGGTAAAGAACAATCAAATGGCACTATGAAGTTACCGTAAAAGCCAAACAGGCTAATCCACCGAAAATTTGTGTTTAATTATCTCACTTATATATCAGAATTTTATATCACACTCAAGAATCTTGAACTGTGTTATTAGTAGATATTTTGACAGGGACAATACACACAGACGAACATTTATGAGAAAAGTGTCAATGCTTTTCAACTGCTGTACCTGGGCAAGGTCACAATAGTTCATACATTTAGGAGACAGAAAAAGGGTAACTATCCCGTTTGAGCCCTAGAGCAGACCGGAGATCTCTCCATTTGTTGAAAGCCTGCCCGATGTTGACTCTCGTCTTATTCCGACGCCTGTACTGACTCCAATTTGGCCCTTTTGGTGGCACTAGACAAAAGTTTTCTTTTCTTTGTCTTACGTGGAGTTTGCGTTGGGGTTTGGAATGGACTACAAGCCGGTCTCTTTGAATCCATCTTCTACTTTTGTTGTCTTCGCTGATACGGAAAATGGCTGCGAATACAGAAACCTGCCAGACATAGCCAGGTGAGCGTGAACGTGCATGACGTCATGCCCAGTCTCAAATTCTGTCCCGAATCCCTCTTATTTATTTTACTGTACAGGATTATAGAGGCAATCGCAGTGATCAGAGAAGGGCTCATTCAGCCCATCAGGCAATTGCTTAAGCATGAATGGGTTCGAAAAACGGCTATTTTTAACATGAAATGTTGCGCAATGCACCTTTAATATCTTTAAAAATGCTCTTAATGACCCCACAACTCAAACATCTGTATGCTCTTTCTTTATAACATATCAAATCTGTATCTAATACTCAGATCTCTCTGTCATCTTTACCTGTGAACTAGTTGTGTGTTTTCCTGTTTAAGTTTGGATTTCAGATCTCCGTTAGCCAGGCTGTCGTTCTCAAGCTCTGTTATCTTCTTTTCCAAATAACTCACCTGTAATAGGAATAAAGACGTTTGTGGTTACACTTTATAAGTACCGAGTAATATTGATTACATGTACTTACTATAGAGTTACGGTTCGGGTTTGGTTTAGTTACTTGTAACTATGCATAATTTACTATTATAACTATAGTAAGTACATGTAGGAATGAGTAACCATGTCAGCTTAAATTAAAGTGTTTCCGAGTTTGTTATAGACAATCCTTTCTGAATCACATTCGCAAGTAAACAGCATTATAATAATGGCCTTCGCAAGTATTTCTGAAACACTATTTGATTTTTATCAGTTTATTATGCATTAAGCAATTCAACAATAAATGTGGTCTTCAATGACCACCTCATTATGCCTTCAAGACCTTTTCAGTGATGTCAATATCACAGGAGTCGATGCTGTCTCTGAAGAGATCCTCTGTGCTGCCCTGACTGCTGCTGAAGTTACTGTGGTGGAAGAGCTGACTGTGAAACACACAGAGAAACAGAGAATCAGGACATCTTCTCTCAGTTATCAGGCAATGGGTATGTAGCACTTTGTAAATGTTCTATTCTACAGATCTTGTGAACATAACAGAGATCAGAGACTTACCGACCAAATGCTGTACTGGTAATTTTCCTGTTTGGGCTGTAAAATCAAAAGATCCTTGGATTAGAGAATGGAGTTTTGCACTGCTACAACCTTTCACAACTCTTTTCCATTTTATATTATCCCGACACATTAAACAGCTTCTTAAAATATACACATTCACTAACTTTCATCATATACAAACTGTAAATGATATAATACCATGCAGAAAATCCAATTTAATGGGTATAGATGCTGAAAGATTAAATCAGAAAAAACATTTATGACAGATAGATAGACAGATCGATGGATAGATATATAGATGATTTGATTTTCAGTGCTTCCCATCAATCTTGCACTGCAATGTTTCGTTTATTCTGGTCATCAGTTTTGTTTAGAGCCTAATTACTGATTCACTATCGCCCCAAGTGACCAAGATCAGGTACTGAAGTCAGTCTGTCCTAGGTAATGAGATTACACTGATAATCAGACGGCTCTGAAAGACCTCTGTAAAAATAGAGCACCTGCACTCTAATTATAAACCTCTGCCTGTGTTTATGTAACTGTGTGACCCACGTCATTCTATAAACCCCTTCTCTCATTACATCACACAGATCTGAACTCGGAAATACAAGTCAGGTCTCTCCTGTCCTCAAACCCAACCCAGACATCACAGCACTGACAAAACACGTATAACCTACCACAACAATGATAGACCCAGACAATCTGCAAACCAACAAAATGCACTCAGCATTCACACACATGCCCTCAAAAGTGCAGGTGCACATAGTTCTTCATGACCTGTCCTGACCAGTTAGCTTGACATGTTTGATTTAAAAAAAAAATCGTAAAAAAACAGCAAGTCTCCTTAAGTTTTTTAACGTTTTAAAAAAATGTTTGCCGGTCATTATAGAGGTGTGGTTCATATTGGTGCTGATCATGTTTTGCATGAATGCATTTTAACTTTGGCAGGGTATGCAGTGGAGGATTTGGACAAAAATGCCAGGAGATTAATAGCCAAAGGCCTCAGAATGCCACATGATCCCACTTCCCCATCACACCTATTCAGCCAGAGAAAAGGAAATTACACAGCTCTTACTGAACGTCTCTCTTGCACCATTTCAAAAGTAGGCTGTTCCAAAAGGTAGATACTTGATTATGTTGCTTTCTAAAATACTGTTTTATTATCATTTACAATAATAATAATAACAATTATATTGAGAAGGCTAACCCAGAATGCACTGCATTAAACTTGGAGAAAAAAGGATTCTTTTGTGGTGGAGGAAGTGATGCATGTAGCTAAATGTACTTTTACAAAGCATATGTAAATATTAATATTAATTTTAATTTATGGTAATCTTTTTAAGTGTATTACAGTGTCATGCTTTTAGCTTCGCAACATGCTAATATCAAACTACAGGGCAACAATTGGCTTCTGGAAGCAAGAATCCCATTCATTTTCTTCAAAGGGAAATTTATTTTAAACTATAACTTATAAACCATTAAAGAAGACAAACTTACTTTGAGCTACACAGTTGTTAATCATTCAACAGTATATGCTTTTTTTGTTGAAGCCATCAGCACACATTAATAATTAATACTTAAGTTCATAACCCCCCATTTCCACAAGCAAATCACACCAAAATAATCAAGCGGCAACATTCTAATCTGAAACATGAAGCCTACACGGAAGTGCGAAAAACTGCAATACATCGAAAATCCGCTAGGGGCCGGTCCCAAAAGGGAGCAAATGTACATATACCCCATGTTAACATGTCCGTTTTCACAGCATAAATTCATGTTTTTACAGTTTGGTCCCATGGACTTTTATTGTAATCTTCAATATGTTCCGCGTGCCTGACAACTGTGAGGGGGGTGAATTTTTTCTAACTCGTTAGTTTAGATCATATTTAGATAAGGGTGGTTAACTTTGATTGACCGAGTGGAATTTGACGTCTCGGCCATGATCTGACACATTTGTATTTTGTATTCCCCAAGATTTTCCAGTATGGCGCCGCCCATACCCCCCATAAACAGCCTCAAACCCATTATTAAGAAAGTCTATGGGTGACGTCACAGATGCTGTGTCCATATTTTTTACAGTCTATGAAAATAACACACACACGTCTGGTTCGCAATCTTTGTGGGGTCTCTCTATAGACGTAAATCTTTTTTATACTGTACAAATTGTATATTCTAACCTCTTACATACTAAGCCTAAAACTCGTGGTTGTGTTTAACCTGGTTGGGTTTGGTTTATGACGTATAACTCTAAATGAAGACTTTTTGATAATCCCATTGGAAAAATAAATGGGATAAATACTTCCGGAACCAAGGAGGCTGAAAAATTGGGCGGGCACTCTTGCACTCTATTTGTGTGCCGTCTATGTGTTCATGAAGTAACTTGTGTGGGTTGGGACGGTTAGGGTGCTGTCTTAAAAGGCAGCTGTCTATGTAGGAAATATGCAGTGAGGCAGCTGTCTGTAGTATAATGTCTCTGTGTGTCAGTAGCATATGAAGTGGAATCCTCATAATCCTAAGAATGCCGTGTCGTTCTCCTGAAGTACCAAATATGTTATGTTGTCACATGACAATAAAAGGATTATTTCATCAAATTCCACCACACACACCCACTTAAACACCCCAGGCTTTTCTTGAGGGTTTCAGGTTTCCCACACTGTCTCTGATAACATTCACAAAGATTAGTAAACCTTGACTGGAATATTGTTGCTATGGCAACAGCTCCTTTAATGAAGCCCGTCTCCCGATAAAGCTTTTGACAGGGGTGATTAAAGAGACTCATAAAAATATATCCAGCTCTAACTTAGAGTGAACTGACACAAAGAATTGTCTCAGAAGTGCAGTGCAGTTAAGGGCACTAAAAACAGGATTGGTCATGTAATCACTGATTAAGGTACTGTAGGACAGCATGCTAGATTTTATGCATTGAATGGCTCCAGAAAAGAAAAAAACATCAATACAACATAAATATAGGTTCATTATTAATATGCACCATATCAAGCTCAGTAAAAACAATAAAATAATCAAAATAATCAATTAATAATCAAAAAATGAAACATCAATAAAAACAGTTCCATGTACTGTAATCAGACATGTTTATAGAGTGCTGCAGGAATGAGTCCTAGAACCCAAAAACGAGTTGGCATTTAGAACGTGAAGTTTCATCGTCCTTAAGTCACTGGGTTTTTTGAAGGGATTTTTGGCTAAACTGTCTGAAAAAAGGTCTGTGGTTAATTCTACAACATAAAATAGATGTACTTTTACAGCCTAACACTTTTTCAAACTCTTCAAACTCAAACTTGTGGATTTTAGATAAAGTTTGAAAGCGTTTTTCTAAAATTAGGCTGTGTGTCCACCAAAGTGTTTTTAGCCAGCTGAAAACGCCAGACGCTCTGCTGAAGATGCCAAGCTTTGGGTGCTTGAGAGCGTTTTGGCAGCGCAGCGTTTTTTCCGTTGAGACGTTTCGTTGCTATGATCCAGAATATCCGCAGCAGAGTTTACTTGTAACTAATTTCGCAGATAATTTTTCATATTAAAAATGTATTTTTCATACATTTTGACCGGTTAGCTCTGCTGGTTGATGTCGTTGTACAGAAAGAATGTTGTGACAGTTAGTCAGTGTGGTTTAGTCCCGCCCCTCCTCCACTGTGATTGGACAGCTGGGTAAAAAGTGACAGTGATGAGCGCTGCGTTTTATCCAAAGTAAAACCTGTAAAAAAAACTCTGGGCGCTTCAATTAACGTGCAAAAAACACTCAGCGCCTCGTTACGCTCATGGCGTTTAAAAAACGTGGCGCTCCCATTGAAAACAATTGAAAACATATGCCAGGCGCGTGGAAAAAACGCATTGGTGGACACACGGCCTTAGTGGTGACGGTAAAGTCATGCGGGCGTGGTGTAGTCATAGCCCAAACTTAGCTTTTTACTTTGACTTTGTATTTAGGCTTCAAAATTCAGAAAAAGTTGTGTTAATTTTTTTGTTTTAATTTCATAAAGTTTTGTTGGTCACAGAGCTTATTCTGCAATAATCCAAAAGTCAATGGAAAAATCCTTGTAGACTATGCTAACATGCTAATATGCTAACTAATATGCTAATATGCTAACTTCAAACTCGGTCTCCTCTTTACCTGTTAGCTTTGAGGTTTTTGAGTCTGGCCTCCAGGTCATTGAGCAGGTTGACTTTCTTGCAGCACTGAGAGCAGTAAACATCCAGAAGCTCACTGTTGTACAGGTGTCTGATCTTCTGAGGGGTCTGGCCAGCACTGGAAACAACAAGTGATCATCAATACTGGCAGTAGGAGCATTCAGATTTTTCTTACTCATAGTGTTTAATAATATAATATGATGAGAAATTTCACATTTTGCATAGTTATAAGAACGTCTGATGAGCTGTTATTGAGTTCATGATAGGATAATTATTACACAGATGAAGATTTAAAGTA
This sequence comes from Pimephales promelas, assembly GCF_016745375.1. The sequence continues at coordinate 22,901,938 of NW_024121321.1, forward strand.
CCACTGTAAGGCAAAACTGTTTAATAAAATGTTATGTTTGACAAGGAGATAATTAATAGCTGTCAAAACTTCCCAGCAACATTCATCCAAGAAAGTAAATCTCATGAAAATAAAATGCTTATTTTTTTAATCATTATGATGGACACATTTTGAATTGGTACATTATTTTACACACAACTTATCATTACAATAATGCATTGAGATTTTAATGCTTTATATTCTTTCTTTTAAAACTGTTCAGCAGAATTCTGAGAAATGAGAATGTAATTTTTCAGCATTTCAGTAATTATAATTTATATAAGGGTCTGCTTAAGTACCATGCAAATTATGTTCACAAATATATAATTTAAAAAATATAAAAATAATAATTGGCTTTGAATAAATACAAATATTTATTTATATATTTTTGGTGATATATTTTTATTTATTTAAAGCCAATTATTATTTTTATATTATAATATAAAAAATATATATACATATATATTATATATGTGTGTGTGTGTGTGTGTGTGTGTGTGTGTGTTATAAATATATATAAATAATTTCTTCCATCTATCTTTTAGTTTTGGCCTGGACATTTTCTTGTCTGGTTTCATGCTATTCACCCATATTCATCTATGCAATCAAATGGCAGCGATCACACATATAACACAGTGTGTCAGTATTTTATGTGAGAAGTGTGTACTAGTGAGCTAGTTAACCTGGAGGGCAGAGAGGAGCCCAGGTCAGAGAAACCATTAGTACGTGTGTCATCATCGGGGATGGGGCTGCTGGGAGTGAAGTCCACATCCTCTCCCTCTCCATAGTCCTCAAACTGCTCCTCCACTGAGATTACTGAGGCCTCTGCTGACGACACCATCTGACCACAGCTAAACCACAGAAAGAGAATCATTTCATTTCATTATTACTTATTTTATTGTTCATTTTTATCAAATGTGATTATTTTCAATTAAACATTAATCATTGCATTAAATAATATTTTAACTAAACAATAAATTCTGGAATCATAAGCTCAAATAACACAAAAAAAAAGACCCAAAACATAATTATCCATGATGCTTACTTGTTTCTTCGTAGAAAGAGTCCACCAAGTCCTTCCTCTTTATCCTCATGACGTCCTCCTTCAGAAGATTCAGATCCTGCCCCGCTGTCCATGTCTGACTCCTGCGCATCCCGTCCACCCATTCCTTCCTCATCCGAATACAGCTGGCACTCTGGGTACGGCCGTGTGCATACGATGATCGGGGGTCCCAGACTCCCCTCCCCGTGCTGCAAAAAGATATCATAGAAAACCTTTTCAATAAGGTCATATTGCTCAAAAATCAAATGCAAACACGACATATAGGAATTGCTCGAAACTAGACTGGATTACTGTGACTCGCTATGTGGTCTCTTCACACACGGGTCTTAATGAAGTAACATGAGAACTTAAGAAGACTTAAGAACTTTAGAAGTCCTCTGTCCGAGGAACACAAAAGAGAATGGGTCAAAGGTTATGGAAACTTTGCTCATTAACCCCAGAGGACACAAACGACACTAAGACAGGACAAAGGTCATCATGGTGAATGGGTATGAAACATTTCAGTTGACTAATGAATGGCGAGTCTAACAAAAGAGAAGGACGATCATTTAGATTGCATAACAGAGACAGAAATTGTGATCTCCTAAAGAAATAAGACATATTCTCCATTTGATATAGCATGCATTCTCTCCCACAACAAGTGCAGCTCTACAAATTTAACTTACTTATTAAAATTCACGTCACATCTCAATGGCAAAAGGACAATGTGAATCAGCTGATGCTGTCCAGTGTTCTCATTGTTATTTGCACAGAAAGAGCAGAATAATTATCACACTATGAGAGATTGTTAAATCAATGCTGAGTCTTTATTTATGTTATATCATAATTTTTGGTTATGCTTTATTTTAAGCGGACTTATATAAGTGCTGAGTAATATTAATAAACTACATGTACTTACTATAGAGGGTATGCGCGTGACGTCACCGTCGGCCGGAGTGACTGCAGTTACTCACAGTGAAAAATAAATAAAAGGATAAAAGGACTTTGATATTACATATTGGAACGCTGTTGCCGTTCACGGTCAGGGACTATTTTTTTCTAGAGGAAGGAAGGCTTTTAATGATTTTACTTCATGAAAGTTGCACTAATACATATATATATATATTTTTTTTACTTTAATATTTTGATTGTGTGGTAACCGTTTTATAAATGCAATAAGGTACGAGAGGCAAGTGCTGTATCGTGAATAAGTAACGGCTGAAGGGGTTGCAACGCCGTTACTTATTACAGCACAGCCTCTCGTACCTTATTGCTTATATATTTATATTTGCAACTAGGAGATACTATCTATGTCTTGGGAGATACAGCATTATTAAAACAGAATTATCGCTGGTCATTAAGCCTTTACAGCATTCTGGGCAATTACAATACACACCAGTTAGTGTTTTTTTTTTTAATGACTTCACATCCCTCACAGATGATCATACTCCGTCCATTTATTCATGCCGTAATTCATCCAATAGAATCAAACTTTCCACTACTTTGAAGATGAAATGAACATTCACTAATTCCAGAAATAAATAGCCATAATAAATAGTCATACAGTGGCTCTAAATTTATTTGGACACTTACTAATAACACGTAAAAAATAGCACTCATTTTTAAAAATGACTTTTAACCATCTGTTCCTGAGGTAATTTTAATGGACATATGAAGCCAGGTTGTCTTATCACATTAACTACAGATATTTTTTATTCCTTTATTGAACAGTATATATATGCTTCCTGAAAATTAATAAAACAAATACAGAATTGAATAGTAAGTGCTATAAAATGGTATGAACTGTTAGTACATACAAAAAAAGGGTCCTAGAACTGCAGCCTCCAGTATGCAGGAGTACTACTCTACTTGATTACTGCTTGATTAACGCAAGAATGTTGTCAGTCATCTGCTATCCTCTCCTTTACTCTCTATACTAAACCTGAACCCTCTTTTTTCCATTTCTTTCTTTAAGGCTTCTCTTTATCTTTCCTCTATAATATACAATATATACATTTTTCGCCCTTCGCAAAAACCTTTCAATCTTTTTCGAAAAGCATTTCATTCTTAACATTCGAAGTCTATGCATTGTATATCTGAAGTGACCCTTCTCACATTCACGCCTCAGTGAGCCCGTTACCTTCCTTTGTAGGTCACACACGAATCACAAACCTCGCTCAACCCTCCACTCATGCCCACATGGCAGATCTAACAAATAAGACCTATGCACAAACACAATTAAATTATTATTAAAAAAGATACATGTCTTATGATTGTCTAATAATTTAGTTCGCATGTAGGTTTAGATATTTTAAATGGAAAATAGGACAAAAATTTTGATTAAGAAAAATTGCAACATAGAACGACTACTGTGAGCAGAGACATGTCAACCCAAACTGCAGAATAACTAGATATCCAGTAACCCCTGCTTTATTCTAGTAGTCTTGTGCATTTATTGAAATGTCCTCGAGAAAAGAAATGCTTCTAGTTTGTCCAGTCTGATCTGAGATTATGGCTACGCGGCAAGGAAAAGTAACGTCCGGCCACAGGATTAAACATCACAGGCCTAGTCACAAATGTGAGCAAAGCTCTGATTCTTCCCACATGGCTGCATCTTTGCAGATAACAGAAGAGGAGCAGATTACTGATGACTGATATCTACATCTTAATGTGAAGCTTTGACAGTATAATAGAAGTTCTCCCAGCTGAGCAGCCATCTGTGATAAATGCAGCCCTCTCAGATACACTGTGACTACAGTAATGTAAGAGACGACACAGGGGTCTCCTGCAGTGAGAGCCCAGATAAAAGACCCCTTTTGGTCCAACTCGACCTGAATCTGCCAGCCCCCCTTAGACAGCGCCGTCTGGAGTACCTAGACTTAACATTCATTATTTACACTCTGCGTCTTTTAAATGTTAGGCATGCACTGATAAACATACTTCACACATACTTCAGATCATTTCATAAACAAATAAAGCCTACACACACACACACTCTCTCTCTTCAATGTTCTTTTATATAACATTAAATGCATTTCACATATGAAAGCAGTTATATGTAGTTGCAACTATTATCTTTCACACCATTACTCTGTGTATTTGGTGACAAAGTGATTTGATTGTATGTGCCCGATTAACTTACAACAGGCATGACCTGTTGACTTGTAGTTGAAATAAATACCAATGATGGGTCATTTTAAAACAAAGACACACCCTAATAGAGTTTGACTGTACAAAATTCCATCTCTGAGACTCAAATTTAGTATATCACAATTGTATCTTAATGTTTCAAATCACTGTTGAAAATCAAAGCAGGAACAGTTTGCTCTTTGCTCTTCATTAAAATGATGGACTAATGCTGTCATGCTGCAATACTGCTGATCCACCCCACTTCCAGTGATTTATACATTATTGCGGAGTACGGACTAAGGACACTAAGTGCTAATATATACCCACCAATACATCCACATTGCTACAGTATGCTGAGCTGGAGAAAAAGATCAACAATAAAAAGCCAATGACTCCGCTCTGGAATATATAGCCTGGTATTGATTCAAACACATAATGATGAATGCTGAGTGAAAGCTGCTGTATTATTCTGGAGTGCAAGTGTGATTTGGTCAATAGTTATTGTGTAATCAAACACTCTTTTATGTGTCATTACTGACCAACAGCAATATCCTTTTATTACTTGGCTTAAAGGGACAGTTCACCCAAAAACGAAAGTTCTGTCTTCAAGAAAGAGTAAATTTCTTTGTCTCAGAACAGGCCTGAAAACATTAAAATGCACAAGATCTCCCAAAGATCTCTGATCTATAAATAATAGAGAAGTTTTTGTCTGTGAAGTAGATATGGAACACAGAGGACTGCGTGATGGAGGAATCCACATCAGTCTCACACTTACTCGCATACATCATTAGATTATTTTCCTCTGTAAAAGCAGAGCAAAAATGTTTCTCTAATATTTAGACGCAGTTTAATTTTTCTCAGTGGATCTACTGAATAAGAGCAGCACTTCTTCACAGATCTGCCATCTCATGATGACAGCGACCCACACACACAAACACAACACTGGCTAGCATCCAAAAAGCACCATCATATTCACATTATTTTCAAGTGCAGCTCGCAAGAAATGTCAAGTGTGCACATAAACATGACAAAAAAACCACTCAAACTTCTGATGACAATAGCGATCCCTCTCAAATACAGCACTGGCTGCTAGTTTTGAAGATTTTTCAGGTAACAGACCAAACAAACATTTTGGACTGACAACCCAAATCTATAAAAAATACCAAATTATGTAATGATCATATATCTTGAAATCGCTTTGGCTATAACATTGCTGTTTTGTTCTTGTTTACCTGACAAAGATAACTAATTTTAGCTAATGAATGACCCAAATATGAACCTGTCGCTAGCTAATTTGGATCAAAAACTTATGTACACTGAAGTATAACCATGAGTTATGTTACTAAAGTGACAAAAGAAACATGCTGGCAAGGGACATTCAACATGGCTGCTCATTTTCCATATCAACTGAGCTTGGCTGATTTTGTTTGATATCTCAGTGGAAATGCAGCTGGATAGTTAGCCATCTCACTGCCTACACAGTCAGCAGATAAAATACAGTGTGGATTTACAGGGAGCCATGAGTCATAATCCAGCTCTCGGGGCTCTAAAACTGCCAGACGCCCTTCTCTGGACGGTATCAAAGCGAAACACCTTTGAACTCTTTATTGACCTTGAAAATGGTAACCCAGCGTACACACAGAAAGGCCAACCAGAGCTGTAGTTACACAATCAATATTGCAGAGGCACTTGGCAAAGCAAATTACCTTATTATTCCACAGCTTGTGTAGGTGTCCCTCTGAAAGTGGAAATATGGCTCTCAATTTAGTTGCTATATGATCTGGGCACAATCACAAACACATACCAGTGACTGACATTTTCAAAGTTTGGTCACCCAACTCTGTCCCTTGGCAGGGATCTCATAGTAATAGTCTGGATGCACCATATTATTACATTTTAGAGTGTCCAAACTGCAAATTAACCTCCTGTCCCAACTATAACACTGAATTATAACTTTTGCTGGGCTTTGCATTACGATATCCATGAAATGGTAGTGCAGATAGTGCCAATGTCATACACAGGTTCTCTGCTGCCCACGCAATAAACTAGGCCTGACACAGCATTTCATAACGGATCGATATCTAAAGCTGTCAGACTTGCTGCTAAATGACTGTAGTCTTAAATGGAGTAGACAAGAGAACTGGACTGACCCTATACAGGATCAGCTTATAATGTATAGCCCAAAAGCAAGAAAATCCTAAAATTTCTGGGGGGAAAGTAGCTAACAAGCTATATATATATATACATGTGTTTGTCCACAGTTTTTCCTCTTTGTCGCCATCTCTGTTCAAATTCTGCAATTGCAGTCAGTCACAGAATTATCAACTTTACGTGAGTTGTACTTTGACACCCCCTTGACACGGTACAGCGTGGATGAACACAATGTTTGAGGAGAGTGTGTGTCTGTTAGTCACCGCACCGTGGATACTAGCATTCAGAATCACAGATTATTGTAAAATGTCATATGAACTAGTAAGAAACATCCACTTTTGTTCTGGTTCTGACATTGCAGTAAATATCGCACTGATTAAATCTAACAATCGCTTATAATCATATCACGCAAAACCGTGCAAATTACACTTTGTTCTCAAATTGTTAATGTTAACAACGTCAGCATTGCATGACCACATGTAATGTCCTTCCAGTATGTATCCTTGTTTTCGCATGGGTACGGTTGCAGTCTCTTTTTTTCTGTATCATTTGGATCATTTCCAACCCAAAAAAGCTACGGACTGCAGCTTTAAGACTGATAATGAGAAATGTTTCGGTAACGCTTCCTTTGATGTTTCTTGAATACCAAATTAGCAAATTTGAATCAGGTGACATTGAAGAATTTATAAAGGACTGAATAAATTACAATAAAAACACTGAACCCAAAAGTAATTTAAAATTGTAACATTTTAATAATTCTTAAAAATTTAGTATTGCCTGAACTTCAGCTGTACAGTGAACAACTGTCAGCATATAGCGGCCAAGTACTCGGTTGTAAAAGTTTAAGAAGCCAATAAGACTTTGACCGACCCTCCTTTGCAAAACACAAATAGAGGGTAAAGGCAAGTGCCAGGGAAGGAATTTCAATGGCGGAATACCCTATTGTTCCTTGACCTTTCTGTATTGTCCTTTGCCAATGTAAAAAAACATTACTTCAACATTAACAACCACACACATTCATACAAACGCAATGTGGATGCGGTGCTACCAGCAGGAGGTCATTAACCGTTCGAGAGTCTTCCCAAACCACCCCAGCACCCTTAATCTCCCCTTTCATGTTCACATACTCCCTTCAAACTATCAGCCGTATTCAAAACTCCACAGTCCCTCCCCCTCGACAACCCCCAAAACCACAACTCCCGGCCCACCATTAGCCCCGCTCCCAAGAGACACAGAATTAACTGTTTAGGTTTATGAGCATGTGTACTTACAACAATAATCAACCAGTCTGCTAGTTTTTCTACACCATTAGTCTCATTTGAGGTGTAAAAATGGAGGCTGTTATTTCTCAAAGAACAGATATTTTCACCAGTTTGGCATTTAAACGAAACAGTTAGAAGAAAACTGGAAACAATGGGGTCACCAACGGTTGTTCAGTAGACGATTGCAGACACAAACACACACAGGCACCGCCAAAAACGCATCGACACTGTCCAAACACACACAAGCAGTCTAAACACACACATAGTCTCTCACACTGTCTGATTAGCATTTCAATAGTGTGCCCCCTTTCCCCTCCAACAGATTACCACACAATCCAGCCCGGGCTCTCTAGTCATTCATTCAACTTGTCATTCAAAGGCAGGTGTAGCGTTTTGGAAAGACACAGGCTGGTTGTGAATTCCACCACACTCAGAGCCTTCACATCATGTACTAAAACGAGGAAAAAAATCTAAAATGCACTCGCATTTCATTGAGCTTTAACACTCTGAAGTGCTACCAAGAGATCTCTTCAGCATCATTGTTGGGAGAATTTGATAATGTAAGATGAGAGATTATTACAATGTCTACATTGATGTCAAAAATATTATTTAACAGCACTGAGTCAACCAACAAAACTCATTGTTATGGGTTATACCAGGTATAAATAGCTCTTTAAAGGTAATAATTGCAGGTTCCCACTTTGTACAATGCAGGAACGAGGGATGAGAGAAGATCATGAGAGAAAGAGCAGGAACAATGGACTTGGCTGCAGCAAATGTTCACACGTGCTAGTTTTCTCATCTCATCCTCTTACCCCTCCGCTCAGTAATGAAGATCCATCATCTCCTTCCTCTCTGCCTGTGCCGGTTAAGCCCTCGTTGGCTGAGGACGTCCAAGACTTAGTGTCCCCGTCTCCCTCCAGGATCCCCACCCTCACCACAGTCCAACAGGTGAAATATCAGCGACCAGTCCAGTCAGATTTTAGTGCTCCTGTGGACGTGTGGCTTGGGTATCTCCACCTAGCCACCGCTGCTCCAAACTGCCTCAGTCCTCCTCACACATACACGCACACACACACACTCGCTCCGACCTGCATCGACCGATCATGCGGCCACACACCAACACATATGGACAGAGACGCTACTGATCTGGCAACAGTTGTTGGGCTTTTGGCCACTCCTCTCAGCAAATCACCTCCCCTACTCCAGCCTGTCACATTCCCTCTCTCTCTCTCTGCCTCGTTCTCTCGGTTGTTGCTAGGAAACTATTCCGCTGAGCCGTCCCACAGCTGTGACATCGAGTGGAGCGTGAGTGTGCTCCTTCGAAACACACACACAAGCTATCTTAAGCCTAACCTCAGCTGTGCTGCATAATACACACAATTACAGACAATTAACCTTCTGCTCATTTAAGTGTCATGATAGATAAAGCAAATAGATAAATAAGATACAGATACATCAAAGAATCATGCACTGCCATGGAAAAACATCAGCAGTGTTGTTTTGATCAAAAAAGTAAAAGCTCTTGTTTTCTGTAAATGTCCTAAATGTAAACCATTACCCAAGTATTTTTCTTTAAAAATCCCTTACACAGATGTTAAATTGTCTACTATAACAACAAACATTATTAAAACATCATGATAAAGAAATGTTACATTATTAATATACTACAAGCAAAAAAATCCAAAGCACAACAATTCATATGGGTTATCTAAGCTCATTGGAAAAACTAACATGTGGTGACCTTTCTGCAAAATTATATTACTTTGCTTCTTGTACATTTTCAGACGCTTGTAGCCCACAATCGGGTCATGGGGTCTAAACGACCCCAATCGACTGAAAAAAAGGTTCCCTTCATCTCAATGGAATAAGATTTTGTGACTTTTCATACATTACCTATCTATACACACAAAAAAAACTGGGCTTGATTCGGTTGTTCTGAAGGTATGTAAAAAATGTTTACACTTCTGGTCTTTGGGGTCAATATGACCCCACATTGAATTGAATGGGAAATGTGAAAAAAAACTAAATATATATATTTTCTTCATGTGTCAAAAAAACAAACAAAAAATCCGGCATAAATCTGAATTTTTTTACACAGAAATGAAGGCCTAGTACTAGAGCATAAATGCAATGTATCATAAAAAAAATAGCATTTCATATGCTAATGCTAAAGCTAATGGTGTAGTTGAGGAATTGTGTGGTAAATGGATACAAAAGTACTTTATATCTCCAAAAACATTGAACAGATGAGAAGTAAACAAAAAAAATGATATATTATTTATATGATTAAAAATTTATATTTTTTTGAACAATTACTCAATCAATTGTCGCATAGACCCCGATGCCTAGAAGTGTAAACAAGAAACAAAGACCATTTGAAGTGGAATGTCCAGTATCACTAAAAGTGAGTTCAGTTTTATCTGAAACAGATGAATGTGAATCTGGCCAGTTTTATTACTTCAGTTGTTGTGCATTACGTGACAGTTTGGAAATTGAATTAAAATTAAATTAAATTAAATTAAATGGTTAATGTTCTGTCACGTTTGTTTACGTGCCATAAACCCTTAACCAGACTGCATTTGCTGAAGAAACCATGCCTTGTTAGCTTGCTTCTACAAGTCTTTGAAGTGTCACGGGACTCATACCAGGTGAGTTACAGAGCAAGCTTATTATGTTAGAAATGCCATGTATAAGAAGCTGGTTATGTCATACAAACATGAACATTTATTAGTTTACAAATCATGCACTATAGTACATTTTTGGAGGTAGAGACACATTTTTACAATGAGCCAATTGTCAGTATTTTCCCTCCCAAACCCCTTAAGATTTCAAAATGTCAGTATACATCAAAGAAAATCATGAGAGTTATTATATTACAACGTCTAAACAGATAAATGGCGCAAAATAAATTTCTAAATTTCTTGAAAACATTAGAAATAATTAACCAATAGTTTAAAAAAAGTGAGGTGGAGTGATGTAATCTTGATCCATGTTTCACACTTTTTTTCACACAAAATAAATACATTTCAGTCATCATTTAAATGTTCCTCCCAACCTCTATGACTTTCTGGAAAAATAAAAGAAGATATTTTGAAGAATGCTGGTAATCAAACAGTTTTGACCTTACTTGTATGGACCAAAAAAACAGACATTTTTCGAAACATCTACTTTTATGTTCCACAGAATAAAATGTCATACATGTTTGGAAAAACATGAAGGTGAGTAAATGATGACAGATCTTATAATTCTGGGTGAATTTAAGCACAGTATGACATCATTCATCGAGTTAACTTCCATAAGAGTCTTATGACTGATTTATAGAATCTCTTAAGAGCTTCATTAATTAACACTTCTCATAAATTCACAGGCTCACAGCAGCAATGAGCTCTTGCTAGAGGCAAAGACGGATGAAATAAAAATCTAATCAATGGTGAACATTTACACGTACATTCACACTTCCACAGCTTCGAGTGAGAAGTCTCACATACGCTGTGCTATGTTAGTGAATGCATATGTGTGAGGTTTGAGATGCATGTTTATGCAGGTGCATGAGATAGAAAAGCAAGCAATCCTCCTCCTATGTTCTAACTCTCTACTGTGTATCAGTGATGCCCCACTTTCTCATGATTCCCATGAGGTCAGTGCCGCAGCACCGGCAGTTAGTTTTGGCCCAGCAGTTCGACCCGGACCCTCCTACAGTACCTCTCGCGTCTTCAGCTCTCTGTCAGAATTCAGCTCTCTCTCTTCAAATCATCTCAAAATACAGTACACATGATCTCTGTGATGCAGGGATTCACATTGTCTGAGCTGTAGTTAAGATGGAAGAGAGAGAGACAGGGAGGGAGGGAGGGTGGAAACACGAGAGTGGATGCTGCAGATGAAAAGACGATCACACAGCTCTATCACAAACTAGTGCTTGGCTCCTGAAGCTGTTTACACAGCCAAAGCCATTCTATTTCAGACATGTTTGTCCTGCTTTACCCTGATTGCCATTGCAGGTAACTATGTAAAGAGAGACCGTTGTTATTTCAGTCAGGTGTGGTTGATCTCCTCTTGCTTCCTGTTGTCTGATGTCAAAGGAAACACAGTTGAAGTTGTATAAGTTTCTCACAATTTGAACATCTCTACACACAGCTAGAGTTTTATAAGAAAACGTGAGTGGTGTTTGACTGTGGAAATAATGTTGTTGCCATGATGTTGCCATCATGAGAGTTTGCCTGGGTGGTTGTCAGGGCGTTACTATGACGCTAATAAGGTGTTCAGAGTGGTTTTTGTTTGTTTGTTTGTTTTTGCAAATGCGACCTTGTTGCTACACTCTAAAAAATGCTGCGTTATTTCAACCCAAATGTTGGGTTAAAAATGTAATTAAAAAATGTACATTTGAAGGTGAAAGTTGAAGATTTTAAATGACATTTTTAACCCAACATTTGGGTTAGTCCATATTTGACCCAAATTTGGGTTAAAACAGCCCTGCATTGTTTAGACTGTATTATTTGCGGTCAAATCGGTGTCACGGTGAGCAAATGATTTGCATTCTCGCTTTAAAATGAGCGTTCGTAAATATTTCAAATAAAAGTTGCGCTCATGCGGTCCCTATAAGCAAACAATGTGATCTAATAATAAATGATACACTCTAAAAATGCAGGGTTGTTTTAACCCAACTTAGGGGCAAATATGGACAAACCCAACCGTTGGGTTAAAAATGTACTAATAAAAATTAACCCAATGGCTGGGTTAACCCATATTTGACAACCCAACAATTTTTAGAGTGTATATTTCTGGGTGGTTGCAAGGAAGTACTATGCAGTTGCTAAGGTGCTCTGGATTTGTTAGGCACTTGTTATTTGGTTGCCAATGTATTACTTTGCAGTGGCTAAGGTGTTCAGAGTGTCTTTTGACAAAATCTGTCTGGGTGCTATATTTCTGGGTGGTTGCCAGGGTGTTACTATGAAGCTCATAAGGTGTTTAGAGTGTTTTTTTAAATTATTTTACAAATGCTATCTGGTTGCTATATTTCTGGGTGGTTGCAAGGAAGTTACTATGCAGTTGCTAAGGTGTTTTGAATATTTTAGGCACTTGTTACTTGGTTTCTAGGGTGTCCTGTCTGGTTGTCAGGGCATTATGCAATTGCTTAGGTGTTCAGAGTGTCTTTTGACAAAATCTTTCTGGGTGCTTTATTTCTGGGTGGTTGCCAGGGTGTTACTATGCAGCTGCTAAGGTGTTGAGTGTTTTTTTTTTTTTTGACAAAGGCAATATGGTTTTTATATTTCTGGCTGGTTTGCAGGGCATTACTATGCAGTTGCTAAGGTGTTCTAGGTGTATTGGGTGTCTGCTATCTGGTTGCTAGGAGGTTCTGGGTGGTCGCTAGGGGTCTAACTGGTTGCTATGTGGTTGCTTGCTTACTATGCAGAACTTTAATACTTGGCACTAAGGGTTTGTTCAAGTGAGTAGTAGTAAGACCAAAATTGAAGCAAGACAGAAAACATTTAGGCTGTTAACTAAAACTGCTCTATAATGTGTGAATGATTGCTTCAGGCTTTCATTTAAACAGAGAAGCCTCTGTGTGCATATGAGCACAGCTTTTATCTCTTCTAACTTTCTCTTTTCTCTTTCCCATCTTTATTGTGACTGACAGCTGGTAGATTAGGACTTCTGGAATGTGAAGAAAGACGAGGAGAAAAGTGGGAAAGAGAATAAGAGAGGGAGGCCACAAACAGACCCAATGAGCCAAAAAAGCACAAAGAATCAGACAACATACATATGTGTATACTGGTCAACTGCAAATTTTCATCGGTTGACATATTCAAATATCAACAGTCCTAAAAAATAAGATGATACACCGAAACTTCAAATGTTCACGTAGCTATAGTGTAACACAGAGTGGATTATAAAATGAAAAGAAGACAAAGTGAGTGAGCAAGAGTAAGAAGCAGACAGAAGAGCAGGAGGGAACACAGTGAACACAGGCTTGGCAGTAGGGCACAGTGCACATACAAATGACTGTATTCCTCTATAATACAAAACCAGGGGTCTCAAACGGTGGATTGCAAGGTATAACTGGGTCATAGGTCTGTTCTGAAAACCTAAATCCAAAGAGTGGTATACAACTAACCATAATCATGCAAAGAAACTACACAAAGTATAAGAAAATGCAACCAAGACTACATTAATTCTGAGTTAATTTGATTGATTTGATTGAGCTGATTTGCTGGTCTTAGCTGGCTCGCCAGTCTAGTCAAGCTGGTTTTAAGGGGGTTTTGGGCACTTGGTCACTCTGCTAAACAACTTGACTGGGCTGGGAGATAACCAGCTAAAACCAGTTTCAACCAGCTTAGGCTGTGTTAAATGTCTTTTTTCCAGCAAGGATGTTAATCATTTTTTCATAATGTCAAGTCTATTCAGTCATAGTAATCTAAATATTAGAGGAAACTGCCTTCGCAACTATACTGAAATAAATAAGTTTAGGTACTAAAATGAGAAAAACTTAAATAAAAATTCGAAAACTTAAATAAAAATAAAGCTATATAAAATCATTAAAAGCTATATAAAATGATTCAAACTTAAACTAATTTTAAAACAAAAGCTAGAGTGCAAAGAGGTCATATTCAAGTATAAAACTGCTCAATTCTTGCTGTGCAAATGGCTCCGACCAACATGCTGACATTTTATCTAGTGATGTCAGGCAACCTCGAGCTCATGCTGTGCGTGACAGTTGGCTACTTGAGGAGAAAGCTCGTACTTAACATGTGATGTCATTGTGGCAGAGCATGCACTCAGAAGAACCTGGCTGCTCACATCCACCCAGACAGAGAGAGGAGAAGAGAGGATGTTGAAAGCATGATGGCAGTGATTGAACTCAGTGGGTAGTAGTACTGCACAACATCATCCACAAATGGGTTGCCTTTATAATCTGACCCTGGACCAAATGACAATGTCAAACGTAGTGACAGTTTCGCCAATAACTTCTGATGTCCATTTATTTGGCATACACATGACATTCAATCTCTCTCTCTTCTCTTTGCACAGTCAGTATTGACAGAACACATCATCTTTTTTTGTACCGCCACCACTTCATCCGTCTTTCATATTTTGTTTCCCATACAAAATTACATTTTCATTACTATCATATACATTTTTCCTTTTCTCTCTCACACACACACAAAGTTTGAAGAACATTGGGTTCAAAACAAAATTGAACCTTTCATTGTATGGACAAAAATACAAAATGGGACACCATGAGGGTTGTTGGGTGAACTAAGTCCTGCCATTTTACAAAATGGATATACATTGAAAGATGTAGGAGCATTAAAACATGTATTGATCATAAAACCTATAAACAAGCCATTATGGCAACAAAAATTATATTCTACCATATATAAATCTGTTCAGCCCCCTTTAGGCTCACAGGAAGCAGGCACTGGCCTGTGAAATTCAATGTCACATGGAGCAGTGTTGCAGTGCTCCTGATGAAGAGAGAGATGTGGTGCATGAAAGCCGAGGGCTTTTTACTCACACTGAAACATCTTCATCAAACACTGTCGAGGTGCATCTCAATTCAACACGCGTCTGTGCTTAAAATACCAACAGCTTGAATCCCCACCTGCTTAAGCAAAAATCAGCTTTTTATGCATTCAGTCTGCTCTGAGCAGATACTGATACTGGACCTTATGATGATGTTTGTTGTGGTGCTGCACAGATTTAGTTTCTGCTGATTGACAGATGATACTACAAAGATATAGTAACACAGACACGTTCACAAAAGTAAACAACATGAGCAAGTTGTGTATATTTGGCAAGTCAGTCCATTATTTGTGTCTATAGAAACATGTAATATGGGGCCAGTAAGTTTTTAATAAAAAATGTATTCAGCAAGGGTGCATTAAATTGATCAAAAGTGACGGTAAAGACATTTAAAATACATTTCTATTTCAAATAAATGCTGTTCTTTTGAGTTTTTTATTCTTCAAAGATTCCAGATTATTATTATTTTTAATATGCATTGAGAAGATGTGTCTTAAATCTAGATTTAAACAGTCTGAGTCCCAAACATTATCAGGAAAACTCTGAAATAGCCTTCCTGATAATGTTCCAGCCTCAGACACTCTTATAGTATAAATGTAGATTAAAGACACATCTCTTTAGCCAAGCATTGACATAATGCATCTCATAAAATTGCACTCCCCCAGTTATATCATATCAGATGCACATTTTATCCGATCAGATCATTTCATATCAGATTATCTTTTTACTTGAAACACTTGACACAGTCACCACCTCTGATAAACAGTTAAAAGTTTGCACAAAAACGTTATCACCATTGATAATAATCAGAAATGTTTTTTTAAGCCAAAAATCATCATTTTAGAATGATTCCTGAAAGATCAAGTGACATTGAAGACTGGAGTAATGATGCTGAAAATTCAGCTTTGCATTACAGGAATAAATTACATTTTAAACTAGAAAGTAAAGTTCATCGGTACAAACTTTTATGTTGGCTTGGCAAGCCTTTTCTGAAAGTTTTAGAAGGTTTTTAACATGTTTTATAATGTTGCTACTAGTAAGTTTTATTATCATGTTGCTAGTGTAGTGGTTGTTCTACTAGCATGTTTTAGCTCATTATTATCATATATTATTTTTTAGTCGCATGCATGATTTAATATGTTTTAACATTATTTAACATTTTCTAACATGATGCTACATGTTTTAGCATGTTGAAAGCATATATTATTGCAAAGTCAACATGATCCTAGCATGTTTTATCATGTTAGCTATGTTTTAAAGCATGCTAGCAATGCTGCTAGCATGCTTTAAAACATAGCTAACATGATCCTATTATGTTTTATCATGTTGCTAGCATGTATTATTGCAAAGTAATGATCCTAGCATGTTTATCATGTTGCTAGCATCTATTATTGTAAAGTTAACATGTTGCTTACATGTTTTAACATGTTGCTAACATGTTTTAGCACAATATAGTCCAAATTGAAAGCCCATCAAGAAATCTTCAGTACCTACTGTATATTATCCATTGTTTACCATATCTGGTGTCACTAGGTTTGGTGTGGAGTGGACATGAGATATAGACATGGATATAGAGTAGAACTGATGAATACTGCAGATATGAATACTGCTCAGTCCACCACTGAACCCTACAATCTATCTCTTTCTCAATGACAACAAATGATATTCAGTCTAAACTTTCTGAATTACCAGCAGTAAAGTCTCTTCTCTATCTCTTCAGCTTAGTCAAAAGAGATAGCGTTCGTAATGTGTCTATTTGCCATTCCTTAGTAATATACAGTAATATTCTAGTACCAATAGTAACATAAAATATGACTAGACACAGATATTACAGAAATCTGAGACTACAAGGCCGTGATTATAGAAATATGACTAGAAAAAGGAGCATAAAAGGGACAAGCACCTCAACACATGCTCTTAGCCTCCCTCTCTCTCTCTCTCTCTCTCTCTCTCTCTCTCTCTCTCTGTGGTTATCCATCAGTGTAATCAATGTGACAGGCTCATTAGTGCTCTGACTCAACTATCATTCAGCAGCAGTCACTCAGAAGAAACATCTCTGAGTTCAAACTCCAATCACGATTGATCTATACCGAGCACAATACATACACATACACGCACATACACCAATGAACCCAGAAAAACACAGCTCCACATCTCATAACTAAAATATGAGCTTCGAGTTTGAATGTTGTCAGCAGAAATTGTTTTGTCTCCGAGTGTGATTTTATTAAAACTCCTACATACCACTTTTTGTCATTTTGCTTTATTTAAATTTTTATTTAAATGCCCAGAGCAAGATTTTCAATGTTCAAATAAGAAAATTATATTTTTTAAACTAAGATCATCTGCACAAAGTGTTAAGTCAACACACATCACTATAATATTTACCGTGTGCACATTAACTCCTAATTTTATACACAAATTACAACTGTGGCTTATTTTTTGATATCAAAAACTTTAGTATACTTAGTTACCAAAGAGAAAAGAAAATGGAGGTCAATGGAGAATGTTTGTGTGACAGTGAAGGATAGTATTCACATAAGCAGCATTAACAGACCAAGTAAGCCATTAACTGTCCTCAAGCAGGTCCTGTACAGGAGACATAATATGCTTGGTCAATCTGATCAGCTGTCTGTAACCTTAATCTCTAATCATGCTGTGTGTGTGTCCTGGGAACACATTTAATTATCCAAAGACACTGTGAAGACTTCACCAATATAGTATATGTTAATATAGTATGTTAAAAAACATTGTGTTAAAATGGCAGCGTTGCTTTGTGACAGCCACCACAACACTACTACACTACTATAATCGGACAACTTTGTCACAGAAACGGCACAATATTAGTTAGAGGTGCATCCTGGTCCAATTAGAAAACATGTTCATGAAATGGAAGTAATCATGCCATTCCCTGACATTCTATCATGTGGTGTCAGTTTAATCATCAAAAAAATTAACATTTCAATGTTTTTTGCTTTGAGAGAGAGAGAGAGAGAGAGAGAGAGAGAGAGAGAGAGAGAGAGAGATAAAGGTGCTCTGCAGAAGATCAATGCAAAGCTTCAGTCCAGTGTTCATTTGAAGTGCTAATAGAACCGTTTGCAGTAGAGCACAGAAAAAGCAAAGAGCAATGCAGTAGATGAGACAGACTTCATTTGCACATCCTCACACGACAGCCATCTCACATTAAAAAAAAAAAAAGCTGTAGTGCAGGAGCTATCATGGAAATATTCCTAAAACCTGCACCACCCTCTACAGTATATCAACAATATAGAAAAAACATTTTCTGTAACTGTTGGAAAAATGATAGTTTTTGAATGGATTTAGACAGCAAATGAGCAGGAATGATTGATACTACAATTACAAATGTACTAAAACATGCTGCTCAGACTGTGAACGTCTCAACGTTTTAGCTACATAATTAGCCAGTCTTCTAGAATGATTCATATTTCTCTCCTTTTCTCTTCCTATTTCTCAACATTTTCATTCGGGTATTACTACGTAATTACTCTGTAATTATTAGTGTCTTAAAATGAATGACAACATGGTTATGAAGCTCATCATTACATTCCTAGTGTGACTGAATGTGTCTTTGTCAGACTGTGGAGGAGGTCTGTTCACTGCTGCTGCTGCAGTGTTTAATATCCACAGGGACACTATGATCCAGCTTCACTCTTAAGTGCATTGTCTGACTGAAAACGCTCAAAATGATCCATGCATTACTGTAAAATTAATAAGCTATTTTAGATTACAACTGGTAATGGGCAATACAAATAATTAAACCAGTATGGCGCATGTGTAAAATCTGCATAATGGCATTTTTTCCAAAATGAAAAACACTAATCCTTGCACTTTCCATACATGTATAATATTATCCCCAAGGTGTTGCTGTTGTTATGAATCATTTGTTTTGAGCTAAATGCATCTCATATCTTTCCAAACACTGCCACCTAGTGATGATGCCAACACTATTGCAGTACCCTGATCCATTCAAATATAAGAAACAGCTCTTAAGCTTATATGTGCATTTATTTTATACGATCGTTAAAATCTATAAATTGAGTAATAACAGTGAAAACTTAAGCTTTCAACAATAGGATTTGCCAAATTTGTACATATAGAAAACATTTACTCTGAACAAATGTATAATTACAAAAAAAAAGTGCAAATTGCAAATAACCCTCAATTCTGCTAAATATCAAACAGCTATATAACTAAAAACAGACACTGGATGCATGAACGGGCTTGTTCATTAAGCTTTTAAATCAAAGTCAGAGAATATACACCTAACAGCTTTTACAATGAATAAAAACAATATTGATACTTGGATTGTGAAGGACTTTATACTATCACCACCTTCACTTATACAGATAACTGTGGTCAACAATGGTAGGACTTTGATGTGTCCAATTGGTAAAGAAACAGATTTGCATTTCTCTCTGCATACAGAAGTAAATTATTGATATTTGATATTCATAATTCAGGGATGACGGGGATAAATTCTGTATATGCCCTATGGAGGTGTTTAATTAATACGTATGCTCCATTTTTTGCATAAAAGAGTAAGACATCTTGCATACAAATATCGAGATGGTCCTCACTGCAGAACATAAAATCCACGTGGAGGAGTCGGATCCAGATCCAACTCCTCCCACCTTACATAACCCTAAACCTACCCAGCTCCACCCCAACAGATCTGGATCCGACTTCGCCCCCTGAATCTTGTGTACTGCAATGTGGTGCTACTGCAAATATCTGCACTGTAAAAAAATATTGTTGGTTTAACTTAAAAAATTAAGTAACCTGGTTGCCTTAAAATGTTAAACTGATTGAACTGGAAAAAGTGAGTTAATACAATGAAGGAGATTGATTTAATCATCAGAAACTTAAAATAATAAGTTCTCAACTAAATAAATTATTTAAGTTGATATTACAAAAGAAAAAATGTTGTGATAACAAATCTTGAAAATATTTTTTTACCCTGTGCTAAAAGTGAATTTTGAAGACCTTTAACAAAAACAAAGTGTAATTATTTGCATAAAAATACATATAAATGTACACAGTATGTGTCGATGGATGTCAGGAATCCCCTCCACTCTAGCTGTTTGACTGACAGCTCCATTGAGTCATATACAGCATGCTGACAGGAGTCATTACAACGTCCTGTGTCAGGTTATGTTTTACAAGGCTTAAACGGTAACTCAAGCAGAAGCCTGTGAAACAGTGGCAGTATGGATTGCTGTGTGTGTGACTGAGAACTGACATGCTGTGGGGTGTTTTGGCTCTACTTACTCTCATCCATCAAGTTCATACAAGTCAAGGTCATTGCAGAGAACAATGCATCTCCCCATAAAGTGTCCTAATGCGTCTAGACACATTGCCAACAGAAGTGCTTACAGTTTCTGGCTTGCTTTTGGGTTGACTGCCTCAATGTGGTGCAAATGAACACAATTAGAACAAGCAGGAGTGCCTGCCTCCCAGTAAAGTGAACCAACCAACCAACCTGTGCAACAACAAAAATTAGCCTGTTTCACAAATAAGGAAAAACTCAAAATACCAGTCAGTCAGAGACAAAATCCCAATAAAATAATCTCTATACACAACTTTTAGACTTTCAGTAGTTAGGTGTCCCTATTGATTCTGTCAGTAGCCACTAATCCAATGCGGTGCTATTTGGTGCATGTGCACAATGACAAAACTGCAGTGTTTTCAGTTGATCAGACCCAGTGTCTTGTTTTTTTGTTTGTTGTTGTTTTTTTTTGGGGGGGAGGGGGTCAACAGTCTAATTGGGCATGTCATGTGGGAAAGGGCAAAAAAACATCAAGTAGTCAAACGGAAATCTGCCCACCTGATAGTAGTAGCCATTGTCCGTCTGGTACGGCTGTGCTCCGATGTTGGGGGTCCCAAGTGCAGTTTTCAGAATCTCTTCACAGCCTGAACCACATAGAAAGAAACATTAGTCCTGTGAAAACCTGTCCTGTGTAGTCCTCTCGTACCTTATTGCTTACTTGAAGAATGTTGGTGACAAAACAGTTTTGGTTCACAACTTTCCATTCACTTACATTGTGATTTTTGTCCATACAATGGGAGTGAATAGGATTTAAAACTGTTTAGTTATGTTCCATAAAAGAAAGAAAGTCATAAAAGTTTGGAATGACATGAGGGTGAGTAAATCATTTTTGATTGGACTACCACTTTAATTATAATTCCGAATGTGCTTTACGAAAGTACAAAATGAAGCTATTGATTAAAGGAGTAGTTCACTTTTAAATAAACTTTTGCTGTTAATTTACTCACCCCCAAGTCATCCAAGATGTCCATGTCTTTCTTTCTTCAGTCGAAAAGAAATTAAGGTTTTTGATGAAAACATTCCAGGATTTTTCTCCATATAATGCACTGTAATGGGAACCAAACAGTTCAAGGTCCAAAAGACAGTTTCAGAATTTCAAAATGAACGAATCTTTTTTTGAGTCATTTGGTTCATTCAACAAACAAAATGAAAGAATTGACTCAGAAAAATATTTGTTCATTTTGATGAACGAGTTCGAACAGGAGAGTCACGAATGTGCATCACAGAACAGAGCAAGGCGACCATTTGAGCTTATAAAACTTAAACTTTCTTTTTTTTTTTAAATGAGCGATGGTTTCATTTGAAAAGACCCTTATATATCATCTGGAATCGTTTAAAGCCCTTTGAACAGTTTGCACTGAAAGTGTCTTTTGGACCTTGAATCGTTTGGTTCCCATTAAAGTCCATTATATGGAGAAAAATCCTGGAATCTTTTCATCAATAACCTTAATTTCTTTTCGACTAAAGAAAGAAAGTCATGGACATCTTGGATGACATGGGGGTGAGTAAATTATCAGCAAAAGTTTTTTTAAAAGTGAACTACTCTTTAAGTTTGCATCATTAGTTTAGAAGGATTTCCTTATATCCATTATATTTTTCATTAAAGAATCTCAGATGTACATTGACTAATTCAAGTTATGTGGCTTTCTGATTTACTAGACACTGCAGCCATTGTACAGTACGTACATATAAATCAGCTTCTGCTACTTTAAATTTCAGATCCCTATTTGATGGCATCTCTCATGCCTGAATTATTGATCTATACACACTAAAACATTTAGGCCTCCTTCGCTCCACTTACAAGACAAATGACAAAAGCCTCATTTTGATAAAAACTGAAAGATCAACATTAGATATTATGCTGGAAAGGGAAATTGTTCTCTTAAATACAAGGCTATATTGTTGCTCACACACACATTCAGACAATCCCATCTGCAGAAATACAACAGGCTAAGTAAAATGCCATGAATAAATAACATACTGAGAGCCACAGCGTAGGGCAACCAAGGCCTTGACTCCATAAATAGGCACATAACATGAAGTGCAGTGAAGGTTTGGAGCTCTGTGTAACAGCTTGACTTGGCTCCGGGAATGACCCAAATGGGAACATGTTGTGGGCAATACATAAATACATAAATATATAAAGCTGTAGACAATAGGTCAGTTTTAGCAAATGCCAAAGACAGACTAATGGTAAAGCAGTGGTACAATCTTGCATCTTTTAAGTACAACACTAGAGTATCCAATGGGACCTCAAAACGACCAACATAGGCTTTGGCTTTGTAGACTTGGTGTGCGTGCTGGGGATCAGGGATTGGGGGATTCAGTGAGTGGGAAGACCACTGGGGCTCATTAAACACTCTGGGACAAAGTCTTTCGGCCTGATGCCCATTTGGCCTGCAGTCACTTCCACAGAGCGCTGACAGAGAGACGTTGTACCCGGGTTCCCGTGCCTGCCTGTGGCCTGCCTATTCAGCTGGCAGATCTGGGCTTCCTAAGTCTGCCAAGCAGCGCGTGTGTCCATGCCTGACAAATGTAACCCTGTTTACTGAGCTCTTAATGACAGTGAAATAGGGAAAAGCGAGTGCGCCCATCTAGACAAGACAATAAGTGTCCTGAAACAGCTATAAATAATGTGAAATTAGACTGCTGAACCATGATTACACAGTAACAGACTGTGTCTGTGAAACCCTAAAAAAATATCCCATAGCGATGCTTGACACTATAATCAGGAATAAAGTCCCCCCTTCTTTAACTGGGAATAACAACCCACGCTAACAAGTGAATTACTATGCTGTCATTATATGGGGAAATATTTCAATCTGATAAACCTTAATTAAAGACACACCCAAAGCTGCTCGTAAATTTGCTGTTCAAATGTGGTTATTTTCAATTAGGCAGATCAAGAGTGTTCAGCGTTGAAGCAGAGATCTCTAATCAGATTGTGCTCACTCAAGCTATTCATTATTCCTTGCAATTCTACACAAGGAAATGCTACAAAGACAGAGCTGATGTGCACCTTTATCGATCTTTGGATTCTTCAGATGAATTGTTACAATAATATGAAGTGATAATGCTAGTCTGGAGATAAAATTGCATTTAATTATTGAACAATGGACAACTTTGTCTTTTTAATTCATAGGTAACACATCTCAGTCTTCTTATCTGGAGACATGCTTCTGTTTGGCACAATTGTGCTGATATTAAAACTGTGTGTGACAGAACATAAGAGATGTGCTCTTTATTTGATGCCACAGAACATTTAGAGCTGAAAGGAAGCTATAGTATGTATAAAAAAAACATAATCAGAATTTTAATATTGTTTCCAATAAAAATAAATGCACATACTTTAATTTCTATTGCATTATTTAATCATTAAACCTTTTTCATTGGGGTGAAGCAGGGATTCCAAAAGGTTTTTGATTGCTGATCCCCTTAAATATTAATTGTTATAAAATATTAAATACTTAAATATTAAACATGCAACACATTTGCATGTTCACATTTCTGTGATGTTGGTTAATGGTCCCATAACATGCAGGTAAACAAATATATGATTTAGTTAATTTTATTGTTATTAATTTATTTATTTATAGTGTGATATTTTGATTGTGTGTTATTTGTAGTATTTTGATTGTTTTGTATTTTAAAATGTTATATTTAATTTATTTGTTTTAATATTAAAATTTTATCATTTAATTCCTTACTAACATTTAATCATCAAATGAACCCCCAAAAATTTCCTCATGAACCCTGCAGTAAGGTAAAAACAATAATGAATTCTCGAATCTTAAAAAAAAAAGAAAAAGAAAAGGAGTATTCTTATTTTACACCGTTTTTCTTCTCAAGTAAATCTATCTAGTTTTGAGGATGTTTTTATATTTTTATTGGAAAACGAGACCAAATAAGAAGATTATTTTTTTGCAGTGTAGCTCATGATTTCATGGTTTGATGTTTTTATAATCCCTTTAATCTAACGAGAACAGATTCATCAACGGTATATGGGCATGAAATACCGCTTGAGGGGAACCGTCGTCTTACCTTTGATTGCAAACACTCCATGACAGAAATCTTTGAAGTTAATTCTGCCATGAGCATTGGGATCCAGGTACTTGGCAAACTTCTTAACCTGAAAAAAAAAGGACAATCGTGAGAATGTTAAGCACAAAGTCCCCTTAATGAGGATTGCGATCACATGTTCAGGATGGTACCTTCCTATATATATAAATGGGAAGACGTGTGTATTATCAGTGGTCAGCTTCACCTCCCACAGATGATGCAGTAGAGCAGCTGCTGTCAGGATGTGTCGTCTCCCACTGTCAGCAAGTCTTTGTGTTGGACATGCTGTCCAGGAGAAATAGACTGATCCTGACATTCTGCTGACATGTGACACGACTCGCTTACTCAACTCATAGACGATTTGCCTTCAAACACCTTGGTCAACCGTAGCTGTAACTTATAAACCATGTTTTTCTGATAACAGTGAATACTGTATTGCTCAGCGGTTGCTTTTTTGTGGCTTAGAAGACTTAAGAGTTCTCAGTTATGTTTAAAGGAGAAAAAAAACTTTTACTGATAATTTACTCACCCCCATGTCATCCAAGATGTACATGCCTTTCTTTCTTCAGTCGAAAAGAAATTAAGGTTTTCGATGAAAAAAATTCTAGTATTTTTCTCCATATAATACACTTTAATGGGAACCAAACGGTTCAAGGTTCAAGGTCCAAAAGACAGTTTCAGTGCAAACTGCAAACTGTTCAAATGGCTTTAAACGACTCCAGACGATGAATAAGGGTTTTATCAAGCAAAATGATCGCTAATTTAAAAAAACAAACAAAGTTTAAGTTTTATAAGCTTAAACGCTCGCCTTGCTCTGTTCTGTGACGCACGTTTGTGACTCTCCTGTTTGACTCCTTCATCAAAATCATTTGGTTCATTCAACGAAATGACTCGGAAAAAAGATTTGTTTATTGTGATGAACGAGTTCGAACAGGAGAGTCACGAACGTGCGTCACAGAACAGAGCAAGGCGAGCGTTTGAGCTTATAAATCTTAAACTTTGTTTTGTTTTTGTTTTTTAAATGAGCGATCGTTTCGCTTGATAAGACCCTTATTCATCGTCTGGAATCGTTTAAAGCCCTTTGAACAGTTTGCACTGAAACTGTCTTTTGGACCTTGAATCGTTTAGTTACCATTGAAGTCCATTATATGGAGAAAATCCTGGAATGTTTTCATCAAAAACTTACATTTTTTTTTGACTGAAGAAAGAAAGACATGGATATCTTGGATGACATGGGGGTGAGTAAATTATCAGCAAAAGTTTTTTGAAAAGTGAACTCCTTTAAATCTCAAATGTTCTTGTCCAACATTCCCTAAAGATGACACACAGACCATTGTTGTCATACAGTCTGTTTAAAGCTATCAAATGTGAAATGTGAAAAGCATAGGTCAGATAATTTGGTCCTGTAAAAAATTGATGAGAAATGTTCATAGCAAGTTCGGGCTTTGGCAACGGATAGTTCTGGGAACTGGTTGCTTTCGCACCACCAGTAGGAACTCTGAAATGACTTAAGCCGCGGTTGCTACGATTTATTTTGACGGCACTGATTGTAAACTAATTAGTGTTCATTAGTTTACAATCTGTCCTGTCTAATATGTTATTAGATAAAACTATTATACATAGAAAGTAGACAGTAATGAAAAGTTAGTAGCACATACCATGTGGTTTCAAGTTTCTCAAGTAAATATACAGGCTATAATCTGTGTTTACACAACCTTTTTAAAATGGTTGGTGCTAGTGTTTTGCCTGCGTTCGGCCAATCAGCGAACACTAACGTCACGGATAGTTCCTAAAGTGCTGGTTTAGACCCTACTCTGAAGCTCAATTAGTTCCTCCAAAAGGAGTTCCTATAACTAAAATCGTTCCTAGTTCCACGCACCAAAATCCAGGTATCCGTCAATAGTTCGAACTATGAAAAGGTTCCTCCGGTGCGAAAGCCGCTATGGATGAGATCCCTTTGAAAGGTCCTTTTTCTCTAGCAAATGTCTTCATTCTCACATCTATAAGAAACTGGAGCACGTTCTCATCCCAAGGCGTCACATACGACACTTTTGCCAAAGCGTAGACATCCAACACACATGGTACCCTTTAGCGTCAAATGAGACACAGATATATATGGGGCAGAAGGTGCCTCCTAGTGGTCTAACCCTAACCCTACCACAGACATAAACCTACCCATTCTCTGTGCGTGTTATATTGACGCTAAAGGGTGCCATGTGCGTTGGATGTCTATGCTTTGGCAAAAGTGTTGTATATGACGCCTTGGGATGAGAATGCGTTGGAAACTGAGACATTAAGGTTGGTTTGTTTGTTTGTGCCAGCTACCCTGATTGAATGCTGAGGGAGATATTAAGAAGATCTCATTAGTCATTTTTCATTCCTATGGGAAAGTTGCCCTTAAGGGCTGCCAGACTTGTTCGAGTGTATGAGAAAACGTTCCATGGTAACAGAAATCATCGTAACTGTGTTTCACACCTCACACACAGCTCCTTGACAACGTCACTTCTTTCTAAATATATTCACCTCCAAGAGGAGGAGAAGCGTTCTTAACAACCTCTCAGTCTTGAATCTCTCGCCTTATAACCTGCTAGGATGATTCACCACGCTGCCACGGAAAAAGAGGTGTTTAGTGCATAGCTCTAACAGAGAGCTGAAACACAGGGGTCATTAAAGCAGGTGATATGATGCATCTGTGTAATGGTGCATGCACACAGAGGAGCACACATGAGCTAAATAAATCACCTGCCCCAAATTCCTCTACTTCCGCTCAGAAAGAGAGAGAAAATAATTCTACAGAAGGTCTACAGAAGAATGCAATTCATATACCATTCACACTACCAATTTAAAGTTTGGGTCAGTTTTTTATTTTTTTTTAAGAAATGTACACTTTTATAAATTAATTCAGCAAGGATGCGTTCTATTGAAAAAAGTGAAATTTATAATGTTACAAAAGATTTCTGTTCTGAAATAAATGCTGTTCTTTTTAACCTTATATTAATCTAAGAATCCTCAAAAAAAAGCATCACGGTTTCCACAAAAATATTACACAGCACAACTGTTTTTCTTCAATAAAAATAAATGTTTCTTAAACATCAAATCAGAATTAGAATGATTTCTGAAAGATCATCTGACACTGAAGATTAGAGTAATGATGCTGAAAATTCAGCTTTGTCATCACAAGGAATACATTACATTTTTAAATATTAAAATAGAAAACAGTTGTTTTGAATTGCAATAATATTTTCACAATAATACCATTTTAACTAGCCCGACGTTGTCATACTCAGATTCTAGTCATAACAGACTTGTTTGAGATGAGCAAAATATGCGCAGAACCGATCACCGGTGATCAGCGCGAAACGCATGCCGGTTAGAAATGTGTCCGAGTGCAGTCCGCCTTGCTCTGATGTCATGCTGAAGTATGTCAAAAAACTCAGATGTCAGATTCTGCAGTTACGCGCAGTTGCTCTCCAACATGGCATCATGAATTTTGCGTAAACATACACGCCACTTTCAAGTCAAGTGGAGTGTTATCCATACACATTAATAAGTCAACACCATTGCTGAGTATTTTCTCTTTAGAACTGCAGTGATCTCAAAACTGCAAGATGAAAGCGCTGGTTTTTCTGACGTCACAAACTACCTTGTAACCAATCACGTCAACGAGTGGATCTCTGAGCTTGTGCGGGTGAGAGGGAGGTGGGACTAATTCTCATATTCATAGAACCGCGTATACTAAATGAGGCAAGGATGCAGAAAGTTACATTCAAGCTATTTTAAGGCATGAAGAATTTTTTAAATATATTTAAATAAGGAAAAAATATGTAAATATGTAATTTTGGTGATGAGTATTAAGGGATACAATTATTGACTACAGAGGGACTTTAACTAATGAAAATACTGTCATCAATCACCCTCATATTGTTGCAAAGCCAAAATACTTATGTTCATCTTCGAAAAACAAATAGAGATATTTATATTTTCTGTCCCTCCATCTAAAGTCCATTACATTAAAACATTCACACTTCAAAAAAAAAAAAATCATAAAGACATCAATATGAATTGAGCAGTTTAATCCAAGTCATCTAAAGAAACATGATCGCTTTATTCAATATTATGAACAAATTTAATTTAAGCTTTTATTTATATTTAAAGACTTGGATTTATGAAGAATGAAAGTTTAAGGGGAGTGAGAGGGAAATATCTCATATTTTATTAAAAATCTAAATGATCTTCATTTGTGGTTTGAAGATGAACTGAAGTCTTATTACTTTGGAATGACAGGATACTCATGAGGGCAAATATCTGACTTTTGGGTGAACAAACCCTTTAAATATGTTCTTTGGAGCAGTTGTTCTCAGTTTACCTCACTAAAACTGGCTACACATCAGCAAAAAACGTCCAGATTAGCTGCAGATTTATTACCAACAATTTGTTTCTTTAAACTCACTGAGCACATCAAACTTAATCCTTACAGTCGTGATGAGTTAAGCACCACTCTTGTTTTCAATTCTGCATTCTCTGTTACATTTTAGTCATGAGGAGTCATACAGCATCAATGAACGATTAAATTAAAACTCAGTCAGATGCTGTTGACCCTCACATCGTGTCACTGTGTGATCCATCAGGGTCCCTGTGAAGTAGTGCAGTTGTTAATGAGCGTTGTGTCAAGGGCTCGGTGTTAGCAAGCGCTCTTCAAGGCCACTACAGAGCAGCCTGCCTGTGGGAAGGGAAGAAGAGCGGAGGCACACGTTCACCACACGTTCTGCACTGAAACATCCTCATGCTCTTCATGCGTACCAATCACTGCAACCCTCACAGATACAGCGTCAGGAAACGGACTGGAGGAGGAGATGGAGAAGGGGAGGGGACAGATGACAGGGAGGAATAAGGAATGAAGGTGGAGACTAGATGGAGAATGAAGAAAAAGCTGACCTGAAAATGGCATCAGAGAAAAAGGAAAGGAAAATGAGAATGAGACTGAATGCAACTAATGGATTAAAGAAATGAAATGGAGCAGGGTGGATTGGTGAGAAGACCTGCCAGGACTTCGAGACGGTCATCACAGACATTCAAGCTGCTATCATGACTGTTTCTCACAACTGTGACTCAGAATCCATGTAGAGAGACCAGTCATCTGTGACTGTACCTCACACTCACACTGTTACATCACTTCCTTCTGCACAAAGCACTGAACTGTATCACAGCAAATGGTACAACATGGCACGAAAACATTTGCTTCAGATTAATGACAAGTGCTACTTTACAGCCATTTTGTTTGCTGCACTTACTACAGGATTCTTATTTTTATTATCATTCAATTTTATTCAGCTATAATAGTATTTAGTTAAATATAGAAAGTGGAAAATAAATGAAAAGTAAGAGATTTATATGTGACAAAAATAAATAAATAAATAACGTACAAATGTGATAACAGTTTACTTCACAATACCGTTCAAAAGTGTGGGCTCATTACAAGTTTTATTTAAGGAAATTAATACTTTTAATACTAATACTAATTTTTATAATGACAGTAAAGATATTCATGTTACAAAAGATTTATATTTCAAACACATGCTTTTCTTTTGCTCTTTCTATTCATCAAATATTCTTGAAAAAAAGATGCATCACAGTTTCCACAAAAGTATTAAGCAGTAGTTGTTTTCAACATTGATAATAAAAAGAAATATTTATTCAACACCAGATCAGCATATCAGAAATAAATTATGAATCCATTTCTGGTGTACACTAGATTTGGTGTGAAAAGTGTACTTACAAAAACACCATAAAAATGGATGCACGATATGTCAGCCACCATATCATGTTATCGGTCCGATAAGAAAATTAAATTTGGCCAATATATTAAATCCGATAAAAAATGGATATCTTACAGCTGAGACACTTCAGAAAAATCCTCTACATTACAAAGAAAACACAACATAATTGCAAATTGTAAAACTATCATTTGAGATTTTATCATTTATATAGTTCCATTATAATTTACACCTTCAGAGGAGATTACAATACATACCGCAAGACCTGTGCAGCAGTAATGATTTGTATTTTGGTTAGTTCTGATTCTGTGGTAAGGGCAGCAGGGCTGTTTTTAGGGGGACCCGCGGCAAACGGACTGAGGGGGAGATCATCCACAACCCCCAGAATGGAACCCCAACCACCCCCAGAATGTCATCGACCCGAGGGGTGACCCTGCCCCATACTTGAGATGGCGCTCATTGGAGGTTAAGAAGGATTATTCTTAGAGTCCTTCCCCTTTGTGCTCGCTATCAATTAGATAAAATCAACCCATTTGTCACCACTGCTCACTATGTTTAGCAAGCAATACAGTCGCACAACATAATGTGTTGTCTGAATATACTGTCAGAACTGGCATGGATAATTTCTGAAATCAAACGAGACGATCCGAGTGCTTAATGATCACATTAATAATCTAAAATCACTGAGATAAGAGAGCCTAAAGATACCGTAAATGGTTACAAAAACAAATAAATCTGAATCTTTTTGCCAAAAAACCTTAAGATAATACTGAACGTAAGCCTTTTCAACTTATGAAACATCAAGATTTCCTCAGATTGCTCATTTGGTTTTCATTACTGCTGTCCACTAGAGACCATAGAGACTTATTTTAAATGACAAAGAGCCTTGAGGAACCACAATTCATTATGGATTCAGTTGAATGTGTAAAGGAAGGCAATTCAATATCTTAATCTGCTGAATAAAACAGCAAGTGCCAACCAAGAATGGTTGAGCAGCACACAGAGCAGAAAAAACTGACTATAATTTGTCATGTAAAGAAAATCCTTCTGCTGCAGTCAACTAAGAGCACCAACACTCAATCTCAAGATGTCCCCGATAAATCCATCCATCTTTTGTAAAGTTGTGTAACCTACAGCTCCAAAGCAACCTGTATGTCCTCATCTTAAACACCACCCAGCATTTACTGAAAGGCCTTTTCAGCATCAACACTGTTAATCATGATTGCCATGGTGACAGTAAAGGAAAAGGGTCCATTCTTTCATACTTAAAGCACATTCAGGGTCCAGATTCTCCAGAGTAAGGTCTAATTCATTTAAAACAAAGCACGATGGGTGACTAAACTGTCAAATACAATGTAGCCCAACTGGGCAGAATAATAGGCGTCTCTGTAAATAAGAAAACATAATGAGGATTAGCCAAACCACCTGTGATTCCCATTATGGTCTTTGTTTTGGTCATGCTCTGGCAGATAAGATGAACGGACAGATCAGCTAACCGATAAACTAAACCATCACCACGAAAAGCAGTGTCACGTTTTAATAAATAAATCTGAAAGTCGATCAGGTTATCATTATTTTGCCAGAATTTATACTTCTAGCCTACTTAATTTAAAAAAAAAAAGTTCACTTGCTCTATTTTGTTAACATAGCGCTACAGCTGTCTGAGTGTAAACAGTCATTTCAACCAAAATACACAAACTCAGCTCAACTGATATTCAGCAGCAGCAGCAATCCTCACACAGGCCGGTGGATATTGACTGGTCACTCCGAGGAGACATGCTGTCCATTAGACAGATTTCTAGACAACAGTATTTATTGGCAGGTCTTCCAGAGGCACACACTGAGCTACACAGCTGAAGGTCAAGATCTACAATTAAGAAAGCCAGTACTGCTCATTGCTTGAGATTCTACAAACACAACAACATATATAACATCATGATCAACATTAAAAATGAAATTAAAGGTTATTTTGATCATCAACTAAAAATGTATAGCTTATTATACATACGAATTTCAATATCTAGTTTTTAATGTCTCCTGTATTATATTTATGTCAAGTCTCACAATGTCTTCAGTGCAACAAATAGGGAAAACCATCATGTCATGAATTTCTTCTATGAAGCACAAAAGATATTTTGATGATTGTTGGTAACCAAACAGTTTTGGTTTCCATTCCCTTCATTTTTTTGGTCCATACAATGGAAGTCAAAGGGAATGGAAATGTTTTAATTACCAAAATTATTTAATATCATCTTGTACGTCTCAAAGACGAGTGTAGTACAGAATGACATGAGATGGGTAGCTAAATAATGACCGAATTTTCATTTTGTCATTAAACTGGGCTATTGTGGGATTAATATTGTGATGTATTCCTTGTTCCTCGAATATTTTGTACAAAAAATAAATAAATAAATAACTGTTGACTCTGTGTGATGGCTGATGACATCACAGTTGATGAAGGAGAGTGAGGAGACAGTTGTCTTGGTTACTTGCCGGAAGTGCAATTATTAAAATACCAGTAGCCTAAATAAAACTATAGCACCGTAAACGTCCAGCACAAATCACAGAATAAGCCGACCTGTTTGCACAAGATCGGTGAAAGTGATTTACTAAAATATTCCCAGAGACTCAAGGTGTAAGGTACAAAAGTGCACTGCAGCATTACATGACAAACATTTTTTGAGTCAAGAAAATGAGTGAACGATTAAGTAAATATAGGTTCTTACTTCATCTCCTTGGCCGAACTGTAGACCGAGGTCCACGAAGTGCTCAACCCGAATATATCCGTCTGCATCCTCGTCGCACACGTCGAACACTTCTTTAAGCTTTGTCAGGAATCCCAACAGCTGTTCTTGGTCGAGGAAGACATTACCGTCCATTGTTATGATGATGCGCTGTTAAACGCTTTGCATTAGAGATTGTGATGTTGTGAACGCGCTCGCCATCATCTCAGCTCGCGCGGAGCTCAGCTTCACTCAGCGCTCTGACATCATCAGCATCACTTCAGTTCAGCTGGAAGAAACCATCATCTGCGCGTGCAGAGGGGTCGCGCGCTCCTACTGACGTCACCTGTGATGCAGGTGTATTTAGCTCGCCTTAATTGGTTCACGCTGTTGACAAAAATGTCAACGAAACTCTGATTGGATTAAATCAATTGATTTTTTTTATTTTTATAATTTTGGACTGTTCCGAATCTAAAGCAGTTTCAAAACAGATACAGTTGTAGATGATCATATGTCCCTGTACTCTTGTAGCACGGCTGAATACATCAGTTCATAATAATATTCTTACTATTTTCGTATGTAGGCTATTATATATACATGTTATTACTATCTCTGCTATTCATTACAAAACAGAACTCTGCTTTCGCATGGGCCAAACCGAGAATTTGAGACCAAGCCAACAATGGCATGACAAAGAATCGAACTGTTGTATTCCAACTAAACATTTTATAATGCTTATACACCCAGATGAAATGATTTTATTTATATTATTTAAGCTTTTTAATCTGAATGACTATCTCTGTGGTAGTTAAAAACGTTTGCTTTTACCGGTCAAGGATGATCCCTCCAGAGAGAAAACAAATGCAGCATTTAGTGTGCATTTTCCATTCAGGGAAATTGTTTTATAACAGTAGTTTATAAACCTTTAAAGTCAGACCAATTGTGATCTTTGATGTAGTTAATTGGCAGTATACTGTTTTCCTAAAAGAAAAATAAATAAATAAATAACCAGTCACAGCGACAAATTGCACCAGAAGAGCTTGCAGGAAACGTCCACTCCCATGATGCACTGAAAATGACGTAACTGAGATGGTCTCCCTATGCTCTCAAAACATTTATATACACACACATACTGTATGTATAGTATATTATATACTGTATGTATATACAGTATGCTGAGGATTGAATGCAACAATCTTCGCATCCTAAATAACAGTAGCATCAAAAACAGTTTATGCACACAGCACAATTTAAATTTCAGAAGTATAAAATAGCTCACTTTATAATCAGACACCTCTGGTGTGTACTTCTCAGTCAGCTCTACTAGCAACTGAGCATAAATAATTATATATACTATTATTAGGATAATTTAAAAATGATTTCTATTATCATTCATCAAATTACACAGAACCTTAAAAGCTATTTCCATGCTTTTCTTTTGATAAAGAAAAAAAAGTGTGATTTTTAGTTGGTTTGTGTGATGACTTCACTTATCTTCTGTATCCATCAATCATCTTGTAATAGAATAGCATCTTTCCCTATTTTCCAAAATAGGGAAAGATGCTATTCACAGAAAGTTTACAAATAAGTAAACGAAAAAAATAAATAATATAAAAGTAATAGTAAAAAAAAAATAATAATAATAATTAATTCGCAGCGCATCGCAGTAGTTAGTAAAAACAGCCTTTGCCAAGAGATTGGCTATTTGTACTCACGGTATAAACAGACACTACCAATACTCCAATAACTATCAATACTTTAAAAACAAAAAAAGGATTTATTTAACTGACATTAAAAAAATAAATGGTTAATACAATTTCAAGAGAATGAGCGGTTTCCACAAAACAGCATTAAAATAAGAAAGGTTCTCCGAACAGGTGCGTCTCAGACCATCATCCGACATTTTCCACAATGAGCCGGGGCTCCAGAAGAGAATCCCAGCGCTCAGTCAGCTGCAGTAAAGACATCAAAGACAGGCTTGTTTAGCCTACCACAGCATACGCACTTGTACAAAGAACTGCCCTTATTCACACAACAATTAAAAGGGATAATCAGAAAGCAACAATTGTGTGGGATTGGGGGATGGGGTTACAATCCAAACTACAAAAGAGGGTTTAGAGCTTTGCAAAACAGCACTCGCATTAGCACTGTCAGGACATACACTGCATATGTTAAACATGGAGTATGCACTTTTATATTCCTTTGTGTCAAATGCATTTCCCCAGCAAGTGTAGGAACTATGATCCAAAACCTGGATTCGCTAAGTACCGTAATCGCTCTTCATGCTACAAGCTTTTTTCCCCAATTATTACTACCGACTATCTTGCTGATATCTAAAACATCTCCCCACCAACAAAGAAGGTAAGAGCCAAAAGTTAATTTGTTCATTACAAATTACATTGGAATTTTGGTTTTTAATAAACATTCACATAATGATGTGGTTTCAGTAAACTTGCCTGTGTGTTTAGTGTTACGCCTGATCAGTACATATGTATTTACAATCCATAATAAAATATTTTAAATATAGACAAATCTTTCCCTGAATTCTGATTGGTCAATTCAATGTTCCAGCCATACTGAAATCCACTTGTGGGTGTGTGAACCTAATGTAACATTTAAGAGAGCATTCAGTACCTGTGATCCATGTGTGACAGCATACTCCACTATCTCTGATCCATCAGGGTTCTGATATACCAGGTCAAATTTGCCAGGTTCAACTGGAGCTAAAAGACACATAACAACAATTTTTTCCGTAGAAGGAAGAGTGCAATTCCAGCACGTAATAAAGCAGCTGCCAAGCTTCAGGTGTCATATTTATATAAATTAAACTGACAAAAAAAAAAAGTGTTGGTTTTACCTTGAGGTTGAGAGAGCAGTTCAAGCTCCATCACGTTTGTTTGAGGGTTGAATGCAATAATCTTCCCTTCCTAAATAACAGCAACGACTGTTTTTAATGTGCACAAAACACAATTCACATTATTGAGGTGAAAAACGGCTTACTTTATAGTTAGACACCTCTGGTGTGTAGTTCTCAGTCAGCTCCAAAAGCTATGAGACAGAGAGAATAATCAAAGTCAAAACTGATCACAGACCACTGGCATATGCTCACTGAAACAAGGAAATATTATAACAACAACTGAACATAAATAATCATATATAATATTAACAGAATGATAAAAAAATCCTAAAGTATCATTCATCAAATCACATTGCACCTTAAAAGCGATTTTTTGACCCACTGCAGGAGGAGCTGCCAGCAAGGGTAAAGCTGTGTAGTCTCGTTTGGGAGCTGGTTCAGGTGGATTCTACAGATAATAGATAGATAATACATTACATTAATACATTCACAACTTATTTACATAATAAGTTATGAAATTATCATAGTTGAAAGTGTTGGTCAGGTCGTTCTGGATGTATGACTAGAATTGTGAATATTTTTGTGTTTAATTTTCAACCTTTCCTAACCCCGGGACCCTTGATCCAAACACTCTGAAATTCTAACCTAGCCAACCAAGGGACCAACTACATAAAAAGATAGATTTTCTGAGTAACACTTTATATTAAGTGCCATGGTTTCACAGACAGGGCTTAGATTAAGCCAAAATTAAGTTCAATTAGGATGTGTTTTAAATGTCCCTAAAAAACATTACTGATGTGCATCTTGAGACAAAACAATGGCACTGCCATATTTCAAGATATGCCAGTGCAAATGTCTTTCAGTTAAACAGCTCAAACATGCCTTTTAATCTGGGAGTTAAGCCTTGTCTGTGAAACCGGACACATATACATACACATTTACATATCTTTTCCACAGAGCCCTCCTTGAAAACCCTAGATTGTGTGGTGTGGTGGAGAATTTAAATCCCATCATCTTCACATTCATCTCACCTGCAGAATAAAACTTTCATTAGTCAGAGAATCGTTCTGTTTCTGCCGTTCGAAAGGGGAGTCTTGTTTCCATGGTGTTCCCCTGGCCCTACCAAAATCTCCTCTCCAATTGCCTCGATTTGCACCTCGACCTCTGCCTCTCTCCTGACCTCTTGTGTTTCCTCGGTCTCTGCCTGCTGCCTCACTAGCGCAAGGTCTCACACCGGCAATTTTCAATCCCATTCCTTGTAGGTTTGGTTTTTTAATCACAAGCTCTATTTCACTGGCATCAGAGTCTGAGCTCTCTGCATTATCCTGGGGCTCTTTAGACACAGAAGACGAGACCGACTGAACTGAATTGTGAGTGGTTGAGGAGGGTTGACTTGCTGCTTGTGATTTCTTGCCTACAGGTTTGATTTGGCTGGATGATGATGACGAGGAGGAAGAAGAATCTGTGGAGCTCTCTCTACACTGAGGTGTCTGTAGTAGAAGTTTTGAGTTTGTGCAAGATGGTTTAGGTGTACCAGGAAGTGGCTGCACCGTGATGCCGCTTTTGGATATATTAACAGCACCCGAAGATGATGAATCCGATGATGTGCTTTCTTTTCGCGCAGCCACAGGGGGCTTTTTGGTTGCACCATTCTGCTTGGACTTAGGTTTTGGTGGAGGGGCCTTTTTGTGAGGTTCATCCTCACTGCTATCTGAAGCACTTGACGTTGGTTCATGATTCTTTGTACGAGTAGTTTTGTCACTGATGGCGTCAGCTGAAGTGCTTTTTCTGTTGTTTTTCGAAGAGGAGGGGCTTGCAATGTTGTTTTGAGGGGTGGCAGGTTTTGTGGCTGACTCCTTCACCTCTTTTTTCTTCTTTTTCTTCTTCTTCTTCTTGCCATTCTCTGCTGGTGCAGAGGCATTGCTATTAACATCTTCAGGCTTCTTTTTTTTACTTAGACTTTCAGAGATCTGCGTCTCATCCTCTCTCACTCTTTTCTTGGTCTTTGAGATGTGTGCTTCAGAGTTCTGGCAAGCCTCGGCACCATTACCATAAACAGGACTGCATACCTTTACCCTGTCAATGGAGATGATGAATAAACAATTATCAACATTTAAAAGCCATTTAACCTAGCAAAAACGTCCACCATATCATTATATAATACAGTTCTTACCTTATACTGTCATTGTCACGTACTATATAAATACTTTCTGTGGAAGGCAGGTAGCAATCCTCAATAAATAAATCTAAACTAGTTTTACGGCTGTAGCCAAACTTTTCCTTTATAATGCTGGAAAGATCTGCGATAACTCGGCATTTGTTCAAGTCCACCAGCAACCAACACATCCGACACTCGGGTGTCGCAGGAGGAGGATAATCAAAGTACAATCGAACCCTGACCGCATTGAGACAGGAGGTGGCCATGCCTGAACAGTATCGTGAGAATCATCAATGAGGATGATGGAAGCGCTCAGTGTTTTAAACGAGGGATTCAGTCACTCTGTCATACCCTCTGCTGTCCTCTACTGGTGTGGAAGAGAATAGTGGCGGTTTATTTATTTCCCTGACGTCAGCTGACTGAAGTCATATGATGCGGTTCCGCACATCACATTGCTGCTCACAGGTTTGGGTTTGAGCATTAACAGCAGCCGGTGGGTCACTGTGTAGGCCTGTTTGAGCGAGCCTGAGATCATTAACAATGGCACTGTCGTGGATTGGCATGCTGGTTGTGCTGCTGTTTTCTCTGACCTTTCACAAAGGTAACGTGATGACATATTTTTATGTGCTGTAACGTATACACTTTTAGGTATAACTTGTATATTTTTAGGCATAGTCACCCAGTTTTGGTCTTAGGGCTTGCAATTGCAGCATGAGATGATGAGATTATTAACGTTCCTAAAATGTTTTGTAACTTTGCACAAAGTGAAAGCGAAATATGTTGCTGTTGTTTCAACTAACGCCAGTTAAGTTAAGTTAATCGACCCAAGGTTTTGAACCAAGTTCCATTTTTAAAATTAAATTGTTTATAATTGTTAGTTACTATTCATAAAGTCAACTGGAATTAAATAATATTTCTGTTTGAACTATTTCAAATTTACATTAAAACGGATGGAAACAGAATCGAACCGGAATCGTTGAGTTACTTACTTATCCTCCCTCCTGTTGCACATTAAAAGTCTCTTAAGAAAGTCTCTGCTTCATTTACAACTAGACCTTTTTGAAGAAACTCCTAGCTCGAATAATAAATAATGTGACTTCTGTTGTTCTTATCATCAAAAAACAGGTAGCTGTGTTCCAGTTCAAGCCAAAGAATCATGGGGATATGTGGATGTCCGTGATGGAGCTCATATGTTCTGGTGGTTGTACTACGCCAACAGCTCCAGTGCCAGTTATAAAGAACTACCTCTGGTTATGTGGCTTCAGGTTAGTCACTCCAGTGACCAGTGTGATCTGTCATATATCCTCTCCATTTAGAGAATATCTCAGTGGAAGCTTTATTTATTTATTTGGATTAGAATTCATATTGCTGTTATACCTTCTCCTGTTTATCCACCCTGATTTTCATTTTCTGAAGTACATCGTCGTTCATGCTCCTGTTTATTTTAGGGAGGTCCTGGTGGATCTAGCTGTGGTTTTGGCAATTTTGAGGAAATTGGACCTCTTGATAGAGACCTGAAGCCGAGAGAAACCTCTTGGGTTGGTAAACTAATATATTGTCTTGACTCTCATATCTGCAATGTTGATTAAGATGTTTATATCAGGAAGTATGGAATATATATTGCATGTTTTGATTCAGTGTTTCTGTATAAATATAAGTAATATAACTAATACTTTAATATAAGCATTTTGTAAAAAAAAAAAAAAAAAACACTTATTGTGGAATCTGTGAATAATTTATTGTTCATCCAAAAATATGTCTCTATGCAGGTGCAAGCTGCCAGTGTGCTATTTGTGGACAACCCAGTGGGCACCGGATACAGTTACACAGACACTGAAGATTTCCTCACCAAGGACGTTGCGATGGTAGCATCAGACATGATGGCCCTCCTCAAGAGCTTTTTCTCTCTAAAGACAGAGTTTCAAGTAAGCAAAATAAAATTGACTGAATTTGCTATTCTCTTGACATTAGTCATAGTATCTTACTTTTCTCCCCGACAGAGTATTCCCTTCTATATATTTTCGGAGTCTTACGGAGGCAAAATGGCAGCAGCTATTTCCCTCGAGCTCACAAAGGTACTGAAATGTTTGTTCTCACTTTAGGCTTCATGAGATGCAATTTTGTACAACATGCACAAGACGTTCATCAAACTATTTAAGTCTGAAAGAGGGAGAGCTTGAGTCAGAGTTGGTTCCTCAAAAGTAAATCTGGCAACTCTTCAGAATACTTATTTTAATCTGCACTGCAAATGGTAATTTCCTCTCTCTTTAGGCAGTTCAAGCTGGTTCAATTAAATGCAACTTTGCTGGGGTGGCTTTAGGAGACTCCTGGATCTCTCCTATAGGTTTGTAAAAAGCTTGTCAAGCTTCAGTCTGGTTGTGTCTTTTTATTGATGTAATTTATCACATCTCAGTTTACTAGTCATTATGCATGCACATTCATCATGATTAATAGTCCTTACTCACATGACTGCATTAACCTTCTGATGAAACCACCTCCCAAAAACCACGTCCGATTGCTTGTTTTTCCTGCAGATTCAGTCATGACATGGGGTCCTTATCTTTACAGCACAGTGAGTAATTCACCATAACTCCTCTGCCTCCTCTTCACAGTGATTAAGCATGATTGCATTAGCATGATCAAAACATACTACTATAGTAATGATCTGACATATGCATACATTACCGTTTAAAAGTACAGTGTTGGTAAAATTTAAAAAAAATAAAATAAAGAGGTCTCATATGTTGTTCACCAAGGCTGCATTTGTAATATTGTGAAATAATATTGCAATTTAAAGTAACTGTTTTATATTTAAATATATTTAAAAACATGAATTTTCAGCATCATTACTCCAGTCTTCAGTGTCACATGATCATTGATCACATGATCATCAGAGTCTCAGAAATCATTCTAATATGATGATTTGGCCAAATTAAATGTTCACTTGCTGCTATTCACTGTTCATAACTTGCTATTAAAGTTTTTAATGCTTCTGATGTGTGTCTGTGCTGTGGTCTATTAGTCTCTATTGGATGACAATGGGCTGAATGAGGTGACAAAAGCAGCAAAAGCAGTGCAGGACGCAGTAAACCAGGGCCTGTACCAAAAAGCCACTGAATTGTGGTCCATCACCGAGAACGTTGTGGAGCAGGTGAGTTGAACATGCTCTACAGACCTTTCTGTAGCTTA
Organism: Pimephales promelas; assembly: GCF_016745375.1. The sequence continues at coordinate 22,943,171 of NW_024121321.1, forward strand.
GGAATATGTTTAGGTAGAGGTTTCATAGGATTAATAAACATCATGTGATTCATTCAGTTCCTCAACCTATTGTGTTACAGAACACAAATGGTGTGAACTTCTACAATATCCTCTCTCAAGACTCTGATGAGATGGTGAAGACCAGTTCAAATCAAGCCGTGGATGGATTTCTCTGTGAGACCTTCAACATGCACTGTTATTCAAAATTTCTGTTTGTTGCATAAATGTTTTAGCCATCATTTTTTTTACAGCGTTATTGAAGCGGCGCCACATTCGCCCTTTGCACCGTCAGTCCCTCTCTGACTTGATGAACGGGCCAATCAGACAGAAGCTTGGTGTCATACCAAAGAATGTCACATGGGGAGGTATAATTCTTTTTATGATTTACAGAGGTGTCTGTGTAAATAAAAAAACAATATGATTCTCACAAGTGAAACCTGTTTCTTCAGGACAAGCTGATGCCGTGTTTGTCAGCATGGCAGGAGATTTCATGAAGCCCGTGGTGGACATTGTGGATCTGCTTCTGGCTGCAGGTGTCAATGTCACCATCTACAATGGCCAGCTGGATCTCATCGTGGACACAATGGGTGAGGACATCAACCATTAATAAACATTTCAGAATGGCAACTCTTGACCAACAGAATTTAGACTAGCGCTTGGACCATTTAGGCCGTGTGTCCACCAAAGTGTTTTTAGCCAGCTGAAAACGCCAGACGCTCTGCGTTTTGGCAGCGCAGTGTTTTTTCCGTTGAGACGTTCCGTTGCTATGATACAGAAAATCTGCAGCACAGTTTACTTGTAACTGATTTCGCAGATAATTTGTTTCATACTAAAAATGTATTTTTCATCCATTTTGTTCAGTTAGTTCTGCTGGTTGATGTCGTTGTACAGAAAGAATGTTGTGACAGTTGGTCAGTGTGGTTTAGTCCCGCCCCTCCTCCACTGTGATTGGACGGCTGGGTAAAAAGTGACAGTGATGAGCGCTGCATTTTATCGAAAGTTGAACATTTTTCAACTCTCGGCGACCAGTAAAAAACGCTGGGTGCTTCAACGTGAAAAAACTACTCAGCGCCTCGTTACGCTCATGGCATTTAAAAACGTGGCGCTCCCATTGAAAACAATTGGAAAAATGCTTTGGTGGACACACGGCCTTACACCTGGTAGTTGTGCATGTCACCATATATCCTCATAGGGCCATGATACACCAAGCCGATGATCGATGAGCAACTTTCGGGCTAGTTTTAGTAGCGTGTTCCACGTCGCCTCAAGTCAGGCTAGTGGCAGATCAGCTTTCTGGCCCAGACCAACCAACATGAGGCGACTACAGTCGGCTTTCGTCATCTTGGTGCGTCACTGTCTTTATTTTTCGTTTGGGACAAATAAAGGCTGTCTACTTGTAACCGTTAGTGTGTTGAAAATGATCCATACGACAGGTTAACGACTGCATTTTGTTTAAAGAAAAGCACAAACCAGAACAGAATGGCATAGCATGTATTTCACCCCAAACATGGGTCTTAAAGTAACATGTTAAGACCATTACATACTCACCAAACTCTGATTTATGTAGCTATCCATGACTTCTGAACAGAAGTGGTCAAACACAATGCCTTTTAATACAAGGAGTGATTGGTAACATGTCACAGCTGACCACTTGTGATCAGATCACCCTATTAGGAAGGGGATGATAAAGCAATACTAAGTAACTGTTCAACCTTGATAATATATTTCCAAGACCCTTGTGATGGTCAACATACAATGGGTTGAATGTCACGTCTGCCATAGCCTGATGTGGTCTGTATCACTTTTACTTGCACTATGTAACTTCGGATTTCGGGTAGGGACAGGAGCACAAAACGAACTACAAAATTCGACTGCTTTACGCCATACGTCACTTTCCCCCACCACTTCCTCAAAATGTCTGTGGCCATTGCAGACAACCCAAGTCTCCCGCAATCTCTGGAATATACTGTGCACATAACATACGTAGCGAGCGCACGTCAGAGAGGGAGAGACCTCACGAAAGCTAGTCAACCCCTCCGTCAACAAGATATACCTCCCTGAAATGACTTCCAACCTGGGCATGTCTGCCATTGTTGATTCCAAAGCCGGTGTTGGATAAACAGCGAGTGTGTGCAAGTAGGCTGAAGCAGGCTACATTATTTACGACAGCGGTAATGGACAAATCCGCTTCCAACCTGTAGAGCGACCGCAGAGGAAAAGTTCCATGGTGTTGCCAAGATTTTTGTAATCCATTTTGCCCATAAGTTTGATATTTAGGAAGACCATTACGATTGGCTGTCATCCGGAGAGCTTTTCTGCACTGCAGTGATAATTAATTAGTTTATTTATGAGCAGGTCAGGAGTTGTGGGTGAAACAGCTGAAATGGGATGCACTCCAACACTTCAACAAGATGAAATGGACGGCACTGGAAGACCCGCAAACTGAGAGCCAAACTGGAGCTTTCTATAAGACTTATAAGAACTTTGCCTTTTACTGGATCCTCAGAGCTGGACATATGGTAAACTTTTTTGCCAAAGTCATTTTAATGTTTATAAAATCATGCAATATGTCATTCAGTTAGTTTAGCTTGGCTATAACAGCAGAAGGTTTAGTTTTACTGAAAGGAAAATGTATTTATTTTTAATCTTTTTAAGTGTATGTGAACATCTCTATCCATTACATCATCACAGATCCCATCTGACCAGGGACCAATGGCTCTACGGATGTTGAAGATGGTGACTCGGCAGGAGTGATCGATCGATCTCATTCAGATACAACCTGGCTTGTGAACCACTTTTAAACAATCAACAGTTATTTTACCAAAATCTGACACTTTCTTTTTTCCCACTTATTTTTCTTTTTGTTTGAGATCTTAATGTAATCATTTTACAATGCGTGTCTTGTAAAATTTGTAAATTTGAATGCGTACAAACAATAAAGTCATAATTTTTTATACAGTTTGAATTCTGAAATCTACATGTGCTAAGAAGAACCTTAAAGTTGTTTTTACATTCCCATTTATTTGAAAAACAAACAATGCATCTCCAAGTCTTTCAAGAAAAAAGGAAACTGGAATCATCTCCATGCTTGATTTCACACAAATGCATAAACAATGAAATTTCATGAAGAGATTCTGGTTAAAATATATCTAATATAATCAGAAGCTACTTGATTATTTTCATGAGGCTTGGGTGACACTTATGAATAAATGTATATATAGGCACTTCTAGAGCTGTGCAAAAGCTAAAAAAACAGACAACTCTGGTCCTCATCCACTAATGTTTAAAATGTACACTAATATTTAAAACGGCTTTTACTATAATAAAGGATATAATTGTGCAAATCATATTTTACACATATTCCTGCTCCGCATTTTGAATGGAAGAAAAATGTGTTTATACTATCAAAACAGCATGTCAGCTGTACAGTATTTAGGCAATAGCATTCATGTTTATGGGTTCCCTGAGGAACTGTAGCTGAGTGTGCGTCTGCCCCACCTGTCCTCAGGGACTCTGAATCCCTCTCTGCTCACAGGCTCCACCACCAGCTCTATGAGACCCGGAGCAGCAGGAACCTCCAGCTCCACCACACGGTACAGGGTGGAGTAAGACCTGCCAATCAAAGTCAGGGGTCCAGGGGGAATCCGAGGGTCAGGACCACGGAGACGTCTCCAGTGTATCCGGAAATGGCGGACCTGCTGAGTGGGATATTGCCAGTGCAAGGTGGTGTTCAAAAGTACCATCGGTGTGTGTCCGGGTCCCTTCGAAGCACCCGTCCGCCACACCACATCATTCACGCAGATGCCTTGAACAGACTGCAGGGGTGCATGAAGAGTCTCTGCATCCATAAACTGTGCACAAAAATGCAAACAGACAATTAAGCCACTGTCATCATTATTTCTACACTTACACTATGTTCAGACATGTGTAAGACTGAAAGAAAATAATACTTCCATTCAGAGAGACTACATTAATCAGAAGTTAAGACTTTTATAATGTTACAAAAGATTTCTGAAGGATCATGTAACTGGAGTTTTCTCCAGTTTTTTTTAATTTGTAATGATATTTGACCATGTATTCCTGTTTTTTTTTTTCTTTTTTATTAAAGGTGCAGTGTTTATTTTTAGCGACATCTAGCAGTTCGGTTGTGAGTTGCACTAAGGGTTCAGGGCTCACCCCTCCCTTTCGAAGAAGCTACGGGACAAATATATCATTCTAACAGGGTAGTAAAAGTTTAGCTGTTTAAATATGAGCTAAGGAGTAGTTAAAAAAAAATAAATAAATAAAAAACTTTTGCTGATAATTTACTCACCCCCATGTCATCCAAGATGTCCATGTCTTTCTTTCTTCAGTCGAAAAGAAATTAAGGTTTTTGATGAAAACATTCTAGGATTTTCTCCATATTATGCACTTTACTTCAACGGTTCAAGGTCCAAATGAGAGTTTCAGTGCAGCTTCAAATGGCTTTAAACGACACCAGACGATGAATAAGGGTCACATCTAGCGAAACGATCGGTCGTTTAAAAACTAAATAAGTTTAAATTTTATAAGCACAAATGCTTGCCTTGCTCTGTTTTGTGATGAGCGTTCGAGACTCTCCTGTGCAAACTCGTTCATCACAATGAACAAATCTTTTTTCGAGTCATGACTCGAAGGGTCCTTGATAAGACCTTTATTCATCGTCTGGTGTCGTTTAAAGTCCTTTGAAGCTGCACTGAAACTCTCATTTGGACCTTGAACCGTTTGGTTCCCAATGAAGTCCATTATATGGAGAAAATCCTGCAATGTTTTCATCAAAAACCTTAATTTCTTTTCAACTGACATGGGGGTGAGTAAATTATCAGAAAAAGTTTTTTTAATAGTGAACTACTCCTTTAAAGCGTAAAGTCTTGTTTAAATTCAATGTGTCTGCATGAGCCCAAAGGTGCGCACAGCAAAAAGGGCATGATTGTAACAGCACGCGGGTCTCCGCATCCCGATATTTTTACATTTAGATTTACATTTGCTCATTTACTTATTCAATCTTAAAAACACTAATAATTTATTAACAGTTAAAAAGTCTAAAATGTTGTTGTTGTTGCTGTCTTTTGCTCTCACCGTTGTGATCACCACTGCCATCATCATTGTCATTTATTATTATTATTACTACTATTATTATTATTATTATTATTATCATCTATATTGCCATTGTCAATGCTGTAGAATTAGAATGTAGAACTAGAATTAAGCGTCATTGTCATCACTAATGCAATAACTTCCCCCTTATCTTTTCATGGGTTTTTAATGCACCACAACATAGAAAAGGGGAAAAAAAAAAAAAAAAAAAAAAAAAAAAAGAATAAGTATATTTGGAAAAACATCGCAAACACCAAGGCAGGCAAGACAGGCGAGAAGTAGTTTCAACGGGACAGCATCTCTGGCCCAATTTGAGGCATTCTCGCACTGTACTCCCTCTTTTAATGCACTTTAGACATTGCACATAACACACACACACACAAAAAAAAAAAAAAAAAAAAACAGAAAAATAGGAAAAGATAGGGACTGATGAGATATGGGGGAAGGTGGTCTTATATTATATTATATTATTATATTATTGTATTATCATATTTTGTACAGGATTGACAATGGCAATTGTTACATAGGAGGAAGGATGGAAATAAAAATCTACAAAAACAATATGGGCAGTATGGTGGTAGTGGGGAGTGATGGTAAGGACAATGGTAATAAATAATAAATGGTTACTTTGTGTACACACGCATACACATACCCACGCTCATACACGCTCACTTACACACTTAGATCAAACACTTAAATCACTCTTGCCACTGCTGGAATTATGGATTTACAAGATTGCTCACTACTGCACTATGTTGGTTTGTTTGTATGTATGTCTGACTGTTAAATAAAAAAAAAAAAAAAAAAAAAAAAAAAAAGTCTAAAATGTAGTGAAATTCACTTCAAATTCAGCATTTAATACTGATTTAAGCTCAAAGCATTTTGTTTTTAAACTAATTGGATATATAGACTTTTAAAATGATTGAATTTATTGTGAACCACAGACCTTTTATCACTCATAAAATCATGAAAACCGCTTTTATAACAACCCATGATGCGTAACATGTTCTGTGTGTGGTTTGTCCATGTGTATCTCACCATAATCTCTCCAATCCTGCAGTTAAAGGAGACGTCTTCATCTCCTTCATCTCGGGAAACACGAATACACACTTCTCGCAATGAGCATCCATTCGTTTTCAACAGGAAACATCTACGCATGTAACCACATTGAGTTTTATTAGAAAAAAAAGAGTTTCAGATGTTTATGACCAAAACTTTTTTGATTTTAAAGCAAGGGTCGGCAACCTCTGGCAGGCCAGTGAATAATCACCAGATAATCACAATGATGGTGATGCGCAAGTACAACATTCACATCACATGTACAGTACATACTGTGAGGTTTATAAGGGTTACACTGGAAATCTGTTATCCAAAGTCTAATTTAAACAAAGTTTTAGGATTTTGAGAAATCTAAAAAAGTTGAAAAGAAAAACTGCTTCAGAACTATTAAAGATTATGCATTATTTGTATGAGAGATGTATGATGTATTTATTTAAAGCTGCAGTCCGCATTTTTTCCTCTTTGTCGCCATCTCTGTTCGAAATCTGCAATTGCAGTCATTCCCAGAATTATCAACTTTACGCGAGTTGTACTTCGACACGACACAGCGTGGATGAACACAATGTTTAAGGAAACTCGTGACGTAATGACGCAAAGATATGCTCGAATCTCCCGCGGAAATCCACCAGTACCACTGGAATTAAAAACAGTGGCTGGTTATGCATTTTCTCAAATATGTATTTTGGATCATTTTTAAACCAAAAAAAAAAGCTACGGACTGCAGCTATAATTATATGTATATATAATTGGGGGTTATATCCTGATTAACTGGGACAATAAGAAAAAGCCATTTCATGATAAAAATGTTGCCGACCCCTGCTTTAAACGGTTGACTCTCACTTGGTAATCCAGCCATCCGAAGTCCACCGACCACAATTCTGAACAAACTGCTCCACCAACTGATTATCCTCTGCTAACGCTTCAGGAAAGACACTGCTAGCTGAACACACACCCAATAAAGTAGATTAATATTACACATTCTTATCATGACAGCTTACAGAAACTCTTAGAGATCTGAAGGCGGCAGCATAAAAGACCACTAACATGCTATTTCCTCCATTCCATTGAAAGTGCACAGGGGAACATCTATTGTTTTAAGCTCCAAGGACACCTTCACTCCCACAGGTGGCTTGTAGACAAAAGAGACAAATGTCCTGGCGACCAAGGGGACATGGAGAGAAAATATCCTACAAAGGGGCAAAAAGAAGGTGTTTGATTGAAGTTTTTTTGTACTCCCTGAAAATCTAAACCTCCAGTACCTTGCACAGACTTCAGGAAGTCCTGATGGAATCATGCCCTCCACCATCAGAGAGTTGCCACCAATCCAAGCGTCCTTTGAGCAGCCACGGCTTCTCAGCCAGCCTCCATTCTCCATGTTCTCAGAGAGGTACAGAGGCTGGATCTCCTGAGCATGCAGATTGAACCAGCTTCTCTCCATCTCCACCTACATCATCCGTCCAATAGTCAGAAATTACTATGGACGTATCGATATTTAACAGAATGTCCAATAATATTTTAACGAAATAAATTAAAAAATAAATTAAAACCGATTTAAATGCTACAAGTGAATTTTGGCATCACTTGATAAAGTATGGTATATTCATTTTGAGATCTCCTAAAGATTACATTTAACAGTGCTATTATATTTGAAGTATTTTAAGGCCTGGTTTCACAGACCACGACGCATGCGCAAGAACTGAGAAGATGAGAGAAGCTTGTAAACAGACTTCCTACATCATCTTCTCAGTTCTCGTGTATACGTTGTGGCGCTCTCATGAACTCACGTCAGAGGCCCACACGAAAGAAAATGAATAGTCGTTATTTTTGCACACAAAAGTATTCTCATCGCTTGATCAACTTAAGGTTGAGCCACTGTATTCACTTGTACTATTTTAATGTATTTAATAGTTTTCTGGGCCGGTAGATACCTAGAAGCCTATGAGCGCACTTAGATATCATCAAAAATATCTTCATATGTGTTCCGAAGATGAGCGCAAGTCTTACGGGTTTGAACAACATGAGGGTGAGTATAATTACGGACAGAATTTAGATTTTTGGGTGAACTAACCCTTTAAGCCAGGATTAGACCTTAGTTCAATCAAGACATTTGAGTAAATTTTATAAATGTGCCTTAGAAAAAAATATGCATGACATAATTCCAGATCAGTACAAGTTGCTTTCAGTTAAAACAGCTCAAACATGCATTTTAGTCTGGGACTAGGCTTAAGCCTTGTCTGTGAAACTGGGGGAGACAAGATTAACTTGATTAACTTTAAGTGATGGTTAGATGATGGCAAAGGCAATCTAAATGTAAAAAAAAATAGACATGAACAAGTACATTTCCAATATCTACTGACACCAATAAATTTTAAAAATATACAGCCGATATGCAACCAATTATTGTGAGTGTAGCATTCAAGTTTTATGAAGTCTCATCACGGTAAACCAAGACTACTTGCTTTTGAGGGTCAAGGCAGCAAAAGGCTCAACAAGCATTTCATTTTATTGGGCTCTTACGTTATGTGGTCATCGGAGAACGTGTGTACTTCATCATGAAAACTTTGCCTTAGACACTAAAAAACATGTCACCAATGTATCACAAAGGTGTAGAAAAGAATCTTAGTGTGATTTTGTGTAGTGTACTGTACCTCTCCTCTCCAGTACAGGCTTTTTCCAAAGCCCTGACAAAATGAGGAGATGAAAGGAAGACTGGACGAGAGCCGGTGGATATAAAGAAACTCAGACAGCAAGCTCCAAAACCTTACAAAAGTGGTCAGATAATACACATCAGTGAAGTTTGCACATGTGTGTGTCACAGAACAGCAACCGCACTGTGATTACTTCAATAAATTAGCATACTTGTCCTGGTTTTGCTGAAAATCTGCCTTTTCGTGGATTTCATAGACCCAACCAGGAGCAAAGATGGCTGTTGAAAGGTCATACTTGCGAATCAGTTCCAGAGCCTAATGAAAAACAAAATGAGAAGATTGCTTATTTATGTATACCCTGAAGCCAAAAACAAGAGAAATGATGGATGTACACTACTGTTCAAAAGTTTGGAGTCAGTAAGAGTCAGTTCTATTCAACTTTGTTTATCAAAGGATCCAGAAAAATGTTCACGAAAATATTAAACAGCAGGACGGTTTTCAACATTGATAATAGCAAGACATTTTTCTTGAGCAGCAAATCATATTAAACTGATTTCTGAAGGATCATGTGACACTGAAGACTGGAGTAATGATGCTGAAAAATACATTAAATAAATAAAAATAAAAAAAATACTACAATGGATGTTTTTTTAAAGTGTAATAATATATCACAATATTCCTGTTTTTAACTGTATTTTTGTTTTAGTGACCATTTGAGACTTCTTTCAAAAACAAAAAATCTTCGTGACCCCAAACTTCTGAATGGTAGTGTAAATTTCTTTTTAAAAAAAAGTATAACATATTCACTGACTTTATTCGTCTCAAATTTCCCTCCTATCACCTTCCCTCTTGCAAACACATCAACGCCAACATAGATGTCAGCAAAGCGGCCTTGAGCGGCAGAGTAGGACTTCATCCTCTCCAGACTCTGCTCTGTCCAGTTGTAGTTAGTGAATATTCCATCACAGGCATCAAAAAACATTCTGATAGGATGACAAAAGGAAGCTGATGGCATTAGTTGAACAAAATCTACCATATAAATCTCACAGACCTGAATAAGCCCTCAAGAGCATCACTTGCCTGTTGTCATCATTGAGTTCGTTCTGCCAATTAAGTGTGCCGTTCTTCAGTACGCTGTCATACCAGATCACCACACTGCCAGGAACGCGCTCATGCATCTGGTCAGTGAGATAGCGCAGAAAGTGACCAGTGTTCTTCACTGCAGTCTCCTGAGGAGTCAGTCAAATTCGAGGTAAAGTTTTAGACATTATGTCAACAAAGTGACCGTATAATCCTCCAATCAGATATGCCTTCTTTACTCACACTCAGCTCATTTTCTATGTTAATGAGCCAGCCATCGAAGCCGTAGCAGTGGGAAATCTGAACCAACTTATCAGCAGCTGTGCGGTAACTCTCCTCATCTGCAAGGAAGGCCTCACATATCTTGGCTCCATCTGTCCACTCTGTGATGAATGTGCCTTAAAGGAGAATTTCAAAACATCGTTTCTGATTTACACTTGTCTATGAATGTTCTGTGTTTAATGACATTACTTTCAATACAATATTTATATTTATATATAAACAATATGAATGTTAGCCAGAGGAGAACTGGCCCCCGACTAAGCCTGGGTTCTCCCAAGGTTTTTTTCTCCATCCAATCTGATGGAGTTTTGGTTCCTTGCCACTGTTGCCTTGCTCTTGGCTTGCTTAGTTGGGGATATTTAATATTTAACAATATTATTGATCTGTGTTGTACTACTTTCATGTTATCACTGTGAAGCTGCTTTGATACAATCTGTATTGTGAAAAGCACTATATAAATAAATGTGACTTGACTTTCATCATTTACTCACTCTCATGTCATTGCAAACTAATAGATTTTCTTCCTTGGAGCACAAAAGCAGACACTTTGTAGAAAGTCCAGGCAGCTTTTGTCCCATGCCATTACACTGAGACCACTGCTATTAACCTGCTACTATAAAAGTATAGTCAGAGCGTCTATATGACTTTATTATACGTGCTATATTATGCGTATAATAGCTTTTTGAACCATACTGAAATTTAACTCATTATTCCTCACACAAAGCTGTCATATAATAATTTAACTATAAAGCACATTTCCCAAGCTCAAGGTCATAATATTATGGTTTTAAAAGAGTTTAAATATAGTCATATGGACTATGTTTGTGGTGCTGTTTTGTCCTTTTAGGGTGCTTGACAGCCACAGGTCACCATCTGCTGTCTATTGTATGGAAAAGAGCAGCTTGGACATTCTGCTAAATTTCTCCTTTTGTGCTACACAGAAAAAAGCATAAATTTATAGTTTGGAACAGCATCCGGTTAAAGAAATAGTTCCCTTCAAAATGAAAATTCTGTCATAATTTACTCACCCTCAAGTTAATTCGAACCTGTACTGTATGAATTTCTTTCTTCTGCTGAACACAACACAAAGGAAGATGTTTTGAAGAATGTCGGTAACCAGACAGTTGATGTACCCCATTGACTTCCATATAATGGAGAAAAAAAATGGGGTACATCAACTGTTTGGTTATCGACATTCTTTAAAATATCTTCTTTTGTGTTCAACAGAAGAAATAAATTCATGCAGGTTTGGAACAACTTGAGGGTATGTAAATGTTGACAAAATTTTCATTTTTTGGTGAAGAGTCAGAAAACATTACATTCAGCTCACACATAAGTATTCTTAAAGTATATTATTTCTGTACTTCTTTTTGCTAAAGTGTGCAAAAGTGTAATTATTTTTCACAACAATATTCTTTTTACAGCAAGGCTAATATGTTTGATGGGCCATTTACACAACACCGTTTTCAACTAAACGGATTCGTTTTGGCTTTTCATTTACACAACAGTGGCATTTTGGGGGTCTGAAAACACAAGCTTACTTGCAAAAAAAAGGTTACAAAGTGCAAGTTTTTAAAAACAATACCGCTATCGTCTCTGTCTAAACGACAAAATTGCCACTTTGTGAAAAGAGTGAAATCAAGCGCTTGCGTATTACGTGTTCGGTCTATAAGCTCATAGTGTTTCCCACCAACTACTGGCCTGGCATGAATAATAGTGTTTTTAGTCGCTTTCACACGGATCCATGTAAACAGGGTTTTTTTTTATTTTAAACAAAAAGGAAAAACCTTTCAATTTTTAGTACATGGTTGTCGTGTAAACGTCCTGTAAAAGGCCGTTCACACCAACAACGTTAACCATAACGATAACTATATTACAGTCCACACCAGCGGACGAAACGTGCTTATCTGTCACTCTAAATGCTCGAGCTCATTATATCAGGATTGATGATGATTGGATGTCAATGTTTAAAATCGTTCATCAGCTGAATAAAATCGTTCTGAAAGTGATTCCAACGATATCCTTTCTCTGTGCCATTATCTTTATAGCTGTGGTGTGAACATAAACAGGCCTTAAGACTGTGATTTTAGCCCATAAACTGAACCCACCAAGAGACTCACCAATAGAGAGCACTCCATGCTTATGTGCTGCATTCGTCCAAACAGCAGGAGGAATGGTTGTCATCTGATGACTGAAGTAGTTGAAGATGTCAATATACTCCCAGTGATAGAAGGCATATGGCATATCCACCTCTGTGCCTTGAATGAACCTTGGCAGAAAGAACAGGACAATGAAGATACTGAAGACTGGCTAAAAATGGCTTACTGTGTTTGAAAATCAGGCTAATATCAAACTCTGAGTTGTACCTGTCCTCCAGGTAGCCACCCATCATGTCATGTGACACCAATGTACGCCTAGGGCAGCTGTCCAGTGAAGGAAACCTGCTAGCCAGGGGCACAGTGGCCATATTAAATGGACTTGCTTCCTTCCTTGTCCATGATAACAGCTCATCAAGAGACTTCAGACTGCAGCTGATGGGCTCAGTTGTGTCAGGATCATAGTGGATTGCTGTTAGACCAGAGAAAATGAAGGCCCTGTAAGATCAATAATCTTCTTGAGAGAATAATACGCAGCATATAATATGCATTAAATACCTGGCAACGTGGATGGCTCGTCATTTACGACTTCATGAACACTTTGATCGCCTGGTTGATCGAGGCAAGACTCAGAGCTGAATAAACAACCAAAGAGAAGAACATCATGTCGTTATGGGATGCTATATGTATAGGCCATTTTTTAGATCATAAAAGCTGGGATAAATTACAACTAACACAACCTTTAAAAGTGAATTAAAAAGTTAAACAAACATATTTAAGATGTTTTCTTTAAAGAAAACAGTTACAAACTGACACAGGAAGTGTTTCTGGACCAGTGTTGTTTACATCTTGCAAAATGGTCTTAAAATGCTGCTTTGAATCACATGGTCTTCAGGTACAATGCAGAAAATGGATTAATCATAACAAGGCAGGCTAAATTACCCGATCTCATCCGTTTTAGGAATCTTACTGCTTGTTGTTGTGTCGTCCCTCTTTCGTTTCCGGGATGTCATTTTATCTTTGTCTTTTGTAGAAACACTTTCCATATACAAAAACGTCAACAGTTAGTTTACAGATAAAAGTGATTTGAAGCAATAATACACCTCTCAGATAGACTTTTAGAGAGCAGAAAGAACAGCCTTCTTTCGCCTGAGTTCTGGTTGGCTGAATAAGTACGTGTACGTAAAAAGGTTGCTTTAAATCTCCAATAGAGGGCAGTAGACTAGACGAATAAATGACTGCTCTTGGGTGTATGAACTGTTTATCAACACATATTTCTCGTGTTTATTATTTTAAGCACTCATAAAAAGCCATAAAGTCATTTTTAAACAGCATTGCGCATTTCCAGCCATCGTACCTGCACTGCACATAAAAAAGATAAACAAACCAGCCACTGAAGTGATCATTTGAGACTCGAAAGTACATAGTGACAATAAACAAGACGAGAAGTAGCCTACAACGGTGATTCATGGAAACATTTTAGAATAAATAAATAATAAAATATTAAGTATTCATCTGTGTAAATCTGAATTAGAGAGGAGCGAAAATTTATTAAGAATAATGCAGACTTTTTGTCCTTTTTTGTCTTCATTCAGAATGCTACAATACCTCTCATGCCCATTCTCTTTTTGTAGAATAATCATCCAGAACATGTGCTGGTGGCACAATGATTCTCTTCTGGGGGGTTTTCTCTTTCAGTAGTCAGTGGCCCGCAAGTCTGAATCGAGTGCTTTTAACAGGATAGAATGCCATGGAAGTCTGGAATCTTTATTTTTATTAACACAGACTGAAATGTGGCCTTTAATGTAGTAAAAATTATTTATTTTTTTTCCCCTGACAGCAGGTTTTGGTATACAAAAAGTTTATAAATCCACATTATAAGACCAATACAATATCACCAAAGAAATGTTTTAGCAACACATCTGTATGCTTGTGCACTCACATTAAATATTCATCTATTTACTTCTGGTAAATTAGATACCCACGTTTCATTCTTTCTGCAAACATTCAAACAGAGAAACTGTCAAGCCAATTAAGGTTAGCTAGCTGGAACTTGACTCAAATGTATATTGTCAACCCTATAATTTCCTGTCATTCTTTTCCTTTTCCCCTTTGCTTTAGTATATGCTTCCATAATAGGTCATTGTGGTGAATGACCTATTATGAAAAATATATATATATATATATATATATATATATATATATTGGCCTCTAAGTGCCATTTGAAATTTTGTTCTAGAATGACAATTTTTATCAAGTTTGTGTATTTAAGTTCAGTAATTTCACTTAAATGACAATTAATAGGAAATCTTCATTGCCATTTAAGTGAAATTACTGAACTTTAATATACAAGCTTGATAAAAATTATAATTTTAGATGAAAATTTCAAATGGCACTTGCATCTGAGGCTTTTGCATTTGAACTCTTCATATATATATATATATATATATATATATATATATATATAATATAGATATTTCACTTCAAATTCTGATGAAATAAGCAAAATATGCATTAAACATCAGTATGCTGTGGACATGTTCGTATTTATGGCCCACATTAGGTCTGTTTGGCACTCAGAGAGAGCAATGGGCTTTGTGTTTTTTGTGTTACACCACAGTATGGATCAATCCTCTGCAGCCCCCCAGGGTAATTTTAGAGGCCAGTCCCGTTCCCACCAGAATGGCTCAGAACAACCTTCAATGTTCTGGCAATGAAAAGGTACAACAAAACTGGCTACAGAGACTATAAATGATCCTTTCTGACATTATAAATTAATAAACAGTACCTAAATGTTTAATTGAGCTAAGCCTGATTTTTTCAAACAAATAGCAATGCCTTTAGTTCAGCTCCCGCCTACTATTCATACACGAATTTAACTTCTTCAGTTATAAAACACAACGAAATGAAAAAAGGAAACATAAATACACAACACAACTTAAATAAGCCACAACACAGCGAAATAAAGCCACAAAGAACAAAATAAAGCCGCAATACAACTTGCTCCCGACCACTAGAGGGCTCTCAGAGCGTGATAAAGTTAGCTTTTCTTTTTTAGTTTTTTTTTTTTTTTACATAAAATATTACTTCAAAATCACCAACATGAATTATTGTTGCGTATTTATATACGAGAATGCTTTGACCCGCTTCCACGGCGCATGATCCGGGAACGTCACGTAAATATGCAGCTATATGGACTTAGGTGATAAATGTCGATATACAATGTTTGCTACATAAAACTAATCGTGGTGTTGATACATTTTTAGACTGTTGAATCAGAACAGTGGAATGGAAAACTAACTTAACCGCGTTTCGAGACGAGCCCTTTAAGTGCTCGGCATTTCCGTTGTGTTGTGGCTATATTTTGTTGTGTTGTGGCTTATTTTTTTGAGTTGTGTTGTGTTTTTTTCCATTGTGTTGTAGCTTATTTCCGTTATGTTGTACATGTTCCGTTGTGTTGTGGATTAATTTCATTGTGGGCTTGTGGCAATTTCGTTGTGTTGTAAATGTTTGCTTTTTAAATTTAGTTTTTAAGTTTCTTTGTCGTACTCAGCGGGTCCCTGAGCCTCCTCAAGCTCACGACAGCTCGCCGGTTCACCCGCCAGCTTCTCTCGGCTCGCTCGGCGGTCAACGGCAGCTGCCCGCCGCCAATTCCATCATTGATGACGACACGCCTGCTGGATCTGCAGAGGAGGCCAGCTGCTCTCTACTAGAATCAGACAGCGAGGATTGGGCTGTCCCACTTCTCCTGAGTCAGCCGGAAAGAGAGCCAGCATCGAGTCGGAACTAATGCGTCTACTCTCGCAGGCCGTGGCGAGCCTCGGCCTCGAGTGGGAGGCGCCCACACAGCCTGCACACAACCGACTGGATGGGTGCTTCCTTGGAGGACCGCCTTCCAGACCCACGCCCTTTTTTCCTGAGCTTCACAAAGAAGTTGCAAAATCCTGGAACGCCCCCTTATCAGCCCGAGTGCGTTCCTCTGTCTCTGCTGCATTCTCCGTAGTGGACGGTGCGAAAGACAGAGGCTACCTCTCGCTTCCCCCTGTGGAACAAGCCATAGTAACCCATCTTTGCCCGCCCTCTGCTGGACGGCGGGCTAAGTTGGCGCCACCTTCAAAGGCTTGCCGAACTTCCTCAGCCATGCACACACGTGCTTACTACGCGGCTGGGCAGCCTGTCTCGGCTCTTCATTCCATGGCCATACTACAGATTTTTCAGGCCAACCTTCTCCCGAAAAATGGACGAGGAAGGCCCGGAAGCTATCAACGTGCCGGATTTAGGCAGCGCTACAAACCTGGCTCTTCGCACTGCAAAATCTGCCGCATAGACCATCGGGCGGACTATGGCTTCTTTCATTGTAACCAAAAGACATCTTTGTTTGACGCTGTTGGAGATACCGGAAGCGGAGCGCTCTGTGTTCCTCGACGCACCCATCTCCTCGACCGGCCTCTTCAGATCTTCTGCCAAGGATTACGCGAAATGATTCATTGAGGTCCAAAAGACGTCACAGGCTCTGAAGCACTTCCTCCCGAAACGCTCTAGCTCTGTAGCAGGTTGCACAAGGTCTGCTCGCAGCTCTCAGCCACAGCCACCACCCGCCGCCGCTGCACAGCGCCGACAGGCCCTGGATCAGAGACCACGCTCTCACTCTATTGGCCGACACACCCCCCAACAAAAAAGTGCTAATTTCTACACCCAAGCAAGTGTAGTGAACGTGCCCATGCCTCAGTGCCCACCAACCCTACACACTACATGCTACATGTCACAAGGTTTCTGTAAAAACTAAACTAACGCAAATGCACTCAGCTCAGGCAGACGGTGTTTTCAGTGTTGTGAATGTGCCCGTTACGCCGCGCCCACATTCACTCACAGACATGTTAAGCCCCATGGCGATTTTTGAGATTCACCTTCGAGGGCCAGGCATGTCAAAACACAGTCCTACCGTTCGGTCTGTCTCTTGCACCCCATACATTTACGATGTGCATGGACCATCTCGCACCCCTGAAACTTCAGGGCATGTGAGTTTTGAACTACTTGGATGATTGGCTGATTCTTTCTCATTCTCATTCAGAGCTCATAGAACACAGGACCGTGTTACTTTATTATCTCAAGAAACTGGGTCTCAAAGTCAATTGGGCAAAAAGCTCACTGGTCCCCAGTCAGAAAATAATTTTCCTGGGCACTGAGCTTAACTCGTTGTCTATGACAGTGCGGCTGTCCCCAGAGCACAGACTAAACATTCAGCGCTTCACGAATTCCTTCCGCCGCGGCGCTATAGTCCCGCTCAGGAGTTTTCAGAAAATGCTGGGCCTGATGGCCTCAGCATCATCAGTACTCCAGTTGGGCCTGCTCCGCATGCGCCCACTGGAGTTTTGACTCAGAGCACGAGTACCACCTCAAGCTTGGGCTTCCGGCTGCTTCGTCTCACGGTCACAAGCCTGGCTCCCGGAATTTGGGGCCGGACAGACTGTCAATAAACAATGTACCAGCTGGGGAGTGGTCTGTGCACCCGCAGACAATCCTCCTGCTGTGGGAGTCCTTCGGCAGAGCACAAGTGGACCTATTTGCATCCCAGGAGAACGCTCACTGCTCAGTTACTTACGTAACCTCGGTTCTCTCTAGAAGAGAGAACGAGTACTGCATATCTTTGCCGTGCCTGCTACATGCTCTGGTTTGCTTCGGCGATGAAAAACCAGTGGTATCAGCCCATCGAGCCATATTTATAGAGCTAGGCCACACCTGCTTCAGTGGGAATTTGACACAGTGGGCGTGAAGTGTCCCCATTTGACCGTCACCAAAGCGCCACTCTTGATAGGCCTTGCCTATGTCTGCATGCTGCCGCAACACGTTTTACATTACTACAAAATTAAGGATAATTTTTTGGCTTTAATATCTTGAGGAAAGAGGTCTTTCCCCCAGTGTAAGATATTACGCAGTACTCGTTCTCCTTCTAGAGAGAGGCGAGGTTATGTTAGTAACCGAGTGCGTTTTCACTTTGTTTTGCCTCCAGCTAGCACTGTGACGTTGGCGCAAAATGGGTCCATAAGACATGATTGGATGATTGTGGTTTGCTATTGCTGTGATGTCATGTGAGTGACAGGTTGTCCCACCCTCGCGCCAGTAAACACGTAATAAGAGAAAAGATATCACTGCAAGAAGCTCATGGAAAGGAAATATTAAAAATATGGCGAAAAATTACAAGGGCACATGAATTAAAACAATAGTTATGTGCACGAATAAATAACTTATAATAAATAGGCTACTGCATTAAAACTATTCATAAAAATGAATAAAAATAAATAGCCCTATTCCATAAAAATAAGAATTGTCCCTCCATTGAAAGTGTATGTACGGTATAGACGAATCCGACGAGCGTTCTGTGTAGACTGCCATCTTGTGACGCCATTACTGAGCTGTTACACCGGCATAGACATATGCACCAGTATGTAAACAAACCTCGGTGCTAACGCAAACGCACCCTCGACGACAGCTACAACCAGGCAGAATGACTTGTTGGGTTGATGATGTTAGACAGTGGCCTCCAGTCACAGATGAAGGTACAAACGATCTTACAGATTATTTATGAAAATAGCTTGGCAAGCTAGCTAGGCTAACGTTTGCTAACAAGGAAACTATAAAAAGATCTGTCCATTTGGCAACAATAAAAACAACTAAAACAATAGGAGGCAATGGCGCAACGCTACCCAACAACAGCTCAGTAATGGCCCCCGCTTACTTCCGGTAGTTTCGCCGGATTCGTCTATAGCCTACTGTCCTTGTCCAGAAAGGAAATAAAGACATCAAAGTAGTCCATGTGACACCAGTGGGTTAGTTAGAATGTTTTGAAGCATCGAAAATTGGTCCAAAAATAACAAAAATGACATAATTTTCATTTTTGGGTTAACTAACCTTTAAAGCTTCTCCAGAAACTCAGTATAGGCTATGCACTTTTTCAGATATAATTTTTGAGATAAACAAAGTGAACATTTCAGATTTAAATTTACAGTTTACACACATAGGGCTATTTTCTGCAACTTTATTATTTTACAACTTAGGGGAACTTAGATATGACAAGGTTATTTTTTTCACAGTTGCACATGACGCAGAAAGAAATGATTGCATCACATGGACGGTTAGGTGAGCATGACACCAGCAGACTCTAGGACCCAGTCCACATAACACCGGATAGTCGCGTTTCTCTTTCTTATTTACATGTCAATGTTGTCGTACGTTCTGCTAGAAGCGTGTTCCGGTGATCAGAACTGAAATCTGAAGGTGGAAGAGCATCATTTGTTTAGTAAGTACCATTTACACTTAGTTTATATCATCCAGGAAACATATTGTGGCAATTTAAGGATTTGGATAAACATGTTTTAGTGCTAAAGGCTTTTAATTAGCCTCTCCAGATAAAGGTAAATATTTGCACAGATCTTGTTGGACCTCGTTGAAATGTTAATTCGTAGGCTAATGAAGCTGAGCTGAGAAATTTAAATCTGCATGTAGGCTATATTGATTTTTTTTAAATCGACATTGCACATAAAGCCTCACTTCATTATAAGGCTAATGTGTAGATATATATAGCATGCATGATAAATTATGTACTGAGTATTTATGAACTTAAATATCCGTGCATCTCATTATAAATGTTGACTGCGCATGAGCCTATAGCTGTCCCGCATCCATGCAGCATCCCTTATATTCCCCAAATAGCCTACAAACGTAACAGGTGACTCGGAGAAACGTAGCTAAGAATTAGCCTACGGAACACTCCGACGTTGTGAAAAGGCATCCGATGTTTAAAACAAAGAATAGTATTATACTAGTTGATCTTTATAAAATATTAAGTTATTAGAGGCTTGTTTTACAGAAATGCGTCGGACCGCGTAAAAGTGCCGCTATTACGCATCTGACATTGTACGTGATGAGGAAGGGCATTTAAGTTTCCATTTTAACCAGGTGAGTTCAGACGTAGACAGTTCATTAAAGGCGAATCAAGGAATATTCTGAACGATCAGCAGATGTGCTTGTGCGTTTCCTAAATTTTACCATTTCATTACAAAATGTAGGCTACGCTACCATGACATTAGCTTTCATTACCAAATAGGCTACTACTTAGGTTATTAGCCTATAACTGGTCAACAATAAAGCTGTGGCAATATAGTATTAGTCTTCACTGTAAGAAAATGAATAAATAAAAAGAGACAAAAAATGATAGGCTGCATTTTAAATAGAAAGAAGCTCAGAGATGTATCACTCATCAAAATAATAAAAACGAGATAGCCTAATAAATGATGTCTACTTTTTATCATTGAATACAAGACATAATACAAATTTCATAAAAAGTAATAATAACATTTCCTCTAATTCATTTTTCAGTATCGTCTCTTGACCATAAATTTGGGTAGGGCGGATTCATAGTCTTAGCTATGATAAACATTTATTAAGCTTTGTATTCTAATCAACGCTGAACACATCAGACACACCTTTGGCAGAATTATAATGTCCTTGCGTTACTCGCGTTATTAACTTTCGTTATTCGGCTTGAGGGTGGCGCTCCAATGATAGTTGATAGACGTAGGCTATATAATTTTTAATTAAGGGCAATTCACACCGAACAGACATAGGTAATTATAAATCAAAAAACAGTTTGATTGAACATGGTCAGATCATTTTTCATCCAGATAATTTTCATCAATTTTCAAAAATCTTTGACAGGGGTCGGTAGCTGCGCAATTATATATATATATATATATATATATAAAGGTCTATTTGTGGATGAATATTTTGTTGGTCCCTGATGACATCTGCAGCTGTTTTTCAGTATATTGTTGGTGGAATCTCAGAAGAAAGTGTTTTGGTGTGAAAATATGACCTGTGCATTTTATTAGCAGCTTTGGGAGACCTGTACACAGCATTTTATTATTGCAATGTGAAATATTTCTGTTAATCTGATTTTTTTAAATAAAGTATAATGAAGTATAATCAATGGGATTTATGTGAACAATAATAAAGTCGTGTATTTGACAGTAAGAGAATGGAATGTGTTCTAAAATGCTGAGCTGAGCCTCTCGTTTTGACATTAGAGAAAATATGGGATGAGCTGAGACTTCTTGTTCCACTTAATAGGTTAGGGCCTAAACAGACTGGAGTCATAGCCAAAAATGGTAAAAAGTTGATAAACAATAGTGGCATATTAGAAATGTATTGGCCACGCCTTAAGGGAGAGCATATGGAAAACTGTATATAAGAGTTTGCAGAGACAGACTCTAGTTGCTCTGCAGACTTTATATCGCTGATGTCTTCGAGAGTGATTCGGAGACACGACACAACTCGTCTGCTTTGTCATTTGAGTGAATGGGATTTCTGGTAAAGGCCAGGGTCCTGAAGGCATTATTGACTTGCATACTACAATTTATTCCCCTAATAACCTGTGTGTGGTTGTCTGATCTTTCCACAGAGCAGTAGAGCATCATGGGTGGAGTGGCACTGGATGACGGAGGAACTAGAGTGAAGGCCCCTGATGGTGGCTGGGGTTGGGCTGTGCTTTTTGGTTGCTTCATCATCACAGGTTTCTCCTACGCCTTTCCAAAGGCCGTCAGTGTTTTCTTCAAGGAGCTGATTCGAGAGTTTGGGGTGGGCTACAGCGACACAGCCTGGATCTCCTCCATCCTATTGGCAATGCTGTATGGCACTGGTATGTTCTTCCAATCAAACAAAGTCTTAAAGGTATAGTTGACCCAAAAAATGAAAATCCTGTCATTATTATGTAATTTCATCATGGAAACAGAATGTCTGAACTGTTTTTGTCCATGTAAGAAAGGCAAATGCGTATAAATCAAGACTGGATCCCATTGACTTTCACTGTATGGACAAAAAACATGTTTCTTCAAAATATCTTCCATGTTTGGAACAGCATCTTTATCTTTGGGTGAACTATCCCAATAATGTCGTGTAAATGATTTCAAACCAGATCCAGACAGTTCAGATGTACATAATTACTCTTCGCAGGGCCTTTATGCAGCATTTTAGTGAATCGATTTGGGTGTCGTCCAGTGATGTTGGTGGGCGGCCTCTTTGCATCGTTGGGAATGATCTTGGCATCATTTGCCACGAGCATCATTCACATTTACTTGTGTATAGGAGTCATTACAGGTACTTCGTTTACTCCTTTATTGAGTGACTGATGTCTATCCAGTGACATGTAAACATTTCTATTCTCTGATTCTAGGTCTTGGATTGGCTCTTAACTTTCAGCCATCACTCATTATGCTGAATCGATATTTCAGTGAGAAGCGTCCGCTGGCTAATGGCCTGGCAGCGGCTGGGAGTCCGGTGGCCCTGTGTTGTCTGTCCCCTCTGGGGCAGGTCCTTCAGTATGAATATGGCTGGAGAGGGGGCTTCCTCATCTTGGGAGGGATACTGCTGAACTGCTGTGCCTGTGGGGCTTTAATGAGGCCTTTGCTCCCACCAAAGATGTCAGAGACCCCTGGAATTGAAAACCCACCGGATGATGGCGACAAGAAACCAAAACCCAAACCCAAGATGCTGGACTTCAGTGTTTTCAGAGACCGGGGCTTTGTCATTTACACCGTCGCTGCCTCCATTATGGTGCTTGGTTTGTTTGTGCCTCCAGTGTTTGTGGTGAGCTATGCCAAAGAGCTGGGAAACGAGGACACGAAATCCGCCCTCCTGCTTACCATTCTGGGTTTCGTCGACATTTTTGCACGGCCCACGTGTGGCATCATCGCGGGACTCTCGTGGGTTCGTCCTCGCTGCGTCTACCTATTCAGTTTTGCTGTCTTATTCAATGGCATCACAGATCTGGTGGGCTCCTTGTCTAAAGACTACTCCTCTCTGGTGGTGTTCTGCATCTTTTTCGGCATCTCTTATGGCATGGTTGGTGCTTTGCAGTTTGAGGTCCTCATGGCTGTTGTGGGTACAGAGAAGTTCTCAAGCGCCATTGGTTTAGTTCTCCTGTTTGAAGCCATTGCTGTGCTGGTTGGACCTCCATCTGCTGGTAAGTGTAGAAATTTCATTTTAAACTAAAAATGGCTGATATTGTAGGTTAGCTTCCTCTTAAACTAAAGCAGGGTGAGAAATATACAATTTGTTACTTTATGTCAATAATTTGATTAGCTAAAAACAGGAAGGAGCATTATATGGCTGTGGTACAAAACTGCATAATACACAATGCTCTGCTGCAAGAGTTATATATTTATATAAAAGAAAATTATATTTCACAATATCACTGTTTTTACTGTATTTCTGATCATATATATCTTATAAAAATTATTTATACAACATAATTTCACATTTTTTTGATCAATTTTGTATGTGGACTAAAGGTTTTATGCACTAAATCAGCCTTAACCAACTCGCCAACTAGTCAGTTATGTTATGCATGTCATGTTTTGCACATCCCTAATCATTAAAGGAGCTGTATGCAAAAAAAATATTTCAATTAATCATACATTTTCCCTGATGTCACTAGACATTAAGAAATCATATTCATTTCAAATACTTATCTCACTGACAACAGTAGTCCGGCCAGGATGTTGTCATTTAAAAAGTGAAGTCGCAGCCCTCGACTGATGTTGATGTTGTCAAGTTATGTTTTGTTCTGATGCGTCACCCTCCACCAATCTACCAATCACGGAGTCAGTAGTTTTGTGCCATTTGGGTTGCCAGCTCTTCTCCAGTTACCACAGCTGCAGATACAAACCTGTCGGAATCGGATAAAAAAAATGTCTAAAGTTGCGAAACCCCAAAAACTCGATATGAATCTGAAATACATTGTTACAAAGTCCGAAATAAATAATTAACAGAAAAAAAAACTCACTGTGTAGTAGGGTTGGGTATCGTTCGAATTTGAATGATTCTTATTCCGATTCCGATTCCTTGTTTCGATTCCGGTTCCTAACGATTCTCGATTCCGATTCTTTTGAGAGGCAGGGTCAAAAAAGTTTAGCTAACCTTGTTAACCAATGGTATTTCTGAAGGAAATAATCCTTTCTGAAGGAAATACTCCTTCTGTCACAAATACTCCTTTTGTCACAAATTTAGCATTTTGCCGAGATTTCGTTATTTTTAGAAAAGTGAAGCCACACTTTGGACCACCGACGTAAGCTACTCATGTTCGACTCGCGCGGTTATGCCAACACTTCCGAAAGACGCTTCTTCTTTGGTGTTGTTCAGCGGTTTCTTCTTCCGCTCGGCGGACTGTGAATATCGAAACTAGGAATCGAAATTTTAACTTTTGAACGATTCCGGGAAAAATGAAAAGTTAGTCCCGGTTCCAATCGATACTCGATTCTCGATACCCAACCCTACTGTGTAGGACTCGTCGCTTGCCATTGGAAGCTTCTTGTAGCAGCCTACATTCCTGCTGGAACCTGCAGCATATCTGGCAACCTTGAGTCAAGGGCAAAGGTGGGGATACACCCTAATTCGAAAGTGATTGCAGTACCAGTTTTGGCCACAATCTTGCATACAGCTCCTTTAAACCTTGATACACTTACTGTAATCTATTGAGTCTTTGAATGCCGTTGAAACCTTGTTCTCCCTTTGTCAAGGGCGCCTTTTGGACTTCACTAAGAATTACATGTATGTCTTCCTGCTGGCTGGGATTGAGGTTGTGTTGTCAGCTTTAGTGCTGGCCATATGCAACTTCCTGTTCATAAAAAAGAAGCCCGAGGCACCTGAGGCTGCAGTGGAGGCTGGAGAGACAGTCAAGGCAAAGAATCACTCCTGTACACCAACCATAGAGGAGCCACACAAGACCAGTGGAAACTCAGAAAAGCCAAAGAACCCGGGTGATCCGAGACCTCAGAGTGTGGTGGAGGATTCAACAGAAGTGGAAACATTTCTCAAAGTTAAAGATGGGCAGAAGATGAACGTCGAAAGTAGTCCAGAATCTGACCTCTGAAGGACATCAAGACTTTGAGGTTTTCTGCTTACGAAAAGGTTGTGAAGACACAAACCAGAGGAGATTGAGAGTTGCAGTGTTAATGTGTGTCACTGTGTGTAGTCTGATGTGATATCCTGATGTGTGTGCTGTTTACTGACAGATGAATATTTAATCAATAATAGAGGCCTACACTGCACTCATGCTGTTCTAAATATCGCATTTGCACTGCCACACGGAGATCTGGACAAGCCACTCTCTGTACGTCTGTAGCTCAAAACCACAGACATTTCTTTGACTTACACCTACGTTAACTAGGTTAAAGGTGCTGTAACGAATTTTCTTATGCAATGGTTTGGAGAAAATTATTTTATCCACTGAAATGACTACCGAGATATCACACCGATCTCTGTGACAGACATAAACGGTAAAAGAAAAATTGGCTCCGGTCAGAAGCTTTTTTTTAGCCAATCGGAAAACATTTGAAAGCGCTTTCTGCCGGCCAGTCAGTCCATAGATGACAAATCGGACACTGAATGTGATAGATTAACTTGGAAGAGCAGCTTTCATGAGTTTGGAGGGGTGCAAAATGTTCGCAATTTTGGCTTACACAAGTGCTAAAAGATCAAAAAGCGAACGGAACAAAAACGGACCAGGGACATAGAAAATATGAGTTAAGGTTTTAATTGCCCCTTTTAAATTTAAGGAACACTTGAATATTGCTTGGTCACCATGGTTACACCAAAACTGCAGGGTTTGGGAAAGAAGAGGCGTGTTGCAAGGGACATTTTGAAGAAAAAAAAATGGTTTGCTTATGAAGCCAAATTTGCAAAATAATGATGTCCACAGATAAACGAGCCCGATCTCATAAAAGTTCGTATCTATAGCATGGATGTCATTTTTTGTGGCATTTATATGGCAAAAACAGTTTTTGCGTGTATATGGTATGTGTTTTTCGCGTGCATATGATACGCACTTTTTGGCGTATAATACGCACAAACTCGCCACCCCCTCCCCCCTAAACCTACCCCAGGGTTTTTTAGTGCGTAGCATATGCATGCAAAAAAACTATTTTTGGCGTATAAATGCCACGAGAAATGACATTCGTGGTATAGATGCGCATCTTCATAAGACTGTGTTGGATAAACCATTTATAATAAATACTGCAGCATTCCATAAAAAAGAAATCTTTTGTTTTGATTTCATGGTGACTTAAATATCATTACAGCACCTTTGACTAAGAAAACATCACAAAACTCAAGTCGACTGCTATCATCACAGGAACAGAAAGTCTGATCATACTCATTGATATCAGAACAGACATCAGATGAAGTTTCTACTTCTCACACAAAATGCACCTTCTGTTTAAGCGCTTTTGTAATAGTATGTCCCTATCTCTAAGCGATTATACTTTGGGACCTCATGCAATATGTGAACTGCTTTGTTTTTGTGCGTTGTGAGCAGTGCGGTCCACTGGCTTAAATTGACGTACTGTTATATTCCTTTAGTATTATTAGAACATTCCTGATAGAAAGCTACTGTAATCCTGCTGGATTAGCACCTGCCACACTTCACCTTATATTTCTCAACGTCAAAGGACAGAAACAGGTCCGCTGAAAAGCGTATTGTTAGTTCAATATGATTGTATTAGTTTGTATTGTGAATTCCTTTTCTGACACTGTACTTTTAACTCGTCACTGCTATGCTGAGATTGTCAGTGTAGTGAAGTAGAGAGCAGGTATCTCTGCATTTATGACTTCGTTTGAAGAGTCCTTTAGCAATATTTGCATTTACCTGTTTTTTCTCCAACTCTGAATGTATCAAACCCGAGCTGTACAATAGTTTAATCTCAACAAATTATTTTTAATATTCACCAAAAATGAATGCAAACCTAAAAGAAAACTCAAACTCAATTGATATCATGGTGAAATTGTTTCTTTTATTTTTAGAAAATGATGACAAAAGCATGCAGTGTCTCACTGTTTTGTTGTAATAGAAATGAGGTTTGACAACACTGCCTAGTGGCATTAGATCTAATTTTATACCAGCATCAGATCCACCACTGGTCAAACTACTTACCAGATTGAATATTTGCAATTATATATATATATATATACACAGTGCAGCTATGAGAAATTTAGACTCAGTTACCCCAGAATCTGCCAAACTGCCCTTCCACTGTGCCTATCTGAGTCAGGCTGGGAAATATTTTGTATTTTTTTCCATAAGTTTAAATTTAAGAATGATTTCGATTAAGAATCTGATAGAATTTGATAATGACCTCTCCTCTGTCTGCTGAAAATATAAAACCAAATCTGCTCAATAAATGTTGAATACACGTCAAAGTTGTCTTTTCAAATGTTTCTCCACGGGCAAACTGAGCCATATACTGTACAAAAGTCATTTATTAACCAGTCACTTAATCAGTTCATAGTGACAATAGTCATACTCACCTAATAAGACTTTCGTTCATCATTGAAATACATTGATCATTTTAATAAAGCCTAAGGGATTTCTGTTCCACCATTAAAGTCTATCTATACCACCAAAACGTTTTATACGTCAATTTCTGAAGCTCTATGTGCGCTGTTCAATCGATCACGTCTCTTCGGAAAACCTGGACTAAACCGCTCGAATCATAAGGTCCACTTGTGAGATCTCTTTATTTAACGTTTTTAAGTATTAAAGTTCGTGTTCCACACTCAATTTCCCAGGTTTTATTATAAACATCTTAATTTATGTTTCGAAGACGAACAAAAGTCTCACAGGTCGGGAACATGTGGGGTGGGAATTTCTAAGAGGGGGAGAGAAAGAAAAACGAATACAATTTACAAGTACTTAATTTATTTACACATTTTAAAATACACAAATACAGTGGCAATACAAATGAGGAAAAAAACCTTCCAGGGAAGGAAGATTTCTATAATTCCACCTGATACAGCACAGTGTGATGCAGAAGGACTGGCCAAGCAGTCGTGTGTAGAAGAATGAACCAGAAAAATGAAATGGAGAAATCCATAATAGCTCGGTCCCGACAAAGTGTACTTGTGCCTACATTTAAACACCACCAGTACTGGAGCGGCTGTTTCTGTGAGACCACCAGTGGAGAGAAAATTACTAACTTATCAAATCTAGAACGGAACAAAGTCCCTCTCACCTCTCTAAGCACTAGCCTTTTCCCCAAACTCACGATACACACACACACACACAGACAGTGGCTATGAGAAAATGGTACTTTGCCATCACTAGAAACATCCTATATACATGACAACAGAATTTTCAGAGTTTCACCACTAGACCCCCCACCCCATGACTACAGAAAAAGCCTACGCTCTACTATGCTGAATGATATGGACAGGCAAGCTCACCTTCCATGTCCTCTGTGACTTATAGCACCAGTAAGTCAAGGGACCACACTTCTGAAATAAGGGAAAAGTAGTACTAAAAGCATCGGTAATACTCAGTAAATAAAGTTGAAGGAAAAAAAAAAACCTGCATCTCAATTGTTAAAAGGTTCAGTCAAAAGAAAATCAAAAAGAAATCAGGCATGGCTTAAATAATGGCTGGTGTTCTCTCATTGAGACAAGCTGGCATTCCAAACCCAAACACTAATGTGAAAAGAAAAAAAAGTGCCAGTTTGTTTCAACATATTCCCAAACCTGTCAGATTACCAGGAGTTTTTCCAAGTTTATACCCTCTGGTCAAAAAAACAAAAAACAAAGCCCTTTTCTCATTATTAGACTTCCTAATCTGCTTTAAACGTATTTTCGTGACACTGTCCAACAGTCTTGTCCCAACCACGTGTGCCTGTGTCACTGTAAAAGCACTAAGCTTAGTTCAGGGGGTAAAAAAAGAAACAAAACAGCAACATTAATAACATCAACAACTCTACAATACAGGCATTTCACAGCTTTCGAGAAACAAAAGAAAAGCTTAGGGAATGCAATAAAAAAACAAAACAAAAAAACACAATGACCAAACCTAGAGTTGATTAAGAGGGCCAGGTTGCTTGGCGCAAAGAAAATAAAAAATAATCTAAAAAGCTGTAACTGTATAAAGGTGGTACTGTGGGAACAACTATTCGAAGCATTGCTGTATGATTCTCCACCTGGCCTCCCGTATAATAAACTACAAAAAGACGTAAAAGTGACTGTCTTCATCCTGCCACATTAACGAACAGGCTTTCAAACAATTCTATTCCATTAAGCTTAACGCTGTTAAACGAACAAAAAGATAAGATTCATCTGCAAAAGACCGTAGCCAGTGTGAAATCAATTTAATCTCTGTTGTACATGATCAAAAAGACAAAAATAAAATGGTACGTCACGAAAAAAGTCAATGGCTATCAGTACAGCTGCATTCCGAGCTGTGTAAAAGTATTTTTTTGCAACAGGAGAAGGTGAGCCACACTAACAGAGCCATTATACATGGCTTTAGCCAAGACGCTCCTGCTTTGCAAAGAGGCCTCTGGACGGCAGGAGGACGGCCCTCTCCTCCTGGTGTGTGTCGGAGGGCCGAAGGCAGCGATGACCGAGAATCACGCCCCCCGCCCCGTCCCTCCCACCTTGCCAGCGATTGTCTGGCAGAAAGTGATGTTAACAAGCACAACTGATGTGCTTTTTTGGAGATAGAGTAGGTGTGGATGTGAGGAAACGTTTGTGTGGTGTATGTGGCAAAAGAAGAAAAGAAAACCAAAAACTGTCCATCTCTCAAGTTTTGCGTGACTCTCAAGTGTGTTTAATTGCATTAAGAGGAAGAAGGAAATTAAGTCTCTGTTTTGATTTGATTTGCTGAGGTTGATTTCACATGGTTAGAGGCTGCTGGAGAAGCCCTAGTGCAGATCAGGGCTGTGGTTGGTCTGCTCTTGAGGCGTGTGGAGGGTCTCATCGAGGTACGGCAGACTGCAGGCCGCTTGGGGTGACGCGAGAAAGAGCCTGGGGTGGAGAGGAGAAACCGACACATCAGTTTAGAAGCGCCGCGTCATACAAAAGCAAACTGACGCTGAGAATTTTAGGCTGTTCACACAGTCAGTGTTTGGGAGTGACAACTGCTTGTGGCGTGATGTTAAAAAGGACATGACGTCTTTATGAGCGTCACCAAATCCCTTCTGTAACTCTTGCATAATGCCTGTAACCACAGCATCAGATAATAATAGCAAATAAAGAAATTGAACTTGAATAAGACACTACTGTTCAAAAGTGGTGCTCAAGAAACATTTTCAATGTTTAAAATAGTTGTGCAGCATAATATTTTTGTGGAGACTTCTTCGATGAACAGCACTTATTTGAAATAATTGTTTGGGAACAAGATAAATTCCTTTACTGTCACTTTTGATCAATTTTCCTTGAGTCGTGCTGAATAAAAGTTTGACATGTCTTTAAGACAAAGAAAGTCAATAATGTGACATTAGCTGTCAACTGTGGTTCTGTTCACACAGCATCAACTTAAAATGCTCTATAAATTTGGTTGTGCCTTACAAATATTTCAGACTGTCCATATTTAAGATAGTATTTGGTTATAGAAAATAAAATTCACTTTCTTTTATAACAAGTTGTGCATGAATGAATCATATTTAACACTCCAAACAGGACTGACAACTATATGTAACCCAGTAGGTTATAAAAAATGCTGGTAATACGCTCTCAATTTATTAGTTTGTAATTTAATTCACTTGAGAAATAAAATGTGAATTAACTTCTCATCTGTGTTAGCGAGTGCAAGGTATTTGTTCCTTTAAGAATGCGCGTGCATGAGATGCAAGTTTGATCTAGGGGTACAGGGGGAAAAACGTGGTATTAACCATCATGTTAGGTGCTTTTTTATTTTATTGGTTTCAGGGAGTTAAGTCCCACCCTCGCAGGGTTTTTGAACGATTTGAGTGGTGGTACGGGAGAGATTAAAAAAAGAAAAGAAAGACGGGAGAAGGAGAGACGAGTTTATGTGAACAGTGATTTTAATTGACGATTTATAAGTTAAATCATCTTTAACTGCAATGTAGATCCGAGATATGAATCGCCTGTGTGTTTGTTGGTGTTTATAGCCTGTGTTTTTCCCCGTGTGGTTAACCTGCCGTGCGGGCGTGTATCCGAATTTCTCCGGTCAGTCATCACTGCATATTAGCGCATTGGAACGTGTAACCTAACCAAACTGTTACCGTATCAAAGACTATTTATTGCTGCGGTTTCCGGACAACTGAGGACCAGATAGCGCCCCAAGTAACCGTGATATTTGGGGTTCCTCTGGCGCCGCGGGAGGTGTAGTGCGTTCGGCCAACGAGCGAGCGAGAGGACGAGGAGCTGCGCGCGGCCGGCTGCTGGAATCGCGGATACCGCATTTGTTCTCACGCGGAATTGGAGGTATTTGTTTTGTTTTAGTTGTGCTCAGGAGAGTGAAGGGGCCATTTGTCGTTTTCCCGGCCACCACGAACACAAGCCACGATTCAGGCCTGCAACGGGGTGGGTTGATTGTGTGTGTGTGTGTGTGTGGGCCCACAACTGTTTAATCTGAGTATTTTGTGTTAAACATTGCACGGATAACGGGAACTATTCAGAGTATTTCTGTTTATAATTAGGAAGTTATCTTGGGTTTTACTTTATTGGGTATACGGCTAATTTATATTGTTTTTTTTGGCCGGTATTCTAATTCCTGTGCGTTTGGCATCAGAGTTATTGTCCTTCTGGGACTGAATTGTGATCCAGTTAAAGTGAGGATAATTGCGTGAATATTTCACACATTTAAATTAATTCCTTGAGCCATTTAATATTCAACATTTCTATTTCAATTAAATCTTATTTTGTTCTGTAATTTTACTTGTGTTATTTCTTGAAAGTGTCGGTTTATGCTATTGTTTAGGGGGTGATACATTTAATTTGAGTAACATAGTACAAGGAGAGAAGAGCTTATCATTTAAGTTCTAAAATTCAAATTTACTTCACTTAGTGACACCAGAGGGGCCTAACGTCAACATCTGTAGGCATATAGTAAGTGAACTTGGGGCGCTGTTCTCTATCTAGTTACGAGAAGATCAGGTAGGGGGCGCTACATAACGTGGGGGCTCGTCCGGGATCTCCCTCTGTGAGTCACACCATAGTTTGCTGCAAGAAAGAAGAAAAATACAGAAAGTTAGTTCCAAGCACCCCTGTAATTAACTGGAAAGTGCATAAAGTGTTAACATGGCTCTGACAAAAGACTATAGTCTCCAGGCAGAGTTGGCCAACTGGTGCAAAGATCTTAGCATTGAAGAGACCCATGCCTTAATGCTGTTAAACGTACCTGTTCACACCGAAGTGGCCGAAATTGAAGAGGTGATGGAAGCAGTAAAAGCTCTGGGGAGAGTTCGTGTAAGGGACACGAAGGAAGGACCCACTTCACATTACCTGCTGGTGTTGTGTGAGTGCAGACAAGCCATTGACCCAAAGCGCATACCGCCTGAAGTGTCCAGGGGAGAAAAGAGAGAGCCCTGGACAGTCGTAGTAATGCAGACCACAGAACCCACCCCTGACGATGTTTCTGCAGAGTTTACGGAGAAGTTAGCAAAGTTCCTGATGGAAGAAGGAAAGTCTCTTAGCGATGTACATGCTTTGATTTCTCCACACAGGGCCACTGACAGTTCCCCTGAGTCAATCATACGCGCCATGGGCGAGGTGCTGGAAAAGACCGTAAAGCACTCGAGTGACAACAACACATACCGACGCCTGCGTACCTTTTCAGCTGTAGTTCCAACCCCCATGGGTGAGGAGAATATGGAAAACTGGATGGACCAAGCCAGACTGCTGGTAACTGAGTGTGACTGCTCTGAAAAAGAAAAAAGACGCCGCATTGTGGAGAGCCTCAAGGGACCTGCCTTGGATATTGTAAGAGCGGTCAGATTCTCTGATCCTGAAGCGAGTGCTGCGCAGTACTTGGAAGCATTGGAGAGCACCTTTGGATCATCTGAGTCTGGTGAGGATTTGTATTTCAAATTTCGTCTTATGCGCCAGGGCACGGGGGAGGCTTTGTCTGAATTCCTGAGAAGGATGGAGAAGACCCTCAGCAAAGTAGTGGAACGAGATGGACTGACCCTTAGTATGGTTGATAAAGTACGAGTGGAACAGCTGATTAGAGGGGCTGTGAATTCTGACATGATGTTGCTCCAACTGAGGCTGCGAGAAAGAAAAAATCACCCACCTTCTTTCCTGAGTCTGTTGAAGGAAATACGTGAGGCGGAGGAGAGTGAATTGGCTCGCCACAGAGTGTCTGCAAAAGCCAAGGCCATTCACTTCCATGAAGAGGAAAGAGCCAGCACATCAGTTATCCAGGAGCTCAAGGCCGAACTTCAAGAATTAAGAACCCAAATAAGTGGAGTTGAGCACCAAACCGTTTCTACTTCATCATTAGCGATTAAAACTAAAGAAAAACCAATCAAAAAGACTGAAAAAAATGATGATTCAGAGATTCATGAGTTGAGGAAACAGGTCCACCACTTACAACAGCAGTTAGCTGTTCTGAGTGTCAGTTCTACTCAATACTCACCTCAGGTTACAGAGCAGCGACCAAAACAGTCACTGCAGTCCCAGTCTGTTTCCACGCCTTTAAGATACAAGCCAGCCAGAACAAGAGATGACTACTTCTGCTATAGGTGTGGAGAAGATGGTCATATCGCAACGAAGTGTCAAGCTCCCCAAATTCTGATCAGGTGATCCAGAAGCTGATTCGTTCTCTAAGGCAGGCAAAGAGTGGGAAACACGAGGTGGATGACAATATCACTGCCACAAACCAAGCTTGTTTCTCCAAAAAGAGCCAGGCCGCCATCCAGGAATCTAGCCGTATTCCTAAAGGACTAGTAGGACCAGCATCCACGGTAGACGTGAAGCTTAATGGCCGGGTATGTCAAGCACTGTTAGACAGCGGATCCCAAGTGACGATTGTGTTTGAAAGCTGGTATTCTGAGAACTTGGCTGATGTGCCCATTCACCCCTTGACAGGATTATCCATATGGGGGCTCAGTTCTTCCAGTTACCCTTATAAGGGATATATCATAGTGGATGTCACCTTTCCCGCCTCTGTCACCACAGTGGAGGAGCCATTGTCCATCCTGGCTCTTGTATGTCCTGAACCCCAAGGTCCTTCCCAATTACCGGTTATTATCGGTACCAATGCCAGTTTTTTCAAACGCCTTGCTGCTCTCAGCCAGGATACCGACGGATCCAGTGTTGCACATGCTTTGAGAATCCAGACCCGACACCCTGAAATCCATCTGCCACCGAAGCAAGAGACTGAAACTCTTCCTGATAAACCTGAAGGAAAAGTCCGTTGGATAGGACCGGGGAATTGTATAGTTCCACCAAGGGGAGAAGTATGTGCTATCTGTAAAATGGAGACCGACAAGCCTTTAAGAAAAGAGATCTTTGTGGTAGACACTCCTGAGGACTCTAGTCTTCCAGCTGGAACATTCATTACCCCCGTGGTACTCCCATTTTCAGCAGTAGAAGGGCAAAATATTCAAGTGTTGGTCCAGAATGTAACATCAAAAAATATCTCCATTCCAGCTGGAACCGTAATCGCCAATGTGTATCCGACTGACACACTCACCGTACGGTCAGGAGAGCAGAGCTCCCAAGCCATAGACCCAAGCTTGTTTAATTTTGGGGAGTCATCCATTCCTGAGGTCTGGGAACGGAGACTGCGTGAAAAGTTGTCAACCAGAGGTGATGTGTTTTCTACCGAGGAATGGGATGTTGGATTAGCTTGCGGGGTTGAACATCACATCAGACTGAAAGATACCAAACCATTCAGAGAACGCTCCAGACGCATTGCTCCTGCGGACATCGAGGATGTACGACGTCACATCAAAGACCTGTTAGAAGCAGGAATAATAAAGGAGTCAAGGAGTCCGTACGCATCGCCCATTGTGGTTGCGCGGAAGAAGAGTGGGGCAATCAGAATGTGCATCGATTATCGAACACTAAATGCTCGTACCATCCCTGATCAGTACACCACTCCCAGGATTGACGATGCCCTGGACAGTTTGGCTGGTAGTAGATGGTTTTCTGTACTGGACCTCCGCAGTGGATACTATCAAATAGCCATGGCGGAAGAAGATAAAGAGAAGACAGCGTTTATCTGTCCCCTGGGATTCTTCCAGTTTGAACGGATGCCTCAAGGGATCACTGGAGCTCCCGCCACCTTCCAGCGGCTCATGGAGAAAGCGGTTGGTGACATGCATCTCCTTCAAGTAATAGTATATCTGGATGATATCATTGTGTTCGGACGCACCCTTGAAGAACACGAAGAGAGGCTGTTAAAAGTCCTGGACCGTCTGAGAGAATGTGGCCTGAAAGTGTCAATAGATAAGTGCCAGTTCTGCCAGTCTCAAGTTCGGTATGTGGGTCACATTGTGTCAGCTGCTGGAGTATCACCAGACCCAGCCAAGGTGGAAGCTGTAACATGCTGGAAAAGACCCACTGACCTAAAGACATTGAGGTCATTCCTGGGGTTTTGTGGATTTTACCGTCGATTCATAAAGGATTACTCCGCCATTGTAAGGCCTTTAACAGAGCTCACTAAAGGTTACCCGCCAACATCTGGGCAAAACAGCAAGTCAATTGATGGCAAGATATACTTCAGAGTATCGGAACCCTTTGGAGAGCGTTGGGACGACACTTGCACAGCAGCGTTCCATAAAATCATCGACTGTCTCACACATGCCCCAGTACTTGCCTTTGCGGATCCTGCTAAGTCTTATGTACTGCATGTAGACGCTAGTCTGAGTGGACTGGGGGCCGTTTTGAATCAGGAGCATTCTGGAGGACTGAGGCCCGTGGCCTACGCGAGCCGGAAACTGAGTGCCTCGGAACAACGATACCCCATACATCAGCTGGAGTTCTTGGCGCTCAAGTGGGCGGTAGTGGATAAGTTCCACGACTACCTATATGGAGCCCAGTTCGTGGTAAAGACCGACAACAATCCCCTGACCTATGTGTTGTCAAGTGCCAAGTTGAGTGCGACGGGTCATCGCTGGTTAGCTGCCTTAGCTACTTATAACTTCAGCTTGCAATACAAACCAGGAAATTCCAACATCGATGCGGATGTGTTGTCTCGCTACCCATGTGAATCAACTGCTTGCCCTGAATGGAAGGAGATACCCAAGTCAGGGGTAAGAGCCATCTGTCAGTTAGCAGTGGTTGCTGAAAATGGAGGGGCGTCATCCCGACTGGTGGAACCCTTGGGTGTCTTACCTCAGAGTATTCCTGATGCTTTTTGTTGTCCCACAGCTTTGGGTCTTGGTCCGTTGGAACAGCTGAGTAATGCAGAGTTGCAGAAAGCACAAGAAGAGGACCCCGTAGTTGGGGTAGTAAAGCGAGACGTAGAGTCGGGAAAAATACGCACCGGTGCTAGGAGTTCTGATGCTACCATCGCTCTGGTACAGCGACAGGGAGACAAGCTACAGATAAAGAGTCAACTTCTGTACCGAATTACCAAAAGTGCCAGTGGTAGCGAAAAGATACAACTTGTCTTACCTGAGAAGTACTGGTCGACTGTGTTGCACTCATTACACGATGACTCGGGTCATTTGGGAGTGGAGAAAACCACGGAACTCATTAAGGACCGTTTCTATTGGCCCAAAATGTCTGCATACATAGAGCAGTATGTTAAGGATTGTGGCCGTTGTGTCACAAGAAAGACATTACCCAAGAGGGTTGCTCCACTGAATCACATAACCAGCAGTGGGCCATTGGATTTAGTGTGCATCGACTTCCTGTCGATTGAGCCAGACTCAAAGGGTATGGGTAATGTTCTCATAGTAACCGACCATTTCACCCGTTACGCTCAAGCGTTCACAACCAAAGACCAGAAGGCTATGACGGTGGCTAAGGTGCTGTGTGACAAATTCTTTATTCACTACGGCTTACCCTCTCGGATTCATTCAGATCAAGGTCGGGATTTTGAGAGTGGTCTCATAAAAGAGTTACTAAGTATGCTGGGGATTCGAAAATCCAGAACGTCTCCCTATCATCCACAAGGAGATCCACAGCCGGAAAGGTTCAACCGGACACTTCTTTCCATGCTGGGTACCCTGAATCCGGCAGAAAAGAACCGATGGAGTCAGCACATTAACAGTTTAGTACACGCTTACAACTGTACTAAGAACGAGGCCACTGGGTTTTCCCCTTATTATCTTCTGTTCGGAAGAGAGGCTCGTTTGCCAGTGGATGTGTGTTTCGGGACTTCGCCTGATGGAAAGGGAGCAGGAAGCCATCGACAGTATGTGGAAAGAATGAAATCAGACTTACAGAGAGCCTATCAGTTAGCCACCGAAGCTGCCCAGAAAAGTCAGCAAAGGAACAAACGGTTGTATGACAAGCGAGTGAGACACCAGAGCTTGACTGTGGGAGATCGTGTACTGACACGAAACCTGGCTGTGACTGGAAAGAACAAACTTGGAGACAAGTGGAATTCTGTGCCTTACCTGGTGGTGGAAAAGTTGGAGAACTTACCTGTGTACCGTCTGAAACCTGCATCCGGCGTGGGAGGTGTGAGAACATTACACCGAGACCATCTCTTGCCAGTTGGGGACCATGTGAGGTTGGCAGATACTGGAGAACTTACCAGAGTTTCTGCTCCAGTGGAGACCAGGCACATATCTGGGGAGAGAAAACGGAGAAGAGAATTAGGGGAAGGAAATATGGTCATGACAGGGTGTGAATTGAGTAACCTCTCTGACAGTGAAGAGGATGAAGTGTGGCATTACTGCGCGGGTAGAGTGGAGAACCAGCACCCGCCAGAGTGCGTTACACTGTTGGACTCTACCGTGGATGGTAAAACTGACAACTGTGGAGGGGACTTGGATATACCTCATGCCGCAATGGCCGAGCCGATACCCAATGAAGAGGGCTCTGAAGAGTTGCCAGATGGGAGTTCAGAGACACTGGGAGATCCTGGTTTAGAAGGGGGAGAGCTTGAAAGAATTACTTCCACCGAAAAGGTAGTAGAGACCGTTAATTCCAGGCCTAAAAGAGAGATAAGACCTGTAGTCAAGCTAAGCTATGATTATCTGGGACAGCCCACTAACCGACCTTTAACTCTAATTCATAGAGGGATGGTAATAAATGTAGAGAGTGGGGAAGAGTCAGAAGGGAAAGCCTGTAACACTATGTGGTGTCACCCTATGGCACAGTGTGTTCGTTGTACTCGGGTAAACCCTTCTACTGAGCCTAGAGTCACCATTAAGGTGTTGAGATGTAATCTCATGGGGTCATGAGACGTTTAGACGGGGGAGCATGTAACCCAGTAGGTTATAAAAAATGCTGGTAATACGCTCTCAATTTATTAGTTTGTAATTTAATTCACTTGAGAAATAAAATGTGAATTAACTTCTCATCTGTGTTAGCGAGTGCAAGGTATTTGTTCCTTTAAGAATGCGCGTGCATGAGATGCAAGTTTGATCTAGGGGTACAGGGGGAAAAACGTGGTATTAACCATCATGTTAGGTGCTTTTTTATTTTATTGGTTTCAGGGAGTTAAGTCCCACCCTCGCAGGGTTTTTGAACGATTTGAGTGGTGGTACGGGAGAGATTAAAAAAAGAAAAGAAAGACGGGAGAAGGAGAGACGAGTTTATGTGAACAGTGATTTTAATTGACGATTTATAAGTTAAATCATCTTTAACTGCAATGTAGATCCGAGATATGAATCGCCTGTGTGTTTGTTGGTGTTTATAGCCTGTGTTTTTCCCCGTGTGGTTAACCTGCCGTGCGGGCGTGTATCCGAATTTCTCCGGTCAGTCATCACTGCATATTAGCGCATTGGAACGTGTAACCTAACCAAACTGTTACCGTATCAAAGACTATTTATTGCTGCGGTTTCCGGACAACTGAGGACCAGATAGCGCCCCAAGTAACCGTGATATTTGGGGTTCCTCTGGCGCCGCGGGAGGTGTAGTGCGTTCGGCCAACGAGCGAGCGAGAGGACGAGGAGCTGCGCGCGGCCGGCTGCTGGAATCGCGGATACCGCATTTGTTCTCACGCGGAATTGGAGGTATTTGTTTTGTTTTAGTTGTGCTCAGGAGAGTGAAGGGGCCATTTGTCGTTTTCCCGGCCACCACGAACACAAGCCACGATTCAGGCCTGCAACGGGGTGGGTTGATTGTGTGTGTGTGTGTGTGTGGGCCCACAACTGTTTAATCTGAGTATTTTGTGTTAAACATTGCACGGATAACGGGAACTATTCAGAGTATTTCTGTTTATAATTAGGAAGTTATCTTGGGTTTTACTTTATTGGGTATACGGCTAATTTATATTGTTTTTTTTGGCCGGTATTCTAATTCCTGTGCGTTTGGCATCAGAGTTATTGTCCTTCTGGGACTGAATTGTGATCCAGTTAAAGTGAGGATAATTGCGTGAATATTTCACACATTTAAATTAATTCCTTGAGCCATTTAATATTCAACATTTCTATTTCAATTAAATCTTATTTTGTTCTGTAATTTTACTTGTGTTATTTCTTGAAAGTGTCGGTTTATGCTATTGTTTAGGGGGTGATACATTTAATTTGAGTAACATAGTACAAGGAGAGAAGAGCTTATCATTTAAGTTCTAAAATTCAAATTTACTTCACTTAGTGACACCAGAGGGGCCTAACGTCAACATCTGTAGGCATATAGTAAGTGAACTTGGGGCGCTGTTCTCTATCTAGTTACGAGAAGATCAGGTAGGGGGCGCTACATATATCATTCTGCTGTGTGAACATAGTTTTAGCCATTGTTCCCCTATTCCCATGAATCATCCCAGTCTATGTCATGGGAATGTGTAGGATACCACCAACTTAAAATTATGGCTCTGAGACCCCCGTTTACAATCTGGTATGAAGATCAGCATCGTGCACAACCTTGAAGGACTGCCTATTCACATGTCAATCAACTACAGCATTGAAACAAAAGTTTAAAACTTTGCTGATTATATATACGACTCGTAAGCAAAAATAAAAGTGCACTTACAACATGCACAAGACTTTTATTTATTTTTTTCTCTCGGGTCAGCAGAGATAGATTTCTCTTAATACCAGGTGTAAACAGTCTACTTACAGTCAGTGCTCAGAATCACCATTTTCAGATTCATGATGTCACGCTTTCAGCTTCATAATGAATTTTGGCTTTGTGCCCTTGGGATTAAAGGTCGTAATCACATTTGTTTTCCAATTTTGTTCGACAACACTAAGCCTGGGTCAATTTAACTTCTTAAATATACAGTTCTTACTAGTGATGCACCAAAATGAATTTAATGAAAATTTGGCCAAAAACTGTCACTCAACACTAAAGAGCGTCAAAACGGCATTTATTTGAATTTTGATATAAAATTGACCATTTAAAATCTCTGACTTTGTTTCAAATCAGAAGTAACAAAGCTTACCGCAATTAATGGATGGTAGGCATGCTAAAATTAGGCTAATTTAGGCTCGTTTAGTGTTTATGCATCAACCAAAAAAAAAATAAAAATAGCATTACTAAAACATTAAAATGACAATCAATCAATGTAGTCAACCCCAGCCCAAGATTACATGTTTTCCTATTGTAGTTCATCCATATGTGCACAAGATAATTGAACCATTGTTTTGTTCAATAATTTCGGCCTTCCAAAAAGGCTAATTCATTTTCAGTCAAAACATTTTGGATGGCTAAAATTTTGGTGCATCATTAGTTCTTATGGGGTTTAGGACTGTCCCAGTCCTAAATACTTTAGGTGGTCCTAGGACCGTCATCTGAGCTCCCCCATGGCCTGGGGAACAAGGGTTAACACCAAACACAAAGGAGGGGAAAAACAATACACTGTATTGTTGATTTCCACTGGAGAACACAAATGGTGGGCAATTTCATAAATGGGGAGGGGCGACATCTAATTGTGTCTGGCATCTTCAGATGCATAAAATCTGAGGTGATTAATTAGGTGGATACATTTTTCATGATCCTCCGTCAAAGGCATGGCAGTGCAGGGGGGCCCACCAGGACTCTGGGGCCAATCATGTGATGGTTGCTCTCTCAGGGCGGGGGTGAATCGGTCTCTGATATTACAGAGGGAACAAAAGAGCTGAAGAGACGAGCCGTTCAGCAAATCTGAGACTCCAAGTAAACATTTCTTTCAGGACACAAAACAATAAATGAAATGGTGGCAGTTGTCTGTAAACTGAGGTCATGAGCAGCAGTTTTACACTTTTTTTTTTCAAACAATTGAAAGCAAAAAGGATTGTAAGTGTAAAGCTGCATTGATATGTGGGCACAGGAGCAGTCCAGATGGTCACACTGCATGCCGGAGACAAGCACTCAGGGTTAAAAGAGGGAGACAGAGAGAGGCATCCACACTCAGGCAACTAGAGGTTACTGACACATCACAGAGTTGAGTGTAGAAACCCAGAGTCACAGGCAAAGAGTGCTGCACAGTACACAATCAAGAGAGCTCTGCTGCACGGCATTTGTGCTTCAGCGATTTTTCATAAGCTGTCCAAACACCAGATTAAAATAATCAATTATTGGGTTTTCTAAATGCATTTGAGTACATGGTAATCACGTGTAGGCTGCTAGTGCTAGCAGTTGTTCAGGACAGTGGGGACATATGGGCAGGTGGGCATATGTGCAGATGGGAACTTAGTCCTTTTTTAGCTCTTATAACTCTTGATCTGATCAAATTTAGGCACTGGGGTTTGGAGATATCTCGGCCAGACATTTACGTGACTAAAAGCGAGGATAATAGTGCAATTGGATACTCGAACCCATCAACAGTTGCAATTATTAGTTTTGTGCAGTTTTTTCTAGCAGGGAAATATTTCTAGACTATCTGAGACTGATGCTTTAGCACAATTTTTGAAGGGAAAAAAAAAAAAAAAAAAAACTCAGTTCAGTTAAAAATGGCTCGGAGGATCACAGTACTGTCCATCTGTGAGTAACGCATCACATCATCTGGTGTTATGAATTACTTTCTCTGCAAGGATTAAAAATACCATTTGAGTCATTAGACTGGGGTGTGAGGTCATAAACTGCTAACCGGGATGAGGCCGGAATCAAGTACACCAGTAGCTGGGATGCTTGCGGTTTTGGTGTAGAACAGTGATCGCCCAATTTTTCAATGGCCCTGGTCCCAGAAGCATTTTTCCTATTAATTTTCCCTAAAGTCATTTCAAACAAATTCCTCAATTGCGAGTCTAAGCTGCAAACCAAACCAATCAGAAGAACCAGGTCTGTCAGGATACAAGCTTTTACTACACTTTTATCGTGGT
This sequence comes from Pimephales promelas, assembly GCF_016745375.1. The sequence continues at coordinate 22,985,597 of NW_024121321.1, forward strand.
CAAAGTAAATCACAATAACGATTTTATGGTGATAGCTATACAAATAATAATAATAATAATATCCGTCAAAGTCATCTTTACCTATTTTGTTTTCTATTTTTTGGCCAATGAATCACACTCAAAATACAAGTGTAAGGAGGTGGACAGAGAGTTTGTAATGCAAAATTAAGGAACAATATAAAACTATTGAGACATTAAGTATTAAAAACAATATTTAGTAGAAGCAAAAAATCAAAAATCCTAAATAACATTCTGTTTGAATAGAATAAATAAACAAATTTGAACAATAAAGCCTCAGTTATCCAGAAGAAAGCTTTTTTTGTTGGGGATGGGAAGGTGTAGGAGGGACTTGGGTCCTATCAGGTACAGTAAATAGCAAATTGTATGTGTATGGGAGGGGGGATTTTTTGGTGGTGTAAATATATTTATTCTGAAGCAATATTTTCAGATTTTACATCCTTAAATCTTCATATTTGTGATATTTACCCCAGACTGTCATTAGAGAATAAAGAGAATTTTTATTACATTATTAAATGTATGCCAAATTCTTACATTTGATCAACAAAATCAGAAAGTGACGATCTGCCTGCTTCATCTGACTTACATTTGGGAATGAAGTAGTGAATTCTCTCTTCATTCTGTGTGAGTGATGTGCTGCATAACAGCCGTACAGCAGTGACATGGGACGGGGAGCATATTACTCAATGCAGGGAAGTTGAGGTAGTCCAGGTTAAAATAAATAAATAAATAAATAAATAAAATACAAAAAGGCATTGTACCCAACTGTCACTCACCCAATGCTGCCTCTCATACCAGAACATGGCGAGCATCTACTTGCCGTGGTGATCATAGGGAATGCTATTCTGAAGTGGGTGGGTGGATGGGTGGAGGGGGGAAACATATTTATTTGTGAAAAAAATCAACAACGTGGCAAAAATACGTTAACATAGCAAATATTCAAATTACCAGAGACTCTGTAGACAGAATTATGACTCTGAGCAGCATGTCAAGAATGTGTGACGTTTTAAAAACAACTCTATGCAAAAAAAGGCCTGAAATATGTGGCAGTGGTTGGTTACACAATACAGTGCTCAACAACAAGGAAGGCCCAATGGCCCGAGGCCAGTGCTTGAGTTGCAACTATCCTTGCAATTTTAACTTTGTACGTCAGTTTTGATGCTTTGCAAATGTAACAATGTTGTTTTGCAAATTTAACTGATGTAAATATCAGCAACGCAACATTTTTAACTGGCAAATTTTTCACTGCATTTCATAATTTTCCAGCAAAAACACTTTTCTTAAACACATATAGCTAGAAAGAAAATCTTATTACAAATATATATTTTTTAAATACGTTATTTCCAAACAATCATAAACAAAGAAGTGGAGATTTCAGACTTGGAGTATGAGAGAAAAATCATCAGCATCAGCCAATGAGATTGCACATTTGCGCCCTTTTACCTTCAAGATTGGGTGCTTATAAAAAGGAAATGACCATATGGATCTGACAGCTTTGTACAGGAGGGGTGTATGTGATGACAGGATTTATAACACCAACTTTTGATGAATTTATGAGAAATCTACAGACCCAAACAGACAAAGTGTCATAAAATAAAAACCTAAATGGGTATTTTGGACTTTCACCACAGGTCTCAAAGACGTCATGTTATTGAAGGCAAATATCCCAAAATCTAAAAATTGACCAGGAGGAGAAAAAAAAAAAAAAAAGTTTTTGCCCCCCGTTTCTCACCTAAACTAGAAGAAGAAAAAAAACGTACTGTTGAGCCCCTTTGCCTGTTTGCTGAAGAACAATTGAGGAGAAGTTTGTTTATAAAGCTCTTCTAACCAAAGCGAAGAAATAAAGACAGGGCCATTTAAGAGCAGCAGAGCAGGCCCAAAGACAGACACTGCTGCCAAACACACAGGCAATGGTGGGCGAGTATTTCATGTCAAAGTTGGTACCTGTGACGTGGACATGCGCGAGGTGTCCTGTCGGCCAGTTAGATCAGAGGAGGAAATGTTGACAGGGGCTCCACGGTGCAATCTCATACTGACCTTCCTCTCTCGCTCCATTCCTGGCACAAAGAGAAGAGGAGAAAGATGCGTCATCAAAAGCATGGAAAAAAAAATGATATAAAACGCACATTGGGTCACGTTCACCAAAACAAAAAGCTTTCGGTTTTCCAATGTCTGAACCACAAAGTAATTACACCAAACTGGAAAAACAGCACTGTGCTGATCTGAGAATAAGCTTTATTTGAATTACAGAAACTGAAGTTTACAAGGACTCTGGTAAAGGTGGCATATGTTGGGTTTGAGTTTTTGAGCAAGGCGAGGAGTCGCAATGACAATGACACTAGTCCAAACTGTGCACAATCGGCACGCGTGGGATGCAGAACTGGCCATGCTGCTCATATCATCTCACTCATGATCTGTGCCTTGCCGTGGCGAGTGAGCTTTTGAACTAAACAGGTCTTGTCTACTTGTGTTTGTGTGTCATATGAATAATATAAATGTGCCCCATACATGGAATAAGAGTGCCTACTCTATGTAGTAAATAGAAAATACAGCAAAAGGCCAACCGCAACATGCATTCGGTTTGTTTCTACCATTTATTAGTAATGACTTACACAGTTTGTTTACTACTTACCTGAGCATTCAGTATTGTCCAATATAACATACAGAATGTGAGGGACATTTTGGGGGGAAAGAATTGCTGCATTTTATCATTTAAACATGACTTTTCATTTAAACAAGAAAATTCTATAATCCAAGATTGCCACCACCATTTGACTTCATACTATGCTAATTCAATGGGAAAATGTAATCCCTACAAAAACTATGGGTCATCCTTAATATTTCTCTAATTTACAGAAAGTCTTTTATCACTTTTGACATTAAAGTGTCAAAATCGAATGTTCTAGGAAAAACATCTGGCACCTAAAGGGTTAAAGGCTGCTAACTAATGCTAACAAGACCAGTGCAGGGTCACTGTTTAAGTGTCTTGTAGGGAGAAATGTCTGTGTGTGTACCTCCACCCTTTGATAAAGCAAACACTTGTCAATTTAAGTCATGTTTAGCAAACATCCTGCTGAGTGTAGTAGCTTGCAACCCTTTAACCACTTCCTTTCAGCTAAGATGACATCAAATGAGGGAGAAAAAAGAAGCTGATGAACACAAAACCTTGAGTTCCCTTTCGAGTCGGTCTCTCGACACTGCGTCACCGTTAGGTGGCGCTGCGGGGTTATCTCTCCTTCATATCAACTGAAGTCTTTTGAAATCTTGCAGGCGAGAATATGCCGACGGATGGCGTACAAGCGCGCGAAAAGAGGCGGGAGGCGGATCGTTTCGCTAGATAAGATCCTAATTCCTCAGCTGGGATCGTGCAAAGACCTTTGAAGCACTTCAAAGCTCTTTGAAAGTGCATTGATTTGGACTTCAACAATTTGGTTACCGTTGAAGTCCACTCTGTGGAGAAAAATCCTGAAATGTTTTCCTCAAACTTAAATTTATTTTCCACTGAAGACAGACAGACAGACAGACTTCGTGGATGGCATTGGGGTGAATTATCAGGAAATTTTAATTTTGAGGTGAACTAATACTTTAAGGATCGAGTCCATCTGAACAAATGACAGGAAACCTTCCGGACAATACTGCGTTGCTAGCCCTGCTTTAGAGCAGCGCTGAGGCGTGGTCCTGCAATGGCCTGCCAGTTTCATGCTTTACCCGCCGCCCACGACGCCGAGCGGCATCAAAGAAAGAATCCGGCTTATTATGCTCTCCCCCCTGGTAGCACTGTGAGCCGAGCACGGAGAATGCAGCTAGTGTCCTCATGTCGGCACAGGTCCCACATGGCATTTCACGTATCTTTCACACGATAATCAGCCCCTCGCGATAAACAGCCCTGGTCTCAGTGCAGCGGTCTATCGTGAGAGTGCTGGGAATTTTTCTCTCCTTACACGACAATCAGCACAGTCTTAGTGCCGTGGTCGGTCAGTGTAAGGAGGACGAAATTCCCGCCACTCACGCAAGATGAAAACTCTCCGGTCTTGGTTCAGTGGTCAGTCGCGAACAAACAGACCAGCTCTTCGCATGCTGCCTATAATGGCTGATTGTACTGAGGGATGTGCAAGTTTAATGTGCCGCCATAAATCATGTCTCAAGTGCTTTCGGTGAGTAATTAACTTTACTTATATTCTAGTTTTGCTACTGAATATGACGTGGGCTCAAAGTTGTCATCACTATGGCTGCTGATGCTGTGCTCATGTACATACTAATATGTGATTATGCCGTTATGTTTCCCAGTATCCTTCGGTGCAACCGGATATTCTGATCTAACTGCGTATATTCACAGTTGTTGTCGCTATGGACGATGACAATGTGCTTATGTACATACTGATTTGTGACTATGATGTTATGTTGCCCAGTATCCTTCTGTGCAACTGGCTATTCTGATCTAACCGCGCTTGCTCACAGTTAATTTGTGTGTACTTAAGCTGAGCAGCTCATTAGTCTGGCCCTTAATATCAGCTGTGAGCACTCCTAGAGGAACGACGCTATTGGATGTGGTTCTACTCTGTGATTGGTGTAGCCTTAACCTGGGCATCTTCGGCCTGATCTTCACCTCTCAAAAGGCAGGATTTTCTGTTCCCGCAGCATCAAGCTGACGTGATACTGAAGTGAACGGTCTGGTAATAATGACGGCTGAGTAACCACTGGAGTGTCTGTAAGGCTTCTTTGCCACGCCCCTCTCCAGTGTGCATTTCAACTCGGTCGTTTAGACCAATGTGAAGTCCACTGCTTGCACTATTAGCTACTGAATATGTAGCTGTATTCACGACACAGCCTTCTGTTATCCATGCTTTCTAATTGGGACTACAGCTGTAGCCCTCGTAAGATCTTGTTTAAAGTCTATGCACCACTACGCTGTTGCTTATTATTCCACACTCTCCATTTCATCAGTCCAGCATCGCTCGAGTTGGGTCTGACCCTCTGACAGCTTGATGCCTGGTGTTTCAATTAGGTCCGGTACTTGACCGGAATGAATGAACCATGTGTACATTCATGAGGGTTGAGAGTGGCTATCTCCTCTCTACTTGAGTAGAATGCGAGTTCTGGATGATCAACTGATCATAGTCCATTCAGAGTGTATTTATATTTCTCTTTTTGGTCAGACAGCCCGTCAGTGGCCTTGTCTTTTGCAAGAGTACTTGGATGGCGACTTATGCCCTCTCTGTTTTAAGCACACTTCTCGCTCTTCTACATGGCCGATTTGTGCTGGACGCTTTAGTCAGTTCTGAGAGTGGTTGTCTCCTCGTTTGTATCGCGATTTGACTTCCAAGAGGATTATTTTTACAACGTGAACTACTTTGGATGTGGTCAAACAGGTCAAGTGACTATTACAACAGTTGTTACACCCCTGCTAATGGTGTTCAACTAGGTTGTTTAGGCGTTTGCAGTCTGCTATTACAGCCATGTGAACACACTGTGTGAATCCTGCACAATACATGTGTTGTCCGTAATGGCACCAGTATTTCTGGTGCCTTCGGGTTTCATCTGCATGATGTTACCACGCTTGTATTATGTTCATGACAGCACCGGCATCGCTACTGCAGCAGACATCAGCACAAGGAGTTGGACCAACCTCCGCCATTATCCGTTCTGCAATGTTTTTGCAGCGGCCAATGCTTGTGCAACTTGCTCTTGTAGCCTCTATGCTGCTGAGCTTATAGGTCTCTGTTACAAATGGAATTATTTTGGCTTGGTCAACGGCTTGGCTTGCTGCCGATCTGGACCTTATACCCAGATTTTATACCCAACGGTGACACAGTGTCAAGAGACCGACTCGAAACGGAATGTCTCCGGTTACCTAACATAACCTCGGTTCCCTGAGAAGAGGGAAGTGTTACTTGTGTGTGGTGTTACGAAGTGTTACGCTGCCGTGTTACTTATCTCAAAGTCTTTGTCGACTGTGCTCTGGTTCAGTCCAAGATTCTAAGGAAATGGCACTCCGTGCCATTATAGTGCGGGCGAGTCTGCCTCTATTTTGCCGCTTGAACGCCATTGGCAAGTGTATTCTTGCCCGTGAGATTTCATAAGGCTTCAGTAGATTTGTTATGCAACCTAATGGCAACGCAGTGTCTCGTTCCCTCCTCTCAGGGAACCGAGGTTACATTAGGTAACCAGAGACATTCTCCAAATCAAAACAAACTTCATCCACAAAAAACAAGCACCAACAGACAACAGTGGACGTCTTACCTGTGTGTGAGGTTGGCGTGAGGGGTGTGGGAGGTGCTACTTCTTGCGTTCCTCTGGGTCTGCCTGAGCTGGAAGGCATCATGCCACGGGCAGCAGGATTCCGCCCATGCCGCAATCTTTCCTCTCGATCCCTCCGCTCTCTCTCTGGATCTTCTGCCGCTCTGTTTGCACCCTGAACAGCGCAACACAAAGCATTAAGTCAAAAAGACCACAATAAAAATTAAGAACAGTTTAAGAAATACAGCAAACATGCAAAGACAACCCATTTGACACTCACAAATTTGAGCATATTCCAGTCAAACACGTAGTCGTATGAAAAGCCTTGCCGGTGAAAAAGGTTCCTGAAGAGCTGTCTCAGGTAAGAATAGTCGGGCTTGTCATCAAAGCGAAGGGATCGGCAAAAGTTGAGGTATGTGGCAAACTCAGCTGGAAACAAACGAAAGGCAGGTTAGGGGTAGGGTAAAAATAAAAAAAAATAAAAAATAAAAAATCAGTCAGGTTTTTCAGATTTAAGGGTCAACTACACTCTGAGGAAAAGAAAGTACAAAATAACAGCATTTATATGAAACAAGAATCTTATATAACATATACATAAGGTTTTTATATATGCTTAAGCAGAAGCTTACATGGGTATCCTTTGCATAGGACTTCAATAGGAGTGGACATTTTTTTCTCACTGATTCGCTCATACTTCTGTCTCTTTGTGGCAGCCTTTAGCCCCTGCCATGGCAGAGAGCCCAGGTTGAAGTACATGAGCACATAGCCAAGAGACTCCAAGTCATCTCGTCTGGATTGCTCTGTGAAAGAAAACACCCATAAACACTATATGTCATTAAAATGGCCTGACCATAACAGGTGAAGTGGCTTGATCATAAATGTTAGGGTGATGACAGAACAGGTCTGAATGTACAAGTGGTATCAATAAGATATATATATATATATATAACCAGTTTTTTCCAGCTGAGGCTTCTGGCGAAGTCATACATGCTTTTATTGGATCCCGTTTAGATTACTGTAATTCTTTGTATGTTGGATTGGAGCAGTTATCCCTTTGTCGGTTACAGTTAGTCCAGAACACAGCAGCTCGAATTCTAACTGGGACTAAAAAGCGCGACCATATTTCATCAGTTTTAGCCACGCAGCATTAGCTTTCTGTTTGTTTCAGGATTGAATTTAAAATTGTATTAATGGTTTTTAAAATCTTAAATGGTTTGCCACAGTCTTATTTATCGGAGCTCTTACATGTCCATACACCTGTCAGAGCGCTGACATCATGTAATCAGTTGCTCCTCGGTGTGCCCAGATCTGGGTTGAAGAATAAAGGTGACAAGAGCCTTTGCAGTGGCTGCTCCATACCTCTGGAATAGTTTACCTATTCATGTCAGGAAAGCTCGGACCATTGTAACATTCAAGACCATTATTATGCCTTGGCTTTCAGTTCAAGTTGAGCTTTGATACCTTGACCTATTGTTTTCTTATTTTTATTGTGTATTGTTTTTCTATTTTTATTTTGAATTTTGTTAAGCACTTCGGTCAATCGTGGTTGTTCTTAAACGTGCTATATAAATAAACTTGAATAAACTTTAAAGTTATAACTATAACTTTTTTCAAAAGATATATTAGGGTACCTATTCCCAAGTGGGTGTTGATGGAAGCGTAGCGAGCAGTGCCAGTCAAGTTTTTGTTCTCGCGGTAAGGGATGTGCTGGTGGGTGCGAGCATCTCTGTATTTCTTGGCCAGGCCAAAGTCAATGATGTAAACAAGGTTGCCCTTCTTCCCCAGGCCCATAAGGAAGTTGTCAGGCTTGACATCTCTGTGGATGAAGTTCTTGGAGTGTATGTATTCGATACGGCTGATCTGATGACAGAACAGAGGACAGGTTAAGCAAGTCGAATGACTGAATGAGAGACTCCATGCAAAACTAGCACACCAATTCAAATAAAGCCAATGAAGGCATGAGGGCTGCTGAACAAGCAGCCCTTTCACATTATGCCTCCATTCACAATGCTTCTTGGCACTTAATACTCAGTCAAACACAAAGTGAAAGAGGACACTGGTTGTCTATGTAAAACAGCTGAAAGGATGACAGTAAAGCTTGTCGTGTCATCAGAACGCCACTTCCTGGAGTCATTGTCCCATTTCGGGTGTCCTATAACAAGAGGTAGGGTGGAGAGGACAAGGGTTATGGTGATCCCGTCTACAACCTTACCATTTGGTCAGCCAGCAGAAGAACAGTCTTTAGGCTGAACTTGCGAGAACAGAAATTAAAGAGATCCTCCAAACTGGGTCCCAGCAACTCCATCACCATCACATTGTAATCTCCTTCTGCTCCACACCATTTGATAGTTGGAATACCGACTGTAGAAGAAACAATTACGATTAGTATAGGTGATTTTTTCCTTCAACCTAATGTGGTTTATTGAAGAAAATCCTTGTCAACCGAAATTATCTTGAAAGTGTATACTACTGAATGGAGGGGAAGTTTGACTAATATGTACATGTATCTTTGAAAGACTGACAGACAGAATCTGAAGGTGACCTACACAATTATAGGTGGGGGGGGGGGTTGGGAGCACATGTTTCAGTAGGACAGTGATGTGATAAAAAAAACCAAGCAGAGCTTCAGCTTGAATAAACCAGCGGTGCTGGTTGGTCACCCTCAGAAAGGGCTCTAACTCATCAGCTATAAATCAACAACCATCTCAAGGATCCCTTGAAGTGATGCACGAAAAGATATAGGCTGCCGTGGAAGGACAGCAGCTGATACCCAATTAGATCACTTTAAGGGCATTTTTCTGCCCCCTCTCACAATTCAGCCACACGTAAACCAGAAAAGGCAGAAATCACAACACTAACATTTGAATTTGAAATGTACAGATACGATTTGAATGTGTACTGATGTGCTAACTACACATTAACTTCTAGTTAAACAAGCAAGCTTCCATTACAGCTACCAGCTTTAACAAAATTTGATTTCAAACTTTATATTTGTTTACAAGCTGTAAAAGACAGTTTCTAGCAAACCACAGAAATGCACCAGTTTGTTTGTTAGTTTATAGTTCAACGCCATGCCAGCTACCTCGGTTATATTCATTGAAAGAAAGACTAAAAAGGAACGATTAAAATAGGTAATTAAAAAGGTAGATCTGGTCTTAATCTTTTCATAAGAGTCAACAGAAAAAAATTCTTAAGGAGTTCAAACCATCCAATTGTTAATGAAGCATATTTTGATGGGAATATGGCACCTGGCACAAGGGGAATAAAGGAAGATCTTCACCCATTAACAGCAACATAAGAGTTAGTCCAGAGAAAAAAAAAAAAAAAATATATATATATATATATATATATACAGATACATACATACATACATCTACTGTGATGTAGGCTCGAAATTGGTCTATTATATAGTTTGTTTATAACTAAATTTCAGCATTGGAATAATCTCTGTAGCCTATTGGTATCATCTGCAACATTTTAATTAACTTACAAGGTTATATAAATAAAATCTAAAAAATAACCTGCAAGGAACGTTCTAGGAGCACATCTTGTCAAAATTTTTATCATTTTAATTTGCACTATAGAGAGTGTATGTATATATTTATTATTATTATTTATTCATTTTTGGTACGTTTCTTAATTTATTTTTAGACTTATTTGTTGGCCAGTTGTGGTCTTTGCAATATCACATATTAAAAGTTCTAAACCATCTATTGTTTTATTGTTATACTATAGTAATGCTAATATTTGAAATATAGACTATTGAATTAGGGGTCTCACATTGTCCCACAACAACATTACAATAGTGTAGATTAGTCTACAATGTTTTATAATAATAATTAATTCTATAGTGCCCATTTAATTAATTTAACATTTAATATTGGGGGCATAAAAGTTATTTGACATAGGCCTTTTCTATTTTTTTTTTATGATATAATGTGAGAAGTAACTATAGCTAATTACTTTAAGTAACATGCCCGACACTGTACACTGTACACAGCACACTCATGATTCTCGAGGAGAGAAAGAGACAGAGGGTTCAGCAGCATTCTGGAAGGTCAGAGTTCTCTCAGCAGCTGCTGTCGTGTCTACCATCATGTGTGCCCTGAGCCTGGCCACTACCTTCAACTGCACAGAGATTTGGCTGTTCAGCAGTTTGCCGAAAACATCTTCCAGGTCAGCTATTCCTGCGCAAACTCAGGAGGTTAAATATATCTCCTGGTCTGAGCTGTCCAGCGCGTCTTTCCATTCTCATGTCAGGATGGCTCTGACACAGTCTATATTAATAGGAATTAAAATAGAAAAATGCCGAGCCTAGTGCTTATCCATGTATGGACTTGCAGAGTGCAATTGAGATAGACTTATTTGATAAAAAATATATATACACACAGAGAATTTTACTTGCCAGACCTGATTAGAACAATAAAAAAAATAAATTAAAAAGAATAACTAGGGAATCCCTAAAACAAGAGAGTTATTCTGATTTTATGATACACTCAAATATTCCACAACAAATCCTTTTAATTGAATGATATTCAGCAACATTTAGATCCAAATAGCCGACTTCCTTTTAGGCTGGCTTAAAACTTGAAAAGTTGTTCAGCCTGATGATATCAATATGTGTACCGAGGTTCATATTATTACATGCAAGCGTGTTTGATTTATGGGGCAAGTTTTCAGACCCCGTTCCAGGGGGCGCTGTCGAGCCCCCCTGCCACGCCCGGGTACCATCTTCAGTCCGGCCCTGATGGCCGCGGGTTCTGACCGTGTGCAAAGTTTCATGAGTTTGAGCATGTTAAGGGCCCCAAAAGGTAGTAAAATAATAATAATAATCAAAAGAATAAAAATAATAGCAGCTCTTCACCTTTTCAAGGCTTGGAGCCTAATAAATAACATAGAAGACAAAGATTTATTTCTCCCTAAAAAATGCATGTACAAATGCATGCAGGTACCCACACCTTTTTTCAATTTAAAGTTGTCAGTGTGTATGTCTGCTCATGCTATGCTAAATAAGGCTGGGAGTACTAGTGAAAGAGACCCAGTTAGGAGATGGAATGCACAGGATGGATGGCCCCTCCCGCCTAAACCCACTCCCCTGCGCACGCACCATCTGGCCTGGGGTCCATGTGATCACAGAGATCACAAGCGCTGAGAGGGAGGTTCACTCAGAATGCCTGTCTGTTATGGCACAGATGTCATCACAAAGTTTGGGCGCTGCGGAGCGGACGTCATGCATGCTCAGTCATGCTGAGAGCGAACAGACTGACTTGAGTGTGTTTGAAAGCGAACGCCGTAGACGGCACACTTTTGCTGCTGGCACCACAAAATACCCCCGGCAGGACTGTCATACGTCTATCTAGAAAAAGCAATCGGGGCAAACCCAGATGGAACCGGAGCGGGGGGTGGGGTATATCCTTCAGGCACTTCATGTATATTCATAAACCATCACTGTACAATGCAACAGAAACAAAATGTCAAGAAAAATATTTTTGTGCCTACACACGATATGGATGCACAACCACAAAAAGGGCCACAAATTGAATACTTCCTCACAAGGCTAAATGAGAATGAGCCATGATGTTGTTGACAGAACACTGAGATCTGATAATGCTACTCTCAGTGGAGAAGGATGTGTTGACTGATGACGATGAACGGGGAATTGGTCACGATTGGTTTGCCACCAACTGTTGCCAAAGTATTCTCTAACACCATCTAAGAAATGAAGACCTTACATTCAGAGAACCCTCTCACTCAAACTTACTAAAGAGGCCAACGCAAGAACTATATTAAGCCAGCATAAAATACATTTAAAAAAAAAACAATTTTTTTAAAAATTGTCACTAAGCTGGAAATTATACAGCTACAAAGTAACTGCTATAATGTGTTTGGTTTGTAGTTTAAAACATTCTTGATGTTTTCAAGACTAATACAATTTCAACAAACCCTATTCTATCACAGCCAACTAGATAATATCTTGGCGACAAACCAGCACATTTTGCAAACAACAATCTAGAATAAAACTCAGAAAACCAAACTTTTAAGTGTGCATGGCATAAAAAAAATGAATGTACATAAATGATAAATGTATGAACTCCAGTGGCAAAGCAGCACTGTTCCAAAAAGGGAATTAAATCTTCGTCAGCTGGCCTAACACTATTTTATAAAACTATCAAATGACCTTTCAAATTTGATGACAAAACCTGCTAAAAAGGTAAACTGTAACTTGATGCCTAACTGTTTATAATAAATATTTCATTTTGAAGAGTTTTATTTGTCTACAGGCTCTTGTGTATGCGTCAGCAGTGTGAGGCGTGTACGTGTGACTCATAGTTGTGTATTAATGGAGAAGCCGGATGGAGACCACAAGGAGCTGCTGACTGTGTGTGGAAACACATACCGCCTCCTTGCATCATTTTGTAGATCTTGCTCTCGATGTGCAGCTGTGGGTGCTTCGTTTTCACACATTCTAGCTTGATGGCTACTTCTTCCCCCACGGAGATGTCTGTGCCTGAAGATCAGAAAAGACAGGATTACACTAAACATCACCAAACAGAAAAGCAAAGACAGATAGTGGATGGAGAAACGACCAAATTGCTTGATATGTCTACAGTAGGGAGTACAGTATCTGCGACATACAATACACATAGGGCTGTGGCGGTGGCAGGTGCGGTGGTTGTTGAATTAAAAATGTAAATTAAAAAACACTAATAATAAATTTAAAAAAAAAAATTAGTGTTTGAGCAAAAAAGGGTGTTTTTTAAAAAAGCCTGTAAAGCATTGAAATATATATCAGTAAATAATGGTAACTTAAATAATACAATAGTTACATTTTTTAAGAAAAAAAAAAAACGTTTGTTTTATATTTCCACACAAAGACGTTTAATATAGTAGCCTGGATGCCAGCCCGAACCCCGCCCACAACATTTTTTGGTCAGGAAGTTCAGTCTGGACTCGATCAATCGAGAAGTAATTACGATCGGTTCTGAAATCGTTGGGCCAATCAAATTGCCAGGGCGGGCTTTATACGATGATGGACAGATGATCTGCAGTTACGTAACCATCACGTTATTAAAGAACGATTGGGTTGAATAGTTTCCCTCAAAGATTATTGCCACTGGAGAATTGAGATGTACAGCTATCGCATCTGTTGTAAAAGAAATTGACAGCGCAGTAATTTTAAAAGACGAACAGAGAACTGGAATCAAGGCATTTGTCGATCGGAAAGATGTGTTTGCCGTCCTTTCAACGGGATTCGGCAAAAGTTTAATCAGCTGGCTCTAATGGTCGCCAAGAAGATGGGACGCAATGACAACCCTGTGGTCGTTGTGGCTTCTCCTTTGGTCACACTCATGGAGGACCAAGTAAAAGCAGCAACACTCATTTTACTACTTCCAGCGTGCGTAAAGTTGAGTTCTGTTGACAACTATGCGTAGCTCAACATGCGTCACTCATTGCGTTGCTTTGATTGGTTGTAGGTCTATCCAATTGAGTGCCGTCAAGTTTCAATCCCTTAGGAGCCTATAGCAGTGATCCACCTCTCAAAATGAATAAAAAAATATCTTCATTTGTGTTCCGAAGATGAACGAAGGTCTTACAGGGTTGGTACAGCATGGGGGTGAGTAAATTAGTTACTTAGTTAATTTAGTTTAGTTAGAAAACTTAGGTTTTCATTTTTCGGTAAACTAAACCTTTAAATTCTGTGAAAGGATCAGGAGATCAGATCGCAAACCAGAATTCAAAGCTGACAAAGCTTAAATTCATGGGCTCATGCGCACAACTCTCTTATTTGTCATGAATCCATGGCTGCCATGTAACATTTAATTGCTAACCTATTATTTCTTTTGTAAACAAAGCTTTGTGCTTCACTCGCATCATAAAATTTACGTAAAACAGCATTAACATACAAAAAATGTGTTTTAGCTGACCACCGCTGGTGCTACTCAGCCACCGTGGTGGAGCGGTTGTCAAGTTTACCTGCAGAGCCCTAAATACACGCATACCCGAGAGTGTGAGAACAATAAATCCACTCAACTAGAGAGGCTTTGCAGTGTCTTAATAAGCATTAGCTTCTTCCAGTATATTATGAGTCATTGGGACACAATTAAATATAACCCAAAAATATAATGAATATGCAGGCCCACTATGATTAAAACAAGTCTGCGTATCTAAGGTTGACTCACGCACAAATCTTTCCAGTGTGAGGGAGTGGGGAATTATCTACGCGTACTGCTATTCCACCTCCTTTCCGGCCCACCATCTGCCTCAACCCAGCATCCTGAGCAGAGGATGCTGAAAATCATCCACATTCATCTGCTGTAACAAGACACCCAATAAAACGGATAAGGAGAATGACAACACTGGCATTTCCAATGACTACGCTAAGCATATATGTTGTGCCTGCTGGACGTGACACGAAAAGCAGGATGAATAAGTTGGTTAAAAAAAAAAAACATAGCCAACTTCCCTTTCCTCTTACTCAGAGTCCGGGAACTGATATGCTACTTAAACCTAGTCCTGCTTTTCCAGCTTGGATACAGCAGACCAGTTTTACACTGGAGAAACTGTAACAAGAGGCCCCCTGCGTTCATTTACACACATGCAGGCAGCTAATTGAGTAATTTGTATACAATAAATAATTACACTGTTGTAAACTTAAAAATTATTATTTTATTAAATACTTAATTTCTATTTTACAGTACAGTATTGTTACAATGTAATGTACTTTTAGGCATGCACAATATATAGGCCACCCATCAGTATAGGCCGATACGTGAATCCTCTTTTTTTTTATCGTCACCTGATATGAAAATGTGGCTGATATTATATTAAAGCCGATAAATAATGGATTATTTTCTTCAGCTGAGACGCTTCAGATGCAAGCTGTTCATCATTGATAGTTTTGAATAGTTTGAAATTTGACTGGAATCAGGAAAAGGAAAATAGAGTTAAGTGCAGCGCAGGCCTGTCATAGAAAACAATAAAGTAAAACTGTTGTGAATTCCTTTTTATGCCTGTGTTTTTGCGTGTTGTTTCAGGAAGAGCGCATCCTAAACAGTTACACCTTCATGACCCTAAGTTTGGTTAAGCATTCACAGCCTTTTGTTTTGTGCAAATGTAAGTTGTAATATTATGTTTATTTTGTGTATCTGATTTCTCTCATAAAGGATGCGTTTGGTTAATTAATTTGGTAGTATAGCACTTCCCGGTGATCTTTAGCTGTAGCGCATGCAGCTCAAACAGCAATGCATGATATTAAAGGATTAGTTCACTTTTGAAAAAACTTTTGCTGATAAATTACTCACCCCCATGTCATCCAAGATGTCCATGTCTTTCTTTCCTCAGTCGAAAATAAATTTAGGTTTTTGATGAAAACATTCCAGGATTTTTCTCCATATAATGGACTTCAATGGGAACCGGATGGTTCAGGTCCAAAAGATAGTGTTAATAACAGTTTCAGATGCAGCTTCAAATGTCTTTAAACGACACCAGACGATGAATAAGGGTCTTATCATGCGAAACGATCGGTTATTTCAATGCTTATTCCAAAAATGTAACTTTTCTAAGGACAAATGCTAGCCTTTCTCCATTCTGTGAGGCGCGTTTGCAACGTCACGTAGTACGTAATTACGTTCAAAAGGTCACGGGCGACGTAGCCAGAAGTACAGAGTCAGAGTGTTTACAAGTTGAACGCATAGGTTGAACGTGAAAACTAGCTCAAACACCGTTTACAAAAAAGGAATTAAAAGGTAAAACAACGATGTCGGACGATTTTGATTCTGTACTTCCGGCTACGTCGCCCGTGACCTTCTAAACGTAATTACGTATTGTTAATAATTGTTCCAAAAGCGACACTGCCACTGTTCTACATGTGTCCTCAAAAGTTCAGCAACACAGCTTGAAAACGAAACAAATCCCTGTGTGGTTGGGCTATTTTAAATGGTTCTTCCCAGGATTTACAGCTGTTTGTCAGTGTGCAACGCTACTCACACCAGCCCAATTTCCATCTAAATTGAACAGAGTCCATTGTTGGGGATGGCAAGATTTTCCCGTCACACCCCAGTGAGACCAGGGTACACAGCTCCGATCACCCTGCCTTTTTTAGCCTCGAATAACGAGTGCATTCACAGGGAAAGACAAACAGCTACACATTAGACACATATTACTACTATATGAGCAAGCCTGGACACATGATCAGACTTATCACAACAAGCAAAGTCCATGCTCTGAGACAGCCAACAGCCCATGCAAACAAATAAGGATCAATTTAACGGGTTTTCTCAAGAAAACTAAATTAATCATAGTCTCTTAATTAAAGTCCATAATTTCTGAAAACATGTTAGTTTTATTTGAGACAGTGAAGACTAAAGTGAATGGTATGCTATGATTTGCATTTCTCTGTAAAATATCTCCCTGGATCTTCATGCCTCCAGGAATGTGACACCACCACTACTGGTGAATTTCAAAGAGTGCAACGATATGTACAGTGGAATTTGATTTGCCCGGGCACATTTAGAGGAGAAAATGTTCTTCCTACCCTATGCTGATAGCACAGGGGACATGTTCAGACACATCCACTTAATACGTAAACACTACAGGAGCCCATCCTTAACATAGACGTCGAAGTTCACATGGTTCAGCAGCAAATGACACATGTCTTCAACACCCATTCTGATTTTCAAGTGACTGCATATCAATCATGGTTTAGATCTCTTGATCCTTCCCTTTACATCTGCTTGCATACTCAGGGTTCCAGACTGCGACCATTTTTTGAGAATGTGCAAATCTGTGTTGGTATCTTCAATGTCCTGACTGAGGTAGATTTAACAACATAAATATTGTAATACTTAGTTTCTAATCAGAATATAGTCACTTAAATAGTCAGACACAGGATTAATTTAGTTATTCAAATGTAAGACGACATAAAAAAAGACATGTCCCTCAGCAAAATGAACACACTGTAAAAATTAAAGATTTAGTGAAGTGTGTACTTCAGTAAAATTTATTGAAGAAAATGAGTTTACAAATTTGCCCAAATCAGTGAGCTTGCGCTGGCAGCACTGCACTGACTGACAGTCATGAGATTTTTGTGAATACTTTATATTTCACCATGACAGTTAATTTTTAAACCTAGTAGGGATTTTATAATATTTATTGGTATACATTTATAGTTTTTGTTCATCACATCAAAAATAGCATTTTAAGTGCTGAAAAAAGTTGCATACATGTGCGTGTCCAATTACAGGCAACACGTTTCTTATCTTTATTGCAATCAATAAAACTGCTTTATTGGCAAATTAGGAGGACCTAAGTGTGATGATGGCATTAATATATAAATTAAAAAAAAAAAAAAGTCAACCATTGATGGTTTTGTGTGGATGTACAGCGAGTACAGAATGTTAACCGGATATTCCCGAGCTGGCTTATCGAAAACCAGGAAGTAACTGTGCATTTAGCCCATTAGGAATTCAAAAAATGTAGGACTTAAGTCATATAAAAAACAAAAGAATGAGACAATTATTCATCAGCATGCATTGATTAATCCTATATTGTACCAAAAAAGAAAAAGTGCAACCAAATCATGTGCTGGTGTGTCCAACTGAGAAAGTGTGCAACCAGTGGGCAAGTTAGTCTGGAGCCCCGACACTGGTTCCTTCATAAGACTCTATGCAATCATTTCCAAGAAAGCCTTCCGTGATGTAATAATCTTGGAGATCAATAAAATTCAGCCATCCTCCCTGACTGCAGGCAGCTGGCATGTTTCTCAACCCCCATCCCGCACACCAGGGCCAGGGCTCTCCAGAGGGATTGAAGGTTCAGCCTGAGCCTGTCTGGAGAACAAATTGGTTGCACTCATCTCATTCATGTGCATTTCCTCACATTCATTTTTCGTGACCGCAAGCGTGCTGGTTTGTGCAGTATGAAGACAGATGGATACTCGAGTTGCAGCGCTGAGATTCAATTCATTAGCGAGAGATCTGCTAAATAAGCATCTTGGTAAATGAGAGAACAGCCTGTTAAAACTGTGTGGATCTAATACCTGCTCACCTACACAAAAAGAGAGTCTAAAAACAAAGAGATTTATGACAACACTGACTGTTAAACAATAGATCTATCAAACAGCATGTGGGAAAGTGCTCTATAGGGTTTAAACCCCAACAACAAATTTGGACCGATACAGATAAGTCCGTAATTTTTTTTTCTAATGCCATGGTCGATAATTGATAAATGGCAGATAATAGAATTCAAAACATTTTGTCTCTATAAATTAAAAATGAAACTCTAAAACCAGCAAGTACATTTGAGCATCAAAAGACGTTAGATGGCAGCAAAAGGTAATCCATATTTAGATTATTATTCAAAAGTTTGGGGTCGGGTAAAGTTTTTAATTTAACAACTTTTGTATTGTAATACATTTTAAACTGTAATTTATTCCTGTGATGTTAAAGCTGCATTTTCAGCCTCATTACTCCATTCTTCAGCGACACATGATCCTTCAGAAATCAATTTACTATGATTTAATCTACTATTATTAATGTTCAAAACAGTTTTGCTGCTTAATTTTTTGGGGAAACTATTTTTTAGCCTTATTTTATAAGATTAAAAGAACAGCATTCATTTGAAAATTGTAAATTGTCACTTTTGATAAATATAATGCATCCTTGTTAAAATATTAATTTCTTTCAAAAACACCACAAAACTTTGAATAGTAGTGTCATTACGTATACCATATACTAGGGCTGTCAAATGATTAATCGCATCCAAAATAAAAGTTTGTGTTTCCATAATATATGTGGGTGAAAATCTATAAATCTTTAAATCTATATACAGTATATACATGAAAATATTTCTTAAATACATAGCATGTGTGTGTATATATATATATATATAATACAGTGCACCCCCATATATTATGGAAACACAAACTTTTATTTTGGATGCGATTAATCGTTTGACAGCCCTTACTATATACATGAACGTATATTTTTTAGTAATAACAAATAGCCTAAGTGTTCCACATTGTCAGTATTCACCCTGGCCTGAACTTATTTCTTTATATAAAAAATGAAAAAAAACTTAATGACCCCAAACTTAAAAAATATGTTCTTCTACTTTTACAAATAAATATCCAATACTGACTGTCCTGACAAAAACAACACCTCATATTATCCGATAAACAGTATTGTTCAGTATGTGCAATCCTAAAAGGTTTGTTACTGGAGATAATGTAAACAGTGCACATAGCGCCAATAAAAACACTCTTGGCTGTATGATTTAACAAGCCACAAGACAACTCCAAGTTTTCATGAGAGCTCTGCGAGTATTTCACCCTCTCTGATTCATGTAAGGCAGGTCAATGCTGTACTTTTTAAGAGGCTTGGTATAGAGAGAGCATGTGTTGTTGATCAGGTCGGTCTGGCCTCCTTCAGCCCCAGCTGGAGTTCATCAGGCTCTGCCTCCCCAGGTGTGGGGATATTGGGAGACTTTACATAAGCCCCTTAGCGAGTACATGGACACAACTGTTTCCACTACACCAGCTGAATCACCACTGTTGCGTAACAACATTCACACACTTGGATTGAACTGTTGACTATTAATGCCAAACCGACATGTACAAGATGTGTAACATAACTCTAGAGTCCACAACCGCTCTGATCTTGCCATTCTACAGCAAACAAAAAACCTAGTTTGTATGCAACAACAACTACACAACAATCAGCTGATCTACTTTTTCGGCAAAAAAAAAAAAAAAAAGTGTTGGGTAATTTCACAAAAACATACTGGACAGCTTATGTATTCAGATTTGGGATCTTGCTTTGGAACTAACAGTTGTTTTTTTAGGCCATTTCTGGAAAGAAGTACAGACTCGGAGTGGAGGCGTGGAGTATTCCTCCACCAAAGTACTGCAAAGAACATTTCATAAACACTGTCCAGCAAATGAGATCATTGCACACAACTCTCCAAGTGCGAAACAAAAACAAAGAAGTTGTGCAAGAGAACAAAGCTCAACAAACCACAAGGACGGAATATGCATCCCATATTGCAATGAGTAGTTTAAAACTTTGCATCACAAGTTAAACCATAAAGGCCTGGGCAGGATGCTTCAAAAGGAACCAAACAACACACACAGAATCACGTACAACTAGGAGACTTCAAAATCTTTATCGTGGTGACATAAAAACTTATAAGAGATGTACTTTAAAGGCAGCTGTCTACAACAATACTCACAAAACCAATGACGAAAGTAAATATTACATCACCAGCAGCGCCTTTCACAACACAAACTGGAAGTTAAGTTGAAACTTGCACACTAAGGGAACTTGCCAGCTAGTTGAGCACAACAGACCTTTTATGAAGGTTCTTATAATTAATGACCTCTACCAACATGTAGAAACAACTCAGAAGTTTCAAAAGATCTGATCACACAAGCTACAGACAGCATGCAATACAAAAGCTATACAAGTGTTTACTTGTGACGAAGTACTTCACTTCCTCTTCTCTGTTCTGTCAGTCATTGCATTGTTACTCCTGACAAACCAGTGAGATATAACAAATATGCTGTATATTATAGACTGTAGCATTACAAGGGACACATCAATCTTGATAATATTAGATATTTAAAACAGAACACAGACTAAACTCGCCATCAGATTGTCTTTGACAGGAAGTGTTGGGACATTTCACGACACATTTTAAATGCGAGACTTCTCTAAGTTCCAACAGACCTTCCAAACAAATTATCATAAATAATGACATTAGAAATGCACTTGACAGATCAGGAACCTAAATGAATAACCGTGTATTACAAAATGGCAAAGCACTAACGTTAGAGCTAAATTAACTTGATTCTGTAACGTTATTTTCGCTCAAGTGGATGTCGCGTAATGTTCATAACAATATGTATTTAGATACAAATACGGGCCTGGTGTCTATTTAAACTGATCTCAAGTTAACTGACCTGTTAAACTAGCTGACTAACGTTACCCATCAAAATAGCAATGGTTTGTGGGGGTTTTCAAGCTAAGGACCACTGAATAGGACCTTCAAGAGCAGCTGACTGGGGGGACACGGACACTGGGAATCGATTTGACGTATCAAAACAAAATATGATGTTTACATTGAACACACTGACAAATAATACCAACTATATTGATAAATGAAAATAAATAAATAAACAATTACTTACCCAAATAAATATCACCAAAGGATCCAGAGCCAATTTTCCTTCCCAGTCTGTATCGGTTTCCTACTCTCAATTCCATGATAAATGGCTAAATTTCAAAGCTAGCGATGAAGCTAGCTTAAACGGGAATAATTTAAATGATATCTGTTCGGAGAGCTTAATAAAAGGAACGAAAATCCGCTCTTTGTTATCCGTCTATTCTTCTGTGTCTTCCAGCCAGATTCCCCCAGCTAGCTTGCTAATTCCCTTCACAGTAAGCTACCCAATTTTCACCAGTCGTTTTCTAACATTCCGAATCGGTGACTATCGAAATATTAGGCTTATTAAAAAGAGTAAAGTGTGAACTTTATGCTCTAATAATTTTCACCCTGAAAATAGTTTGTTTAAAAAAGGATGAAGTCGGATTTTGAGAACGACTCCCTGTTCTGCTGTCCCCGGATCTACCATCGACTCTCTCTCCGCCTGTTTATCTTCTACAACACACAAGCTCCATCAGTTGAATAATCAGCGGGTTGTAGTGACGTCACTTCCCATAGCAACAACGGGCCACTGGTGGAAAATCTCGGGTTTAGAAAACCAAACCAAAACTGTTGTTAATTTTAACATTTCAAAACATTCATAAAAATAGGGTCAGTTATATATTCGATGTTTATTTTAAGTTGGTGTGTCTGTGTCTATGGGTAAAAGAGTTTTATTAGACGATGCGCAGCATCATGCATGTAAATAAATGTGTTTAAAATATATATGAATATATTTTAGTCAATGTATTTGTCATTCCTGAATTACATTTATAAAATAGTTTCTCCGTAGTATTTTATTTTAAGTCTGTTAAGTATGGTAAATGTCTGTTTACATCTGTGGCTGTTTTACTGTGTGTGTTTGATGTTTCAGGAAGATACCTTGCAAAGATGATACCTTGTCATGTTTAAAGACGCTGTACATTGTGATAAGCTGCCTAAATGTGTTAAGTGAAAGAATAATATTTTTTCAAAACAACAAATAAAAAACATACTCTTGCCAGTTAGTCTTGAAAAACAACTTTTTCAGTAGTTTGATCCCTCCTTAGTTCTGAAACATGATAACGCCCACAGAAGCTGGTGTTGTGTTCAGTGGACCATGATTGGTCAGAGCACAGCCAACGCTTGAGACTGAATGGAGGACTGGAGAGTCACATGACTGAATTACTCAGCTTTCCGTTGCATGTGTTTAGTCACGTTGAGAGCAATGCGCCAGGAAAGTCTGCGAACGCCTACTCTAACAGCCATACCAGATTTCTAAAAGAGAAGATCCAACACACTGTATTAATGCAGTGATAAACAACACTTTATCCCCCGGTTTCACAGACCAGGTTTAAATTAGTCCCCGACTTAAATGCATGTTTGAGGTGTTTTAACTGTAAGCAACTTGTATCTTAAAATATGAAAGTGCCATTGTTTTGCCTCAAGATGCGCAGCAGTCATGTTTTTGTTTTTTACATGGCAAGTTAATAAAAATATAATAATGTAAAAGGTACCTAAATGTCCTAATTAAACTAAGGCTTAATCCTGGTTTAATCTAAGCCAAGTCTATGAAACCAAGCCTATAAGATCTATTCTAAAGAGAGGCATACAATAACAAAAAAACTTTCACAGAGTTGACAAAGAAAATGTGTATGTTCTTTTACAGCTACTTGCTTAACTGGTATTTGCACCAGTACTGTCAACACAAGGTCCTACATGATGAAACAATGCCTGCTTGTTGATTATATTAATAATAAAGAGAAGTGTCACGATAACAGATATCCATGAAAGCAACTATTGCTAAATATATGATGTATTCAACTCAGCACAAATAGATTGAAAACAGTACAACTGGCCTTAAGACCAAATTATGATATAAATATATATTTTAAGTTGAATGAAAGGAATAATTTTGACTTTTAATAATATCTTGTGTATTTTATATTAACTTTCAGTCTTATTTTGCTATTGGTTAATTAATGTAATGGCCATCTAAGAGCTGAAATTACTTCATGTGTATCTCATAAATAAACCCAAAAAACTGTGACTGAAGCGGTCAGACTTATGAAAGTCATGAAAACATACTGTATAATTTTTTAAAATAACTAATTGTGATATATATATATATATATATATATATATATATATATATATATATATATATATATCACAATCACATATATATATATATGAAGAGTTCAGATGCAAAAGCCTCTAAATGCCATTTGAAATTTTCTTCTTTAATGATGATTTTTATCAAACGTGTATATTTAAGTTCAGTAATTTCACTTAAATGGCAATGATAATTACCTATTAATTGTTATTTAAGTGAAATTAATGAACATAAATATACAAGTTTGATAAAAAAAATCATCATTAAAGAAGAAAATTTCAAATGGCATTTAGAGGCTTTTGCATCTGAACTCTTCATATATATATATATATATATATATATATATGATTTAGTGATTTAGTATATATATACTAAATCACTCAACCAAACACAATGAAGACCCAACAAACCCAGAATTAAGCAAAGAAAAACACACTGGACACAAAAAATACAGTTGCCTATATCCCAGAAATATTATTGGTTTGCAGTGACATCTATAGATCAGTTATGGCGCGGACGAAAATACTAGTAAAAAATCGGGGGGAAAGAACAGGTTTTAAGCTTCTAACGTAGGCTATATTTCAGTTTGCCTCACTGAATCCGTCTCCATTAACATGGCGCAAATGATGAATGTACAGTATATACGAAGACGATTGTACAAAACAAATATGTCCAGAAAGATCAATGAGATGACAAATTTTTACTTTACAACATTTTTTTTTACAAACCTCAAAAAAGTTATCCCAGCAAGATAAGTAATCTGTTTTCATAATAAACACGGAATAAATCATTAGATATATTGTTTCCTCACGGATGTATATCACCGCGACACACGCAGCAGTTCATGTGCCGCATTACAGAGCTGCTCCAGTCTGTAGCTGGATCATAAGCTACTGTAAGTATTCTGCTCTCATCAGTTTGTTTTAAAGTTATTTTTTGCGCTCTGTCAATGTTTTTACCTTTCATATGTATTATTACAGTTAGTTTATTTCTACAGATGTACAGCACAAACCATTCCGTGGTCACAGTCTCTTGCTGAAACACATTTCAAAATGATTTGTAAAGAATGCCTTGACATATCCATATAGACTACTATTACTATTGTGTTAATTAATGTTGCTTTTAGGTCGTATAGTATAAAGCTAACTGTTAATGTAATCAAAACATGCAAGCGAATAATATAGATGTCTATAGTCTTATGATTGAATCATGTAGTCAATATGACTTCATCCCATGTAGGCAGCATGGCGAAACCCCGCGGGTTCGAGTTCTGGAGGAGCACTCTGAAGGGCGCGCGCTACGTGGTCGCGCCAATGGTAGACCAGAGCGAGCTCGCGTGGAGGCTGCTGAGCCGCAGACATGGCGCAGAGCTCTGCTACACGCCCATGCTACACGCTCAGGTGTTCCTCAGAGACGCCAACTACCGCCGCGAGAACCTTTACAACGAAGTCAGCCTGGAGGACCGACCCCTCATCACACAGGTGGCTGTTTGGCGTCAGTAAACACAACATATCACTCCAGTAGGGGTTCAATCTTCAGCTGGCTGGCAGGAGACACCACTGGCATGTCACGTGACCTGTCAGTTGGCTTGTTGTCTGGCAGTCTGCCTTTGGCAAGTTTCAGAAACCATTGATTTTTGTCAGTTTTTATGTTCCTCTCTCTCTCTAGCTCATTGATTAGACATCTGTTGATAAGATTATGTTCTTCTGCATGATTGGCGTTTTAGAGAATTTGATGCCAATTAAAGCAGTCAAATGGCCGTGATTAGACTGGCAGCTTACTGACTCTTTGCTGGACGCTCAATCCAGTAACTCGCGGCTGAACTGCGAGTATAACAGGTTGCCTGACAATCTCGCTGTATGAATGGAAATAAATTGCTTTCTTATTACAAATATAATCACAAGCATCTATTCTTCAGTATGATTGATGTTTTGGGGACGGTTATCCCAAATTAAACCAGTCAAATGGCCGTGATTAGACTGGTAGCTGCCAGCCAGCCACTGACAGATCACGTGACATGCCAGTGGCGGCTCCTGCCAGCTGAAGATTGAACCCCCACTTGACACCATCATTCTCCATGAGGTTACAGAGAGGATTGTGTGAGTTTTTCACTGGAGTATTTTTGTGTTGGTGTCTCCATACAGTTTTGTGCCAATGATCCTGAGGTGTTTATCCAGGCAGCTTTACTTGCCCAGGATTACTGTGATGCTATTGATCTCAATTTGGGTTGTCCCCAGATGATTGCCAAAAGAGGTAACAATTCATTTCTGAATTCATATTTGTTGGTACATATGTATATGTGAAGTTCATTCCCTCTAAAGCAAAGTGATCCATTTTTGTAAGAAAAATATCCATATTAATAGCATTATAAAACATAATCACTGGTAATGATCGTACGCGAGTCAAGTTCTGCCGGAAGAGTGACCTCTGACCCGACGCATATTAAAAAATGTTTTTAATATAACTCCGATCATGTTTGGCTGAAAGAAGAAAGTCAAATAGACCTAGGATTGCTTGAGGATTTTTGGCTTAAATAAGCCTTTAAGAGACTTCTTTCAAAACCATTAAAACATTTTAACTATCCCAAACCTTTGAATGGTTGTGTTTCAATTTCAAAATGTGTGCCTGTATTGAATCATTTAATGTTTTTGAATCTCTCCTAGGCCATTATGGTGTGTTTCTTCAAGATGAGTGGGACCTTCTTGAGAAAATGAGTAAGTGGTCTCGTTTTAAAAGCTCAATGCAGATGTGAATCATGTAAAGAATATGTATCTTATTCAGGTGCTGTTGTTTACAGTTAAATTGGCTGATGAAAAACTCTCCGTGCCCATTACTTGCAAAATCCGGGTCTTCCCAGAGATCGAGAAAACAGTGAAGTATGCAAAAATGCTGGAAAAAGCTGGATGCCAGGTAAAGTGTTCCATATAGAAGATGCTCATATCTAATGTGACGTCTAGAAGGGGTAATGCAAATGGAGCAAACTGGGATTATGTGCCCTTGTTACTGGCAGATGGGGATCTCTTCTTTGGGTCTGTCTAACCTGGAATTGATCGGTCTACATTTGTGTTACCAGATGTAACCACTTAGTTACCAAAAACCTCAATGTAATGTAATTAATAGATTATTAAACCAATTAATGATTTGTTATCTGTTTTTTGACAGCTCCTCACAGTTCATGGGAGAACCAAAGATCAAAAAGGGGCTTCCACTGGCATTGCAAGCTGGAAGCATATCAAAGCTATACGGTAAGCTGTAATGGGAATAACGGCGTTATAAATAAATGGGATTACTAACAGCGTTATTTTTTTTCAGTAACAAGTAACTTAATCAAACTAATTACTGTTTCCTCCGTTACAATGCTGTGACCATTACTGACAATAAAATGTGCTGTTTCTATAATTGAGCTCACTGAAGCGGTTTTCAGAGACAGAGTGTGTCCGAAAGACCCGAGAGTGCGCGAGAGAGGCCGAGCATGTCCGAGATAGACCGAGTGCATAATATAGTTTGTTTTCAAATAAATGACACATTTCAGCATTAGGATAATTTCTGTAGCCTATCGGTAGGCAATCATTTGCAGTGTTTTAATAAGTTTACATGGTTATAAGATGAAACTAACCTGTTATTACCTAAACAAACTGCAGGGAACGTTCCCAGAAAACGTATTTGTTTAACCAGTCGTGAACACGTGTGGCAAACACGACTAGAATTTGGCTTAAATAACATCTGATGATGACGTCCTCTGTAGGTTATAAAGATAAAACCCCAAAATATTATATTTTATTATTATTATGGGTGTTGGTACTTTGTTCTGTATTATATTGAGAGTACTTTTTTTGAAAACTGTTTACTTTTGTGAGGAAAAAAAAATACTTCAAGTAGGCTATACAGTATGTCTACCAGTTGTAAAGGTGTGTGTTTTATCATTTTAATTTGTATTACAAAGACTGTATGTGTATGTATATTTTTGTATTACAATTTATTTATTTTTTGGTAGATTTCTTAAGAAGCATCATTTAATTTTAGACTTACTTGTTGGCCAGTTGTGGTGTGCAATAAATATTAAAAGTTCTAAACCAAATTGTGTTTAGTTGTTCCACTATAATAATAATAATATTTTAATATTTAAGTTTAATATGTGTCTGTCACATTGTCGCACAGCAACATTAAAATAAAAAAAAATATTCATTTAACATATTTAATATTTGGTGTGTCCAAGTTATTTCACATATTTACATATTAAAAAAGTAACACAATAGTTACTTTTGTAATAATGTAACTCAGTTACTTTTTGTGAGAAGTAACTAGTAACTATAACTAATTACTTTTTTAAAGTAACTTACCCAACACTGATGGTAAGAGATACAACCCTTGCTGCTGGTGCTGACTGTTAGTGTTTTGTCCTGGTGATTAACTTTTGTTGTACTTGTAAAGGGAGGCTGTAAACATTCCTGTTTTCGCCAACGGAAACATCCAGCATCTGAGTGATGTTCAGCGCTGCATGGAGGAGACTGGAGTACAAGGTGTCATGAGTGCAGGTAACGTTCTCCTCATACAAAGAGAAGATTCATAAACATAGTTGTACAGAAAGACTGATACTTTGATCTTTCGTATTGCAGCAGTAATATAAAAATGAACACATTACATTCACAGAAGGGAATCTCCACAATCCTGCCCTGTTTGAAGGCCGAAGTCCACCTGTGTGGGAGATGGCTGAGGAGTACCTGGATGTTGTGGAGAAACACCCACCATGCAGTCTGTCTTACGTCCGTGCCCACATCTTCAAACTATGGCACCACACGTATGTTCCTTCACATTTGACCCCAATATTGTGCTGTATCTCTTAAAATTGGGGGTCAGTACAGAAATCTAAATACATATACAAATAAATTATAAAAATGAAAAGGGCCTTAAGATATTCTTGCTGAACATAGAAGTTCTTTCAAAAACATTTAAAAAAAAATCTAACTGACCCCACAGTGGTGGTCACTTCCTAAATGGTATGCATTTGTTTTACAACAGCCTACAGATACATCAAGACCTCCGGGAGGAGTTAGCCAAAGCCAAGAACGTGGCAGGTATTGTGGAGATCAACAGACAGCTGAAACAACGTTGCCAGGTAAAGGAACTTCCGATTGCAAACTTTGGGATTGAAAGGAATTGCTGATGACATTATTTCAAGAATAAACGTTAGGCTTACGGTAGTTTTTGAGAGTTTAATTCTCTGGCTTTTTACTCTTTAAGGAGGAGATGGCTAAAGATGAATCAGAATGGAATCAGACTGGACTTCCCTTCCCTCACTGGATCTGTCAACCCTACGTCAGACCACCGTGAGGATGTGTTTTCTGAATCACAATCATAGTATTTCTTAGTTCTCAGCAAAGCAGTGTAATATTAGGCAATGGCATAACTATCACTGAATGACTTCATTTCTGTCCATAAATTAGTTTGAATATAGCGGTGTATACACTGGAACGTGTATGTGAGGATGGTATATTTTGCAGGCCCAAGGATCCAAACACTGAAAACGGGCAGAAAGCACCGGAAATGAAAGCTGTGTGTGTGAAGAGGGCACTGGAGGACAGTGACGGAACCAACAACTCGCTCTCCAAGAACAAACAGAAGAAGAAAGCCCGTAACCCCTACAAGAACTTCTGTCCAGAGCTGAAACGTAAGACCAAATCTTTTCCCAGTGTTTTCTAAAGCCTGTAGACCTCACTGATGGCGCAGTGCACATTATCGTAACTAACTGAAGTCTTTTATGCTCACCAAGGCTGTGTTCGTTTGATTAAATGTACAGAAAAACAGTAATATTGTCATGTCAAAGCTGAACTTTCAGCAGTACTCCAGTCTTCACTGTCACAATCATTCAGAAATCATATGAGTTGCTGCTCAAGAAATATTTCTGATTGATACATAGACGATACATTTTTTTTTTAAAGGATTTTTTTGATGAATCGAAAGTTAAAAAGAACAGCATTTAGTCTAAATGTCTTCACTGTCACGTTTGATGAATTTATTTCTGGGGCAATTTGTAATAAAAACATCACTGACTCCAAACTTTTGAACGGCATTTATTTATTGACTAAGGTAGAATAACTCGCCTTTGCTTTCTTGTGTTTTGCAGCAAAATACATTAAGTGTGAGCAATGTGGCAACCCTAAAGTAAGACTTTTGATTATCTTTTATAACTGTTGTTTTATAAGTTTAATGTACTCATTTTCAAAGTGTTTACAGAACCATTTCATGTGCTTTTTAAAAATCTTAATTTACACAATGTGAATATATATATATATATTTTACTCCTTCAACAGGGGAATAAATGTGTCTTCAACTTGTGCCGTGGCTGCTGCAAGAGGAAGGCTTTCAAGGAAGTGGCCGATTGTCCTGGTTAGTATATCAACCACCTGTTTCAATGTGCTTCGACCACAAAGAGACTACTGATCAAGTTGCACTGCACACATAATATATATATATATATATATATATATATATATATATATATAGTCATTTAATACAGTTGAGAATGGGGTATTTGGTTTTAATAAGCCAAAATATACAATAGTGTAAATATTGAGTCTACTGCTTAAAATTTGTTTTATGAGAAAGTGACATTAACTATGAATGTTTAAAACTAAAACACTACTTTTATGGTCAATCTGCTTACCCAGCTTGTATCTTTATGCATCTAGTAATATGCTTCCCCTTCTACAAGACTAAGTATTTCCTCTCTGTCCATTGTTGGGTTTCAGGCCATGGATTGAGATTCAAAACCAAAGCTTTGAGACAGTGTAACTCCAATCCAGGTGGTGGGCTGACAAATGGGAAACTCAACAGTCAGACAGATTCCACTGCTGTCCATGATCCATTGTAGGCTATGCCCTGACCTACAGGAGACTTGTGTCCTGGATATCTGAAAACTCTTTGACCACTTAGCATTGGGAAGCTGCTGCACTGAATTGGAAGCTCAAGACTGCAGTTGTGGCTAAACCTGGTTCTCATTTCTTTATATTTAATTTGGATGATTTTTGAACTTGCAAAGAAACAGACAGTGCTGCTGTTGCTTGTGCTAATCATTCTCTTCAGTGATGACTTTCTGGGCTGCTGCTGGATGAATATTTTGAGACTGCTTATTAGAATAGTGTTTTGATAATCACTTATAAACACTTTTGTGTTTGATAATGATAGGAAGATGGTATATGAAGCAGCCACTCTGAACGCACAATCCTGCTCGGCCAAGAAAGAAGATCTGGGCTTTTATTGCAGGACATTCTGTGGAAATACACTGATGCACATTTTCACGCAGACATAATCTGAAATGTGCATTTTTATTTTACTTATTGTCTTCTGAAATGAAAGATTCAGCAGATTTGTGTTCATTGTACAACAATGAAATTACTTTTAATGTTTTTTTATATATATATATATTTTTGGAGCATGCATATAAATTAACTTTTACTCCAAGATCTCGAACCACTTTCCTGTGTTGCCGTGATCATGTATGATCACATTGACATTTATTTTAGAAGTGAGGACAGTTACACTACAAATGATCTGATTTAGATGCCTTACCCTATTTGCCATCATTGTTTTGCCTTTAATTTTATTTTTCTGTTTGCATTTCAAGGAAGTATGCAGTTCTAATACAACTTTGGTTCAACAATGACTTTCTTTATTATAATTACGTATAGCCAAACATAATGCTTATTTTTCCACACAGTACTTTAAAGCATCAAAACTCAACTCGGTGCCTTATCCTAAAGAATGTGGGCCAGTTACTCAAAGACATCCTTGAATGAATCCTCTGATACTGTCCATAAATGTATATGTGTGTACAGAGCTGTTGTTATTCTGTGTGGATCAGTTTCTTAGATTTACAGTAATGGCTTGGGAATTTTGCTCTAATTATGACCCAAAAACCTTCTAAACGTTTCTATGTGGTTTATTCAAGGCCATGTAAGCAAGTAAAGTCTACCTTTGTTTTACGTCATTGACCAGCTGGATGATTCACTGGAGTAACTGTCAGAACACAATACAACAGAGAAATAATTAAACGTTATTAAACAGAGATGAGGCTGAAATCGCTATAAAGACTGCTAAAGTCAAGTCACCACCACCTAAATCTCACCAGAAACGCATGGAGAAAGAGCCTTTCCAGGTTGAATCATCTTTTTGAATGTATGTTTATTTTAAAAGCATGTTTTGTGATGAGGTTTCTCAATGTGTAATCAAGGTTTGTCACAAGATACAGAGGAAAGTGCATCCTTTACAAAGAACAACAGGCCAGTACACCTTAAGTGCCGCATTTCTCTTTTTATCTATTTTTCCTTTTCATTTGAGCAACAGGGTGTGCTTGTCTTTAATACAGACAACAGATATCTTCTTCCCAACTTAAATAAAGTCTTTAGATTGTGATTTTTCTCTCTTCAGCAGGGAAATAATTGATTTCTAAACAAGGGCCTAAGTTGCGGCAGTGGCCCTGTGTACTTTACTTTCCTTGGAGAGGCATCTGGTCGAGTCTTCACATGTTGGTGCTCATTCGTGTTTGGCTGTTGGCAGGTGTGAGCTCCCCTTGACTGCCTTCTCTTGGAGGGGACTGTAAAAGGAATCGGAGGAATCAGTGTGAAGCATCATGTAGAGCGAGAAAAACAGACTGAAAAGGAGACGCATGCTGATGTTCGTGAAGGATGACAGGGTGACCGAGAGGGATGAAGACTAGGGGTGCAACTGAAAAATTTGAATGTTTATGTCTCCGATTATTTTAGCTTCTTTTCTGGGAACTTAACCTTAAGAAAGCTGAAGAGAGCTCAGTTATTCTGGTCATATTCTGGAACCGTTGAGTGCTAGACGGGTAATAGAGCAATGACGGGCTATTTGACTGCTTTAAAAGAATATTCCAGGTTAAAGATCAATTGACAGCATTTGTGAAGATGATAAAAACACTTTAAAAATGAGGTGAAATTTGAAGTTATGGTTAACAGTGGAAATGTAAAGCTTAAAACTTGCACTGTTTACAGTAAAGTTATTCTCTTCAATTGTTATATTTGTTTTAGGGTTTAACCCTCTGGTGCTCTGATTCTTCACTAAATAAATGCCTTGGTGAGAAAAAGAGACTTTTACAAAAACAAAATCGTACTGACCCCAAACTCTTGAATGGTTGTGTGTATATAATAATTCATAATTCATATAGTGCTGATGATGTAATGCTGGCATGATATAAAGTCAGAATTGTGAGATATAAACTATTCTGAGTGGAAAAAGACCATATTTTTTACCCCTTAGAATTGGCCTTATAACTCGCACTTGTGATATCTAACAATTCTAAGAAATGATGTCAGAATTTTGAGATATAAAATCACAATTATGTCTTTTTTTTCTTGCAGTTGTGATGTTCTCATAATTGTGACTTCATATCTCACAATTCTAAAATTAAAAAGTTGCAAATTGTTTTTATTATAATTTTTATTCAGTGGCAGAAACAAACTTCCATAGTTTTCAATTTGAATATATTTTAAAATGTAATTTATTCCTGTGACGTCAAAGCTGAATTTCCAGCATCATTACTTTAGTCTTAAATGTCACATGATCCTTCAGAAATCATTCTAATATGATTATGTGTTGAGCAAGAAACATTTCTAATTATTAACAATGTTTAAAACTTTCAAACGTCAATGTTTAAAAAGCGATACATTTTTTTCAGGAATCTGATGAATAGAAAGTTATTTAATGGCTCAACTCTCACTTTATTAATGTGTCCTTGCTGAATAAAAGTATTACATTCTTTAAAACTTTTATTTACTGACCCCAAACTTCTGAAAAGAAGTGTCATTTCACAAAGAGAAATCATCTTAATGCATTGCATGCCATCTACTTTTTGTGGTCATACTTTTGAAACAGTAACTATTTTAACGAAGGAGGAAGCATGGGCGTCGAAACGTTAGTCATTCTGTACTAGTAAAAATAATTCAAACGTTCTGTGCTCCGGTCCTGCTCCTTGGTCCTAGCAAGACCTTGGGTCTTTTTTCTAAGGTGTTTTAACGTTTATATGGACTGGGCCCAATCATTTCGGTCAGTTGTAACCCAGATTTTTCATTTGTTTAAGAAAAGGAGGGACAAAAGCACTGTTGAATTGAACCTGGAACATTTCTTTAACATTCGCTTACCACAACAAAGCTCATGCAGATCACTTACTGCCTTAGAAATACAGAGGAGCGTAAGCGCTCTGAGACTCTCATGCTGAAGGGACGGGGAAGGAGATGGTCAGGGGATGGTGAGGTGAAGAGCATAGCAGAGCGAGGACACATTACCCTGGGGACCCTGTTACCTTGACGTGTATCTGATTACGAAGCACAGCTGCCCGCAGGATCATGGCTTTCGCTCGTCTCTGGAACTCTTTGCCCATCTGTAGAGACTTCTCAAAAGTTGTGCTTCTCTGATCCACGTCCCTGGCATACAAGATCTACAAACAGGGAGACAACAATTAATTCACAGGTACAACTCATGTCAAAGTTTATTACATTTTAATGACAAAAGGCTGTTTCTAGAATGGTCCCTAAGATACAAAAATAGGTAACAGCATGTTTCATTCAAGATCAAGCTCAACGACAAAGTGACAGAAATGTTGACAGTAAATATAATTCATTCAATACAAAAAGGTATTGATAATATATATATATATATATATATATATATATATATATTAGATTAGCAACAGGCAAAGGGAACATTGTTCCAGAAGAGGAAATATCATGGTAACATGAGAGAACGCAGCCTTGCCTTGCTGTGGGAGTCGATACGAGCATTGATCAGCCCCTCCAGGATCAGCTGGGTCAGTTCATCCTCCAGATCTGCCACTGTGGTATTAAAGGCCACAGCCATTTTGTTCATGTCAGCTGACACATAGGGGCTAAAGTACTGCCCATGGGAAATAAAAGACAAAATTAATCAGTCATGTAAGTGCAACTATGCTGATACTTTTCAAAGCAAATTTTCCATTTCAAAATGGCCAACCCAAATGTCCAAATCTCTCTGCAGATTTTTCAGACCATGTTTATCATTAATGATACAGCATTATATTTATAGAACAATCATCATCATATTTTCTCTTTTTTTTCATTAGTTTTCTCAGTGATGACATGCGCATACACACGAAGAGGGAAAAAAAGAAACTATAAGACTTAACCTGCGTATATTCCATGTTAAACTTTAACTCACATTCTGCATTTTATATCAATGTAACTATGCTAAGCTAGGATCAAAAACTGGGATGACCTGTAAACTTATACATTTGAATTCATTTGAATAATATTCTAAACATTGCAGTTATTTTTTTGTTGGGCTTTTACCTATATAAAAACATATATAAACAATAGAAATGTAAATGTACGTTTTTTTTCAATACATACTAGGGCTGTCAAACGATTAATCGCATCCAAAATAAAAGTTTGTGTTTACATAATATATGTGGGTGTGCTGTGTATAATTATTTTGTGTGTATATATATATATATATATATATATGAAGAGTTCAGATGCAAAAGCCTCTAAGTGCCATTTGAAATTTTCTTCTAAAATGATCATTTTTATCAAGCTTATATATTCAAGTTCAGTAATTTCACTTAAATGACAATTAATAGGTAATCATCATTGCAATTTAAGTGAAATTACTGAAATTAAATATACAAGCTTGATAAAAATGATCATTCTAGAAGAAAATTTCAAATGGCACTTAGAGGCTTTTGCATCTGAACTCTTCATATATATATTAAATATGCATATATATTTAAGAAAAAATAGTATTTATATATAAAATATTTATATTTATATATAATATAAATTATATATAAATCTATATACAGTATATACATGAAAATATTTCTTAAATATATACAACATTTAGGTTGTTTTATATATATATATATATATATATATATATAACAACCTAAATGTCTCAAAAGGATAAAATGTAGGGAAAAACAAAAAAAAGTTTCAACTTGACTTCTGCTTAATCTGATTTTAAAGTTTTTTCTCTTTGATACAAGATATAAAAGAGCAACAAACATTTAAGCAGATGTCAAGTTCAGCGTCTAAATCAAATGCATTGAACGAAAATTCATATCCATTTACGTACCTGTATGAGGGCTCTGTTCCTGATTTGTGTGTACAGTGTTCTTACATGAGGGGCCAGATACATGTCTAGGAGGAGATTATCCTATAAAACAGTGATAAAACACTTATGAATCACAATATCCCAACTAAAATGACATAAAAATATATAAAAATCCAGCACCAATTGCAAATTGTCAATGTCAAACTTACCTTCATTTCATCCAGCATTTTCAGACAAGATGCATACTTTGACTCGTAAAACTTGAAGATAATATCACGGACTTGGGGTTCCAACTCTAAAAATAATTTAAAGGAGCTAGAAAATAAAAGGAGATTAAAATGAAAAAAGTGAGGGTTATACAACAATCTAACTCTCATTAAGGCACCTAGCATGAACATGCTAAGCAAAAGGTTCACCTGCTTGAGATGACATTTCGTTGCAGTTCCTGTCTGTCAAATGTAGCAAGGGCACAAAGCCCCCCGTACACTGCTACATTACTGGGGGAAAGCAGCTAAAGAGCAAATAGAGCATCTCATTACTAATTGTAGGTAGAAACTGATTCTCATTCATCTTCACTTCAATTGGTAATATTACTAGAAATATCTCCTGTAGCATTAGAACAGGGCTGAGAATGACACCAACCTCAGGGAAGTCGCAGTGGTCAAATGAGGCTTGCAGGAAGCACTTGGCAGCCGGTTTATACTTTCTTGAGGCAAGTTCTGCTAATCCTAATGTGACCAAAGAGAGATGATGATGATGATGATAAATCACATGCTCAAAAAGGTTTTTTGACACGACACATCTTAAGAAATTAAAAATGTGAATAATGTGACAATTGAAAATGTGACCAATAGAAATGACTGATTTTATACTGACACACACACACACGCATAGATACATTAAAACATTCATTTTAAAAACATACTAAATGTATCATTCAGAATGGGTCAAACAACAATTACACTTAATATACTTGAAATACACATAATGTACTTGCCTGCAGCACATTTTAGTTTGGTTAGAACAGATTGGTTTTGACTATCTCTCTCTCCTCGTTGCTAGATTGCAGAGACAAACAAAAATGAACATTTTAGAGTCAATTTCTATTGTTATCACACAGGTCAGTAAAGCAGAAGATGGAAGATTGCTCCTACCTCTGCTATCTCTGGAGTGGATTCAGCCTTGCTGACGTAGCTAAGTACATGGGACCAGTTTTGGAGGTAAACGCTAACCTATAAAATAAGGTAAATGTAAAATGTAAATGGCGTCATTACTGCCTGTTTTTTTATGGTCGGAAAAAAATATTTATGGGCAGTACATTTTTTGAAGTCACCAACCACTGGCAGGTGTGGCAAAAAGTTAGTTTTAGGCCCTGTGTGTAACATTAAACACACCAGTTGATGGCCAGAGAAAACAATACGTCCATACCTTGATTACATTAAGACACATGTTGATGACATGCTTGGCGCTAGTGCAGTAGTCTCTGGCTCGGGAGTAGCATTTCAAGGCATTGCTGAGGTCACCACAGTCAAGATAGTGATCTCCAAGGTCATCATGACCCCTCCTGAACACAAGCAAGAGATATTCAGATGTCAAATAGCCACAGAACAAAATCACAGTCAATAGGGGCTTTCGCACAGGGTAGTTCAAGGAACTAGCCACCAGGGTGGTTTTCCTGGTTGCATTCGCACCCCCAGTAGGAACTCTGAAGTGACGCAAGCCAAGCTTGTTGTTGTGACTTAATTTAACGAGAAGGCGGACCTTTATTTTAACGGCGCTGGCATTCTCCATGTTCATTAGTTTACGATCTGTCCAACAGTCCTGTCTGATACGTTATTAGATAGAAATGTTATAAATAAGACAGTACTGAAAAGTTATTAGCGTTTGCCGTGTGGATGATGTTCAATGTTGCTAGCTGAGCAGACAAACAGAATCACCATCAATCATGACAATCGTGTTTAGCTTGGTCCCCTCAAAGTTGCGTTGGATTTCCTCCTCAACGTAAAGGTTAAGAGGCCCGTCAATCACTTTTCCATTATTCATAGAGTTAGTTTCTGAAGTAAATATATAGGCAATAACCTGTGTTTACGCAGCCTTTTTAAAAATGGCGGGTGCTGGTGTTTCGTGTGCGTTCGGCCAATCAGCGAACACTAACGTCACGGATAGTTCCAATAGTGCTGGTTTAGAACCTACTCTGAAGTAGGAGCTTAATTAGTTCCTCCAAAAGGAGTTCCTAGAACTGAAATCGTTCCTAGTTCCTGCAGTGTGAAAACGCCAAAATCTGGGTACTTCCGCCAATTCCCAGTTCCTCGGGTGCGAAAGCCACTAATACCAAAAAGATAGAAACAATAAGTCTGGCCTTGCCTTATGCTTTCTTTAATGGAGTTTCCCTTGTAGTTCTTAAGGTCGGTATCCAGCTTCTCCAGTTTGAGTAGGGCTTTTTTCCTGGTGGATTCTGCCCAGGCTGTGTCGAGAGGAGGGGGTTCAACTGCTCCCTCCGGTACTGCATCAGGGACACCTTGCACGTCCCTGTGATTAACAAATATTTTAACTTACTTAGTCAAAGCCATGCATGCTATGTTAGAAATGTTAGAAATGGAACTGGGATTGCCTGGTGGCTTCAGAGAGTTTGCGATGGATTTCTTCATAGACATCAACATTAAAGGTTCTTTGGACAAAGGACAGGGCCATCTTCAGTGCTTCCACTCGTAGCTGGGGGCAGTGGTCTGCAATAAACTGCAGCCTCTCAATTCTCATTAGTCCACTGTAGCTGGAGGCATACTGCTCAAGATCCTGTACAGAAAAAAAAAATCAAGTCACAAAAAAGTAGGGATGCAAACTAAATTGTCACCGTAAATTGCTGGATATCAAACAATTCAGTGATGCTCATTTCCACAATTTGCATATTTGAATTCAATGAGCATTAGGTAAGTGCAAAGGTAAAGCTGTATTGTGAATGTTGAAACTAAAACTAATAAACTAAAACAATTAAAAATGGTCTGTCAAGTAAAAATAAAATAAATTAAAGCTAAATAGACCAATTAAAAATAATTAAAAACAATAAATGAATAATATAAAAAAATGGCAAAAGCACATGTTGAACAAAAATGAAAATAAAAACAGAAAATACAAACATAAAAGCATATACAAAATATTTATAATTACTATAATAGAATACAAATAATAATACTAAGATAACACTGATGGGTAAAGTAAATGTTTAATAAAAGTAATAATGTAATGTCAAATGTAATCTTTAGCAAATCTCAAAATGAAGATATTTCATATTTTAAATTATAATTCTGTGATGCCTAAAAATGTATTTTTTATTTTAACACAAAATATTATTATATCTCTACCAAAAGAAGATCAAAGATCAAAACACCAAAATAACTTCTGAAGAGATTCTGAATGATATTTTGTAAAAAATTATTTAAAAATAAGGATAACGCTTTGAAAAGCCAACAGCAAATACACAAATGTATGGACCATTAAACACAGATACAAGAGTCCGTCAATCATAAACACTCAACATACCAAAGTCGGGTTTTCCACAACATAGTTGGTGTCGGGCGCATTCTGCTGGTCTTCCTGAGGGTCAGCATCTATCTGCATGGGCTCTACAGACCCCTGGTAATACAGAAAGCATTGCGTTTAACACACTGCACTTGATAAATGTTTGCAAACAAAAAGTCCTATCGAGCGTGTAAAATATATGAAGATCTGAGGGATATTTTGCCCTTACCACCAAACAAATCTTATCAAAAACATAATATCACAACAATGAGTGCCCAGGCTTTCAGATGGCGTCATCCCGTCTGCCTACATTGTGTGGTTACCTCCAGAGAATATGATGAGGGGCTCGAGCTGTACACACCGAATCGTGTGTGAAATTCCATGAACGGGTCAGACATGCTTCCTTGATGGAAGTAGTTCAGCGCTAACCATGACGATGAGGCTGACCTGACTGGCAAATACAAGCTTTCCCTCATCCTGCCCTGAACCTGCTCTGCAGCATCTCTCCGTTCTGACTGTAAATTTTCCTGCAAGAAGGTGCATGCTTATAAAAATCACACTGGGTCGGCAGCAGCATCGAGACAAAAACAAGTTAAATTTGTTGAAATTAATACAAAAAATATAAACCAACCAAATGGGACAATTTTTGTACTCTAGAAGCGAGAGTGTAAAGACAGTAAGATTACATTCGTAAACACTGGCTTCATAGTACACGCAACATTTCAATACTTGTGACCATATGCATGATTGTAACAACCAAAACATTGAGGGGGAAACGTTCCCTCAAAATTCATCTCCCGTATTAATTTTATTAGGTTTTCAATTGTTAATTCTTTAAAATACCTCTCAAATAAGCGGTTATATCATTCACCACATGCACTTTACAACACCCAACATTCTTAAGATTACATCATGCATAATGTGACCTGGTCTGTCATTCTTGATCAACTACATTTTAATGCATTTTATTTTAACGACAGTCAAATACAGCTGAATGTATCTAATGTTTCTAAAATAGAAATGTCACTCAAATTGTGAGCAGCTCCACAGTGTATAACCATGTTTATTATGTGTTTGGAATCTATCTTCATCTCTGCAAGCAAATGATGGACTCTGTCTCAAAATCTAGTGTGCTGCCTACATAGACAGTATTTTACAGCACCATATGTAAGTGTGGCACATCTGAACGACGACTGAAATACTTTCTAGGCAGGCAGCACACTATGTATGTTTTGAGAGACAGCCTGAATTTCAAGCACACTGGCTAATTGATACAACAGACTGCTTGCTAACGAGATAGCTAGCTAAATACACTTAGCCGGCTAAAGAAAGTTTCTACCCAAGTGTTTCACAAACAACCACGAGAAAACCAACTGGACCGCTTCGGGTGTGAACCAAAACAGCTCTGTTGGTTGTATTCATTGTCGAAACTACATTGATCAAGGTCCTCGGGCGAATAGTCGCGCGCTGCCGCTAAACTTGAGAAGTGCCTGTCGCATCCTGAGGGCCGCTCTGACTTACGAGCTCATGCTAGACAAGCTAACAGCTTACAACGGCTGCGAGAGGTGAGGAATTAACATTGTAAACATAGGTACATCAACTTGGTTCGCTTCTTCTACCCGCTCTCGCGGTGTGGAAGATGACGATAAAGCATTAAAAGGCGCCGATTTACCTGAAAGTTAAAGACCTGCACGGGTAGTGGCATCTCCTCCTCCTCTGCAGAAACAGAGCACACAAACACATCCGGGGCATGAGAGTGCGCGTGGTCGACGTCTTGCAGCGCGGAGACGTCACTACATTGAGTCTTGATTTGAAATATTAATACTGGATAAAAACATATTTACACATTCTAACACGATTGGCTGGTTTTATACAACCGACCAACATAGCCTCCGAAAGCAAACATAAAACATTTTTTTTAAATAAAAGATTATTCAGTTGGTGAAAATTAATATAGGCCTATTAAATACATATGTTTAAAATAATAATGTCGTTAAATACAGTTTTAATTATAAGTTGTTTTATTTATTTTGTTTCATATTTTATTCACATAAAGTCGGAATTTTGTTATAATACAGTATCTCTGTGAAATTTGCAATGGTTACTATTTACTACTTGCGATTGTTTTTTTTTTTTTTGGTGAATTGTATTAAAACCACATCACAATAGTAAGTGTAATTAACAATTAAAAAACAAAATCATACAAAAATGTATTTAATTTGTATTTTTTAATTCATATTTAATAAAAAGTTTGATATCAATTATATTTTGATCACTGGACTAGGAAATGTCCCCAGTTTCCTTTTAGAAATCTGGTCACCTTAGTTTAAGTTTTGGTTCAGCAAAGGATATTGTACAATCAGCCGATCATTATTGAGTTTCTTATATGCCCATAGGGGTGTTTATATTCATATAATGACTGGTTGGCTGTACATTATCCCACTTGTTACAGTTTCTCATCAAATGAATAAAAGACCATAGCCACAATCATCCCTTCAAAATGATGTCACACTCATACTAGTTTATTTTATATATGTGCCAGTGGTTTCATTTTCAGTCATTAGTTCAATAAAAACAAAAATGCCTAATGCATACTAACAAAACATAAACGTTCAAATGGCACACATAAATATTTTTATCTCGAAATTGAAATATTAATCATTTTGAGGTAAAATAACATTTCAAAGAAATATCTCAACACTTACAAGTGTAAAAACAATTTGACATGTTAGCCCTCAACACAAAATCAGAAGTGGCACATTTCAAACATCAA
Organism: Pimephales promelas; assembly: GCF_016745375.1. The sequence goes on from NW_024121321.1 coordinate 23,027,539, forward strand.
CACATATAGGAAAATGTTTAGCAAAAATATATGACACAACAATAAATTTTAAATAAGACGTACAGCCTACACAAAATGATTTCCATTGCACGTTGCAGCATGTAGTCCATTAAACATTACAGCCAATTCTGAGTACCGTTTATTTTATATAGTGTTAATTTTATTAACAGTATTATAAAGCAAAATCATCAGTACATTCACAGTAAAACACAGGTACAGTATGAAATGTTTAACAGGCAATAAAAGCTGAAAGTAAAATACTTTTTAAAAAAAGAATGTATTTACCGTCACCCCTCAAGTGAGAGCATTGACTATGGCCACACATTTAACTCGCAAACGCTATTCACAATATCTTCTGACACATTCAGAGATCCCACAAGGGAAAAGTATCTGCAGATAGAATATGAATAACCACAATTTCCACATGAAAAAACCTTTGAAATATGTAAAATTTGTTGCAACAAGGTAAGAAATTTACTGTTAGCTATGCTTGTTCTTTAATAACAAATTATTCTTTCTGATAGACATGCCTTGGCCTTATGTCATTCTCTTCCAACATACTTTTGTTTTAAACCAACAATTTAAGGCAAAGTTTAATAATAACAAAGCAAATTTGGCATGTTGATATATCTGTTACATCAGATATACCATGGAAATATATGTCTGCAGTTCATCACCTCACAAGTTGGATTTATCTGTTCATAACAGCAGAGCTGAAGAGAAAGAAGCCGCTGTTTACATGGCATATCAGTGAAGGACTTAGTTGTGGTGTTCCTCAAAATACAGTACACTTCTTGCCCCCCTTCTTTACAGGTGGAGGGCACAAAACAGCGCGGATGGCCTCATCAAACACAGTTTTTAAACCCCGCTGAGTAAGAGCAGAGCACTCCAGATACTTCACAGCACCTACAAAGCCAAATAATCCAATGAGTCATCTGTACATGATTCAAAGCCCAGAGGCAATAGTGAAACATCAACATAGCACCATTAAAAAGTTCAAGGTGATTTTTTTTTTTTCAGGAAATCGATCTTACCAATTTCTCTAGCCATGGCAAGTCCCTGCGGGTAAGTGATTGGAGCTAGTTTTTTATCCCGCAGTCGTTCAATTGTGTCTTTGTCATCCCGCAGATCAAGTTTAGTGCCCACAAGTATGATAGGGGTGTTTGGACAGTGATGGCGGACCTCAGGGTACCACTGCAAAAAGAAACTTGGTTAACACAAGGCACTACACCTAGCGGATGGCTTTAAAAATATATTGTATTCTTAGGTGGATCCTTACCTTTGCTCTTACATTCTCAAAGGAAGCAGGGCTCACCAGTGAGAAGCAAATTAAAAACACATCCTGCAAAAAGAAAAAGGAGGCTCTTTGTAAAAATCATTGTCATCAACTATTCATTTCAGATTACATGGCACTATATGTAATCGTAGGCCTCGTCAACATGACAGCCATCGGCACAGATCCTCAGCAGAGACCACAAAAACCAGATGATGAATTGCCATGATGAATCGCTCTTCAAGCAAAAGCAACTGGACGAATATAATACTACCTATTCATATCTGAATTCTGACTGAATTGTTTTTTTTTTCAGTAGCGGAAACAATTTTCCATAGAATACAGTCCCAGTAATTAGTAAAAGAAAAAAAAAATTCTGTCAAAAAATACGTTTTCACAAAATAAAAATACATGAATAATACTCTGAGATATTTAAGTACCGTTTGAGGGTATGAGAGTGGTCTAAGGCGATCATAGTCCTCCTGTCCTGCTGTATCCCAGAGGCCTAAGTTGACAGGTTTACCATCCACCATAACATTGGCAGAGTAGTTGTCAAACCTAAGGGTTTCAGAAATACATACACAGAAGTAAACGGACACACACAGGCAGCACAGCCACACAGGAATAATTCCCAGTTCAAGGTATCAAACTGTACTCACACTGTGGGAATATACTCTCCCGGGAAGGCATTAGTGGTGTAGCTGATGAGCAGACATGTCTTACCCACGGCACTGAAATACAAAAGATGCTAAGTGCTAAGTGTCACTGCAGCACTCAAGTCAAGTCAAGTGAGTTTATATGTAGAGATATACAAAGGAACTAAATGTTGTGCCTCACAGGACAACAATGTTACATGTATAAACATATATAAATGCACATAGCCTATATAAAAAGAGGTAATCAAACTAAACATATATTCTGAACGGTTATACTGAGGGTTCAAGGACTGCACATTCAAAGCACATCAAGGAAACAATTGTGAAAAGTCCTTTAGTTAGTCATCCAGACATCACATTCTCTCCCAGGCTCGATGGCACGCTGGCAGCAGCTCTTTAACAGCGCTGTTTTCAAATGAACTGCCCCACCGCCCACCGGATGAGGAGTGAATACAGGATGACAGCTTCTTGTCATGAAAAACACACACTTACATATAAAGTGGAGTAAAGAGGGTACACAGGAAATGCAGTGGCGGGGTGATACTGAATAAGGAAAAGTGATACAAATTAGGAGTAAGAGTGAGGAAGTGTGATAAAAGAGAGGGGAAAGAAGATGTGAACAGGCCAAAATAACAATTATGTTTGAAGGCTGAGAACCCCGGCTGTGGTGTGGTTGCCCATTGCAAATGACAGAAAGCATGTATTATCATGAGACAGGGACTAAACCCTTGCAACCTAAACGGTTGCAAGATCAACTGCAATGAAACAGCTATTTTTAATTCTCCACATCTAAAAGAAAATTTGAATTAAGCATACTTTTAACAAACACCATGATATAAATCCAAATCATATCAAATTGTAGAGATAATAATTTTTTTTATATTTTGGTTAATTTTTTATATTTTTTCTTCTATCAGTCCTCCAATATAACTATTCTATTTATAATAACAATATCACCCAACAATAGCATTGTAAGTTAATTTTACATTTTTTAATTATTCATCATTTTACAGAAGAGCTATTCATGCTTATGAATTGTTACAGAAACGGTATTTTAAGCTAATGTTAGTATTATTTCGCTGTTGTTACAAATTCATAGTTCATATTTACATTCTACTGTAGTCTAATTATCTATAATATTTTTTCAAAATAAAGCCGTAAGCAAAAATCAATGTTGCCTGGTGATTATGACCACTTAAATATTAAAAATAACGGTATAAGTAATGATAAAATAAATAATATTTCACTTGATCTCTACCAAATACCAATTGCAATGCAGCTTTTTGTTATTTCATTGTGGATTATCAACAAATGCGATTTTAAGATTTTGCTCTCTGGTTAAAAATAAAGGAAGAAAAAAACAATTATGTGAAGGTTAATAGTTAAGGCTCACGAGCACTGTGATTTAGGGGAGTGGATCATTTCCCCTTTAGAGCTCTGTAGAGCCGCTCTGTAGGTGTAAAACATGACATCATAGCGATTCCACGTACACGCGCATTATTTCAACACTGTTTAGTATCCGTTTAATATATTTTCTGCATGTTTTACAATACATTGTCATGCTACTTTAGTGTGAAAAAAATCAATTTAAACATTGAAAAAAAAAACAGACAAAACGCCTAATATTAAACAAAACGGCCACTACCAAACACAGTCTGTGCACAATCTCATTTAAAACGATAATGAAAACACCTTCAGTGTCTCGAAGAATGACAGTAATATTTATAATTATAAAATTATCCATTTTGTCTGAGCTGAATCCACTCAACCGCTGTGCCAACCCCAAATCCCCAGCTCCTCGCAACAATTGCTTTTCTCCCAAAGAAACCTCCGTAGAAAACACGAGCAATTTTACCATTTATTCTTCAACATCTTACCCGTCGCCGACAACAACACACTTGATGGCTTGCATTTGCAGTGCACGAGTAGTATCCGACGAGCGATGAATCAGTAGAAATAGACTGAAATGTGATGTTGAGGTGCCTGTGCAGCAGCAGCGGTCGGTGGCAGTCGGGGGTCTATCACCATACTTCCGAAAAAACACGAACATGAGGTTCGTGCTTTTTCGGAAGTCTCGTGAGGAGCCCGTCTGTTTTTCTTCTCTCCTATTCATTTTAATATTATGATGCGGTCTGTGCAAATATTCATGTTATCGACAAAGTAAACGCTTCAAATTAAAATATAGGCCTAATTCTTAAAACACGGTTAGGCTATATATTTAAAGAAACTGGAAATAGTGGATAATGTAAATGAGATGGATACAGATACACACCAGTGACAGGGTTGAGAGAGAACAACTGTCATGACAGTTGTTGTGTTGAGTGTGGAGGCAGGGTGCGGCTAAATGACAGAAATCACTGGGAAAATCACATTAATTCTCAAGAAATTATGAAATAAAAGTCCTCAAAATAAACATTTTAACAACGGGATGCAGTCACCAATCCAGATTAACATTTGAGTTCTACAAAACAGACGCTTACATGATTTTATTTTGTAAAAAGTGAACATTATTGCTGTACTTTCCCTGTTACACACAGTAGAGTCTTAATGAATGTTGCTTATGGAGTGAAAAGTGGGAATGATTCACAGGGGCCCTGTGACAGGGCCTACAGGTTTCAGCAGGTTTGAAGTTTGATCCATGAGGATTAATTTAGTGTATTTGATGTCAAAATATGTAGTCTAATAAACAAATCACACATTGTGGGATGCAAGCGTAAATTTGAATCTGTAGTCCTTGAGAGGCATACTGCAGTAACATTATACTTTTGATATATGAAAACAGCACAGAAAACACAAGACGCAAGAATGAATCATTTTATTGCTTGACCTGCCATTAGGACAATCGATACCAAAAGGTTTACAACTTGAGCACATCCAAAGAATTCAAACCACACAGTTATACAAAAAAGCATAATAGAAAAATGGTCCCTCGACATTTTACAACTCTGTGTTGAGGGCTTAAACTGAAGAATGAGTGAACAGGAGTCTGTATGCTCTGGTGGCTTGTGCGCAAATATCAATTCCTCTGTACTTACTAGAACACAATTTTACTGAAAACTCCAGAAGAAAACACAATTGACAGTCACAACCAGGGAATGTTAGCAGGCTACAAAAAAGGGAGTAGAGGTTGCTATTTGCTAATACAAACACATTTCCAGTGACCACTGAATGATCTTCAAGAAACATGGCCTGAAGTTTAAAAAAAAAGAAAAAAAATCATAATAAAAAGGTAAGCAGAGAATTTGCAGAGGAACAAAATCATTGAAAAGGGAGAAAAGGGGTCATAAAGGGGAGAAAAAGGGGTCATAAAGGGGAGAAAATTACAATAAACATCAATGACGCATTGATGCATCAGAAAACAAGGGATTTGCTTTTTGTAATTTGTCATCATATGAAGTTAAAGGGGTGGTTGATTATGATTTCACTTTTCTAACTTTAGTTAGTGTGTAATGTTGCAACACTCAAAGTTTAAAGCAAAGGGGGATATTTGCTTTTAAAGAAATGGGTTTTTAAAGGACTACACCAAACGGCTGGTAGGAACTACACAAGCTTTCTCCTGGGTTAGTGACATAACCAACCCTTAAATTTACATAAACCCCACCCTCGGGAACACACAGTCCATGTTGAGAAGAGGAAGAGCTAGTCAAGCACATTTGAAAGTCAGCTCAAACTATAGCATCCGTTTTTTCACATGCAATAGAAAGTCACTCTGTGCATCTCACAACAATTCCTATACAAGCGATTTATAGATTATCCTGACAGCCTATGCTAATTGAAGATAGTTAACTCCACATCATCAGCAACATAAATTCATCAACTAACCATTCAGAGATGTCCTGTTGCATTCTACGTGTGGTCACTTCTTCTTAGTGGCTAAGTCTCTCCATTTTTGTCTGACTTTCCGGTTAAACATAAAAGGCAGAACAATTTCTGACATTTTAATGCATGTCTTCGTGAGGTAATTGGAGCTGCTAACACACACACACTCTTGAAGCCCCGCCCGGGAGTTGCAGCTCATTTGCATTTAAAGGGCCAGACACAAAACGGTGTGTTTGTGCTAACCCTCAAAAAGTGACAACTTTAACATGCTATATAAAAATATCTGTGGGGTATTTTGAGCTAAAACTTCACATACACACTCTGGGGACATCAGAGATTTATTTTACATCTTTTGAAAAGGGCATTATACCACCCCTTTAAATAAAACAGACCAATGCATATATGAGCGATAACAAGTAGACTAACTATCTATCTTCGGGTGTCACAGTTTAACATTAAGGACTCAAAATAATATATAATTTCAACATGTTCATTTATTTAACCCCATCATAAGGCATAAACCAGTCATTGAAAAGACAGTGGAACGGTTAATCAAAAGGCTATTTGGAATCCCCTGTAATTAAGGGTGCAAATTCTGTGTTTTTAAAGCTACAGCACCAAGATTTGACTGATTCTGAAATTCTAGTCTAGAGGGGCAGAAATCTGTGAATGTCAGAAAACATCTTATTTTCCTAGACATCTGGATTGACATGCTGTAAGGCTCTCAAATCAAATGTCACAGTTAAGTGACAACAATTCTCCCATGTGGTTATAGGCCAGAGTCAGAATTGAAGATAAAAACACACTAAATATAAGTCTTTCTTTATAATATCTGTATAATATATTTCTCTAACATTTTGGGACAGTTCTGTGCAAACTCTTAACTATTGGAGCTTTAAGTCTGAATAAATTACACTGCTAAAGAGGATCTGGATATACAGATGAAACAAAACATTGTAGATTACAAATAATACAGGTGACACGCTATTAGTATATTAATGAATACATTAGGGGGAAAAATAACTACAAGAAAATGTCTGTTGGCTTTGCATTATGAGAGTAAAGAAATCAGGCACTTTTCAAAACCCAAATTTGCTTTCAATAACATGAGTCTGTTGTACAAATGAGCTGGATATCTGTAAATACATAACACAAGGTGTGTGGAAAACCAAAATAAAATTCACATCAGTTTTTCCAAATAATACAAAAGTATCTCTGTGCGATAATTAAAATCTACCTTCAGCAACTGTTAACACTATTGTACCACCCAGTAAAACACAACTCAGAGAACTTGAAGAACAATATCTGATAGGAGATTAAGGTGGTGGCAGTAGTGGATCGCAAATCGATTTCCAAACGTTTGATGGATCCCAACCCTAATGGCATACAGACACCATGAACTCAACACAAGCGGCAAATACTGTCCCTGTTTTAAGACTTTCATATGACTATATATGCATGGTGAATAATCTAAATCTCAATCTAAAAACAACAGTGGTTAGTTGAAAACAGACCTACCCTGTTTATTAACCAGACTATTTCAGTTAATAAAAAATTTAAAAAGACATTTGGGGTTTCGAAGCACTAATCGAGAAAGAAACCCTAATGGGATCTTAGTGGGTGAAGGAGGTCACCAAGTAGTTACATCCTGTTGAGGATTCTCACATACTCAGTCAACAAAGCTTCATCATTAACCATTGCATTTCTGTAACTCTTCTAAACAATTAAACAGAACATACAAATATAATATCTTTTCTGTATATATATATCCGCCAAAAACACAATGTTGAATAAAATAAGATTACATTGCCTTTGTGTGGGGGCAACAAATAAAAGCATTTGCAGCATGTAGCATTTCAGAAGGGAGAAAATTCACAAGAAAAAGAAAAGAAAAAACTTTAAAAGGAGATTAAACTAATCCTGGTCTGTTCTAAATAAGACTCCAGAGCAAGTCTGTGTGTATAGCAAAACGCCCAAAGGAAAATGAAAAAAGCCCAATGAAAAACAGCAATATAAAGCGTATATATATATATATATATACTGTGCAAAAAATATGGTTATGGTCATTTACTTCTAATATATAATCTTGTACATACACTATATATGTGCAGTTATAACAATAAAAGAGCAAAGCTGATCACCATGATAAACATGGTGACGATTAAACTTCAGTACCCCCAAGAAAACAATGTAACACACATGGATTTATGCCTTTGGCTTCCCTATATTCAAACGCTTGAAATGAATGAAGGAAAACTGATTCTGAAAATCGATGGCTCAATTAAGATACATCCTTATATACTGAGTAAATGCACTACATGAATATCAGTCCTCTGCCACTGTTTTCCTTCCATTCCAAACACTGTTATACAGAATCATGAGGCAATTTGGACGCAAGAGAAAATCCCAATAGTTATTTCAACATCTGTCCACGTGACAGGCTTTTGTGGCACAACGATTGGCTCGTTTCTCAGGCAAAACTAACAAATCAGCCTTATGGTAAATCTAGGATGGATACAAATGCGACTTTACGGCACAAATCAAAAAAAAACAACAACAGACTGACAGGGAGAGAACACTGAAGTGAATGGGCACCTGGGTGTTGGAAAATGCATAAAGAAAAGTAAGAAAATAAAGCGAATTTGCATTGGTGGACCCTGCAATTGAGGAGGTAAGAGCCTAGTGTGCCTCAGACCGACAGAGACACGAAGCTGTTGTACTGCTGTATGTTTCTCTTCAGGATATCGGAGCAGGGGCCGAGCACGCGTTCGAACCTGGGGCGGTCAAGTTTTACGCACTTCAGAGGGCCACGAGCAACCACGGTGGCAGCACGAGGCCGGTTCATGAGCAGAGCGATCTCACCTGATGAAACACATGGAGGGAAATCAGAGAAGAGCAACAGTCAGAGAAACAAACACATTAAGGTGTGCTAATGGACACTGTACATGGCGTCAACAGCCATGTTTCTGCTGTTGGGCCACTGTCGTGCTAGTGCGTGCTAGGGCCAGTGGCACTTCAGGGGCTTGATCGGCCTCATCGGGGATTCCTCCAATGGCCAGGGGTTTTTGGCCCAGTGAATACCTTGGTCCAAAGTGGGCCAACTGGGGCTTGAACAAAGGCAAAGTTTCCTTGAGTCAGGTGAGGGACAACGCCACCGCTCATTCCCATGTTATAATACCAGACTATCAGCTAACCTCAACATTTAAGACATTTAAAATGATTTTCAGCTCAAAAATCACTTTCAGGCACCAGCAAAAGTTTTAAATAACTTCTAATTGCGATCTGATGGTGATTCTGATCACCTTATGATGCAGAAATATATTTATGCAATGCTAAAGGCTACTTAGTCTAACCATTGCAATAATAAATACGTATATAATTATGGAAAATACCAGAAACGGCTTGATAAATGTGGAAATATCATACATGATGCAGACTGGCTTAGGAACGTCGTCGGCAGAGTCTTTAAGTAAAGTGTTCGGAAGAGTCTTTAAAGCTGCAGTCGGGCGTTTTTCCTCTGTCGCCATCTCTGTTCGAAATCTGTAATTGCAGTCGTGGAATTATTAACTTTGCGCGAGTTGTACTTCCAACACCCTTGAGACGGCACAGCGCGGATGAACACAATGTTTGAAGAGAGTGTGAGGCTGTCAGTCTCCACGCCAGTGTCGATACTGGCATTCAGAATCACAGATTATTATTTTTGGAAGTATGACCAACATAAGAATTTTCACCGGAAAATGTAATCTGAACTAGTAAGAAACATCCACTTTTGTTCTGGTTCTGACATTGCAGTAAATCACGCTGATTAAATCTAACAATCGCTTAACTTGTAAACACACAAAACCGTGTAATGTCCTTGTTTTCGCATGGGCCGGTTGCAGTCTCTTTTTTCTGTAACCCAAAAAAAGCTACGGACTGCAGGTTAAAGTAAAGACTAAAGGTAGCGCTGCGTGGCTACTGACCCAACAGTGGAAATGCCGCTTGGTGCTTCTTGAGGTCCAAGGCTATTGGCCCCGCATGCACGTTGTTGGCCCTGGCTCGCACTGGCCCGACAGTGGAAAAGCAGCTAATATGTAATTACATTAACAAAGGAATTTCTGGGATATGACTGGGATAAGCTTTCCAGAGAGTAAAAAGAAACACATTTACCGAAGTAGTCAGATGGTGCGAGTCTTCCGACCTCCACAAACTCCTCATTCTCCGACCGCCGCTGAAGGACTGCTGCTGAGCCCTGAGGACACAAGTCTAAATCAATACAGCTATTCTCCTCTGATGATCTCATTATTAACTTGTGTTTGCAATTGTGCATAAATGAGAAGATAAAAACAGTATACAAAACCATATGACTCTAATTAACAAAGACTTGTTGATGAGAGCATGGAAAGCTACCTCAAGGATAATGAAAAACTCATCTCCCGGTTGACCCTGCACAACAATCTTCTGGCCATCTTCAAACTGGACTGTCTCGAGAGCATCAGCAACCGTCAACCGTTCCCATTTATCCAGAGACTCTGCTCACAGGATGTTAGCATGTCATCACTGAGCACTTCACAAGATTTGCTTACAGCATTATTACGCAGCACTACAACTGTTTTTTACACAGTTTACTATGAACACAAGCCTGAAAATATACATAACCTAAACATAAATGCATTAAACTCACCCAAAATGGAGACCTTGCTAAGGAATTCCTCATACATTTTTCTCTTTCTCAGAGTACTTCCCTAAACACAGAATTAAAAATGTTAAGCAGAAGAAAGAAAATGTGGCCATTTTATAAAATTCAAGATCTGTAAAAATAACAAATCACAAAATACTTCAAAATTAAAAGGCAAACGTTGTTTGTATAATATCAAACCATGCAATTATCAGTTGAACGGTGTACTAACCATGAGTATTCTCCTGTAGCTGTCTCTGTCGATTCCCCACAGCTTGACGTTAGTTTTTGCTCTGACAGTGGCTGCTCTGGGGGTGCCATAGATTAAAGCCAGCTCCCCAAAACTGCCACCCTCTCCAATACTGGTCACCCACTCATTGTTGACGTACACCTATCAAAAACAATAGTACTTATGAATATCTCAGTCATTATCATTCCAAACGTTAAAGAGCCCCTGAACATGAACCAAACTCTTCCAGGCTTCAGCTACAACTACAGTTTGATGGCACGTCAAAGGTCAAAGTACCAATTAGATGTTGTTTGCAGGCAGCTAATGAAGATCATAGGCTGGCATTATGCAAATGTGTTACATTGTTAGGTAGTTTTGTAACAGGAAGTGAAACTGATGACTCGTTTCGGCAGTTCGGAATCAAAATTTGAACAAAAAAATTGTTGTGAACTTTGATATTTAGAATTTTGCAGACCTTTTATATTCACAAACAGCTATATTACACACTGCATGAAAAGTAATACTTGAAAAAGCATAATAGGGGCACTTTAATAACCCTATACTAGGGATGGGCATGATTAACCGAGGGTCGATAATTGATCATTAAGAATTTCGTTGATCATGTTAATTTGTTATCGATTAAACTAATGCAGCTTAATGCAGTTTGACGCCATACTCAGTTACCTGCCAGTTTCCGCTTTGATTTCAAAAGAAGAATCATGAAGTGAGCGGTTGTTTTCTTTGCTTATATTTCTCAACAAAAATCAGTTGATTGGTGCAGAAGTTGTATGTGAGTTACTAATTACGTTTTATGAAGCTTTGTTAAGTAGTAATTGTTAGGTAGGCTAATCTCTCTCACCCTCTTTCTCGACTCCGTGTCTTAGATAGTTTTGAGTTACATTTTGACAAAACCTGTCAGAGCTAAGTATTATTATGTAATACTTAAGTTATTGTTTAACATGAATTTTTTTTTATCATTTATTATTTTGAAACAAACGAGGGTCTCTGTTTAAGAACGCCGGCACGCATCTGCAGGTTCCGCTGCTTTACAACAACACAGCGCATATACAGTATCTTCAAGTTTAGCCTGACCGAACATCCAGTTTAACGGCCACAAGTTGATCTTCCTGTAATAAAGGTCTCATCGAGGAAAAACACGCTGTATTTTTGTGTTTTTCATTGCATTTTTAATTGATAAAAAGTTAAATAAATAATTAATTTCAATATAAAAATAAAATATTAATGATTTATCGATTTATCGACTGTTGCTCCCGACGATCGACTAAGAAAATTTTATCGAATGCCCATCCCTACCCTATACAAGTCAAAAAACATCTATTATCATATTAAATCTTGATTCAACATCAATTTAGAAATGCACTTACATCCATTTCACCTTGATCAATAACATAAAAATTGTCACCCTCATCCCCTGAAATTAGAAACACAATACATTAGTCTAAATATTTTTTACATTTTTACACAATCGGCTCCTCCTCAAAATAAGCCTGACCTTGTTGAATGACAGTCTCTCCTGCAATGTAGGTGACTGAGAACATAGCGTCAAATATGTCACTGTGAAAAATAAAACAAGTTGTTTTCAGTAAATGAAATGCTTTTTAGTTAAACTGAATAATTCAATCTACTACTCAAAACTAAATTTGTTACCTTCTTTCGTTGTCATCAAGATGGGCAAAAAGCACATTCTTTTCAATCGCTTTAGCAAGGGCAGCCATAGTTTTGTAGTCTTTAGGAATGACCTGTAAATTAACAGAAAGTTTTCTAAGTAAACCGCAACTGCAGGGAAAGTAGAATTCAGCATGCCAATAATATTATGCGGCGTGATTTTGAAAGAATGACATGTAAATGCAACAAGTACAGATTAAAATTAATAGTTCTAGGAAAAAAAATCAGAGGCTAGTTACCTTTCTGACGTAAGAAGCTGCATCTTCCTCGGTGTAGACCTCTGCGCTGATGGCACCGCGGCGCCGTCGGCCCTTAACTACAGGATTCATGGGAGGAGAAACCTCATCTTCTCGGGAGTCTGAGCGAGAGCTCGACTTCTGCTGGTTGCTGATCTGTTTTGCTTCCTCCTGATAGACATAAACTTTGTTCACAAAACTTTTCAAGGGTAAAGAACATCTGTAAAGAGTCTAAGCCTATGTGGTTTTACTCCAAAGAAAATGACTAACCTTCTCAAGCCTCTCGAAGCACTCTTTGAGGAAAAGCATGGGCCTCTCAGGCCTGACAGTGCACAGCTGCACAATGCATTCCTTCAGCAGCTGCTGGATGTTGTGCTTCTGCACGTAGCGCTCACACTCCCGCAAGCTCCTCTCTTCTTCACTGCTCGTACTGCTGGACGCCATGGTGACCTGAAACATGCAATTCATATCAGCTTATGAAATGTGGAGCAATTCCAAACCTTAGCTAAATGTCATTAGCTCAACTAGTTTTATAGTGAAATGTCAAGAAGATTCGATGATAGCTACATCTCTTAAGAGTAGAGTGTAATGCCATGAGTGCAATTCATTAATTTCATTGTGAAGTCCTCATGAACCGGAACCATCAACTGTTGTGACAAAACTCAAATTGTGACACATAGAGGGCAGGGCTTGATTTTAGGACACCTCCTCCTCACCATTTTGAGCTTGTATCCAACTGACAGGTGGAGGGAGGTGGTTAAAGGATGTTCTGCAATAGGCGTCAAACAAACGTCATCAGAGAAGGAATGTCATTCCAGTGGGAAGCAAAGTTTCAGATTTTGAGTAAAGACATGAAGACAAACTATTTTCTCCAGTGCATACCAAATTGTTATGGAAATTCTAAAAATCATGCATCTAATATGTTTGTATGTTCCTGGTATGAGCCACATACAGTTGGCAAGCATTCTGGATTCTATATCTTCTTTAAACACACATTATGTTTTCATGTTTTATGGTGACTTTCCATAGACATAATTTCTTTTATACTGTACAAACTGTATATTCTATGCCATTACACTAAAAACTCACTTAGTATGATTGAAAAGCTGTTTTTCTCATGGGGACCAGAAAATGTCCCCACAAGGACAAGGATTTAAGATATTGCTATCTTTGTGGGGACATTTTATCCCCATAACGTAGGGTTTACCAGGCCACACAAATGTACTCTCATTATCAGATCATGAGCAGATATTCCTCTGGTTACAATCATCTCCAACAATCCTGTCAACAATACAAGTAAACAAATCTGTGAATTCAAATTGCAGCCATGTGTTACAATATTCCCACATATTTAATATTTCCAGTCATCTGCCATTATGGGATATGAAAAGTAATGTTGAAAAGATTGGACTCACAAAGAGAATTTCCCAACTGAATAAAATACCTTAAACAAATTTAAATTATCAAGATTTTATTCAATTCCATGATGACATATCCTGGCCTAAGTTGACATTTTAAACCCTTATATTACCAGGTCTTCCTTGACCATGTGACCTCGTGATCATAACTTAATAAAACCAAAAACAAACTACAGGTGCTAATAAAAGGGCTGCAAACCAATAAAACCATTAAAACACTTTCTGCTGTCAAAGTGAAACAAGTTAAACGGCTAACGTGGCTCACATACTTCGCACATGCTACATATCTAGACTAGAAAAAATTCAGTCAACAATGTCTTTCAGCAATGTAAATAATCAGAAAGTGTTGCATTTTGGCAGGTAACGTTAACGTTATGCTGTGGTCCTTGTCCGGGCGCCTGAGCTCATAAAATGCGCAGTTCATCACCAAAGGCATTTCACAATATAACGCAATTGGGTCATGTGAACATAACATTATTTTAGCGAACAAAACACATGCGGATGCAAGTACACCCCATTTAGCGCGTTTAAACGTTTAACAGCGTAAACCGTGCAGCTCTGTGTTATCGGTAACCAGTTTTGTCAAGCAGCAAAATACGCCATCTTGCAAGCTACATTATCACAACAACGGAAGCCGACAGCATTACAGTAACCTCTCTACGAGCCTGTCGACTCACACATCGATATCAACAAACGTTAAAGCGAAGACCTCTACCTTTAAATATTCATACCTGAGACGCTTCGATGAGTTTCTCGACGTGTTTTACTCCGTTTACGCTGGCTTTCCCACAGTCCTTGGATTGATGGATGCCTCACCGGAAAAGGTTATGACCAATCACAAACAACGATTGACGTCAATGCGCCTCGATCTGGGAAGCCCGTTACTCCTCACAACCTTAAAGGGCAAGTGCTTGTTTTTGTATTTCGAGGAGATGGAGGTTGTCAACCAGCTAATTTATTACATTCTGCTGCACATGATGTGCTACATACGCTAAGTTTTTTAATCATATTTTACAGTATCCGGCAGTGACATTTAAAGAAAAAAAAAAACACTGTGACCCTGTGTGATTTGGATATGATGACAGCTGAAAAGGTTAAATGGTCTGTGCATAAAACCCCATACCAAGCCTGCGTTGTCCTTATTCAACCTAGGTCTACTCTAGGTCATATAATCACCTCTAACATCGAGGGGACACACAAATCGACTGATTTGTGCTTCTGAATGGTTGACATTATTGGGCTTACATTACAAAATAGGCCTAGGCCAACGTGAATGCATTCTTAACTTCAACTAAACTAATACTTCACTAGCACATCATCACTGGTAATGAGGTCCATAATCAAAATGTAACATTATATAGCTAAACATTTACATGTATTAATTTACCAGATATTTTTATCCAAAGTGACTTACAAAGGAAAATGATGTAAACAGGAAAATTATTTAAGCAGAAGCCATTATTCTATATAATTATCTATTTGGTGAGTATGTAATTTAAAGGGATAGTTTACAAAAAAAAAAAATCTGCAATTATTTACTCACCACCCTCATAATGACTTTTTGTTTTACAGAAGACAAAAGAAGATATTTTGAAGAGATTTGGCTACCATTAACTTCTATTGTATGGAATAAAAATGTATAGGCCTACTTTATGCGCCACAGAAGAAGAAAATACATTTTAAAAAGCATTTTTTCACATTGAATTATTATTGCACTGTATATTCCAGTGCAAATAGAAGTGTTTTTAACAACACAAAATAAACTTAGGAAATCCACAGTGATGTGAGACAGGGTGCAACTAGCACAAACACCATCCCAAGAAGGAACCAAACTGATGAACTTTTAAATACACAGGATGATAATGAACGGAATACTAACGGGTGTGAGAGTTAACGGATGTGTCCATGGTAGTAGATTAGTGGCGGGAAACTAGAACAAAGGAAACAGATAACTGATAAAAGAAACCATGAAAATGAAACTAAAGCTAAACTGAATAATGGTGACAACTGGATTGTTGGATGGTTGTGGTTTGCTATTGTTGTGATGTCATGTAAACAGGTCATCAGAGATGTTGTTGCAAGAGGGAGCGGAAGTTATTTTGATTAAAAATTAATAAATCATTCATAATAAACACTGCAATATTCCATCAAAAATACGAGTTGTCTATTTTGAATTCATGGTGACTTTAATGATGAGGATATGACTGCACAGGCCAGGTGCCTATATCAGAACATAAAAACACACCCTCTCTTATCTCCTCCCTGCTCCCTCTGCAGCCCTTCCTGCCACTGCTCAATCTCATTCGTGTCGACTGCCCAGAGTCCACGAACATAGCCTTCCAAAAGCTATTCAGCTCAAGAGGATATAACCCTTTCTAGCAAAAGAGAGGAAAAGATAAAGGTGAGGGCATAGTCAATTTTCCAAAGTCAGGTATGGTAAGGTTATGTTGTTTGCTATGCAAATCTGTAATCACTGCTCAGTCATACCAATGTACCATACCTTAACTGACATTTTTAATGGGAATTGGATGAAGAATGTCTCTTTTCTGGTACTGAACACTGTAACATGTCTGTAAAATTCATTTAAATCAATTGAAATTTGTGTAAATGTCTTGTTTTGGTGATTCTTTATCTTGGAAATTGTGAATATAGTAACATCTGAATGAATATGTTGAAAGTGAGGCTCACAGAGGAGAGATTATAACATTTTCAAGATTTGGGTGGAGTAATCCAAACAGGCAACACTCTACCTCCCTTGTTTAGTCACATTCTCGTGATTGCATAGGCTACTCTTTCTAACACCTGTGGTGCATTCCAGGGTCCCGTTGTTGAGACATGTCCCTCTATAGCTTTGGATTGGAGCCTCTGTCCTGTCATGCCTGGAACAAAGACCGAACACGTAAGAGCAAACTAGTTTAGCTACGTTTTAAATATAAATTACATCCCTTCAGACTCTTAATGTTGCAGCCTGCAGTTCCATTTTCATCCATTAAAATACTCAGAGGAATATCAGTTTGTCTTTAGGAGAAAAGCATGCACTTTTCCATTTGTACATATCATTTTGCTATGAACTTCCTGTAATTTTGTTGTTTTAAACGGGGATTTTTGTATACAAGAAATTCCCAAATATAATTTTTCAGGTTTATTTTATGTACAGTATATAAAAAATTCCTAATAATATGTCTTTTTATATTAGAAATCGCTCTTAGCCCCAACACCAATGATGTGCACATTTACCAAAAGAAAGGAAAGGAATGGATTAAGATTCATGAACTGACAGAGCACAGTGGGCGAATCACAGGTAAGACAAAAGAGAATAGCTGCAACATTCATTAACTTACCGATACTTTGAAACTGACCCATAAAACAAACATTATCTCAGTGCTCCAATGAACGGCATGCACTAAACCACTGTAACAGTGCAAGCTACATGTTTGAGTTCTGTACTAACTGTATTTTTTTTAAAGTTGCAATGAAATGGAAGTAGTGACAGATCTTTTCTTCCATATTATGATACATCCCAGTGAAACAGATAAAGGAAAAAAATAGGATGCAGTTGATTGTACGAAAGGGGCGTGGCTTAAGATCGAGTTATGACATTTTGAATACAAATCTAATGTATGTATAGTTCAAAATAAGATCAATAACATGCATTTAGAAACTAAATTAAAGGGTTAGTTCACCCAAAAATGAAAATTCTGTCAGTATTTACTTACCCTCATGTTGTTCCAAACCTCTGTGTTTATTTGTTCTGCTGAACACAAAGGAACATATTTGGAAGAATGTTTTAATCAAACAGATCTGTTTGATTAAAACATTCTTCCAAATATCTTCCTTTGTGTTCAGCAGGACAAATAAACACATAGAGGTTTGGAACAACATGAGGGTAAGTAAATACTGACAGAATTTTCATTTTTGGGTGAACTAACCCTTTAATTGATACTATTTCAATTTTCCAGTGTACTAAAACTGCACAATAAAATCAGTTACACTGAAATGTTTTAATATATAGATTTTAAATGAACACAATCTAACAATCATTTTCACTTTTAGGGATTGATTGGGCCCCAGAGTCCAACCGTATAGTGACATGTGCCTCCGATAGGAATGCCTATGTGTGGACACTTAAGGATGGGGTTTGGAAGCCAACATTGGTGCTGGTTCGCATCAATCGAGCTGCCACATGTGTCAAGTGGTCACCTCTCGAGAACAAGTTTGCTCTTGGAAGTGGAGCCAAACTTATTTCAGTGTGCTACTTTGAAAAAGAAAATGACTGGTGAGACTTGATTGTATAATATCTTTTGATGCTTAGAATATATCTTATGCATTATCTCTCGTGTAGCTTTAATGTGCTCCCTTGTTCATGATTGCCTCTATAGGTGGCTGAGTAAGCATATCAAGAAACCCATTAACTCCACCGTTCTGAGTCTAGACTGGCATCCCAACAACATGCTGCTGGCAGCTGGCTCTGCTGATCTCAACTGCAGGTTTGATAATTGCGATGATATTATATTCAGACTGCACAATGTTTTTTTCTAACACAAGTCTTTTTGTTGCCTTAGAATTTTTTCTGCATATATCAAAGACATTGAGGACAAGCCTGGACCAACACCATGGGGGTCCAAAATGCCCTTTGGGGAGGTGCTTCTGGAGTATAAGGAGTGCGGAGGCTGGGTGCACAGTGTCTGTTTCTCTCCATCTGGTGATGCTCTTGCCTGGGTTAGCCACAACAGCGCTATCAGTGTGGCAGACGCCTCACGGGGGAAACAGTAAGATTTACGTATAATAATTATGTAAAACTCCATTTTCATATAGGCCTATACACAGAAGAGCAAACTAATGGCGCTTTTCCATTACCAGTACAAGCTCGACTTGACTCATTTTAGCACCTCAGCCGGAGGTGATACGAAAAAGTGCCGAAAGCAGGTATAGGTACAACTTTTACACAGTGGAAAACCAAACAAAAGCGAGCCGAGGCGAGTCGAGCTAGTACTGTGTAGTGGAAAAGCACCATTAAATAATTTGATGCTCAATATCCTTGAATTCTATGCATCTATTAAAAATACTGCCTGAAAATAATAATATACTGTATGCACAGCATGATCTTCAGCATTCACTTTTAGATTGCCTGCAAATGAAATTTTGTGCATTGCAGGGTTACTCAGCTGACAACAAGACATCTTCCATTGCTGAGCTTGCTGTATGTCAGTGAGACTCAGATTGTAGCTGCGGTAAGACATTAATGATGATAATAAGAAATGTTACAGCAGCATATTAGAATGATTTCTGAAGGATCATGTGACACTGAAGCTTAAAATACAGCTGCATTAAGGAATAAAATACATTTTAAAACAGATTTAAATATAGGCTACACCAGTCATTTAGATATTTTACACAATATAGCTGTTTTTACTGTATTTTTTTATCAAATAACATTTGTTATGTGTGTGGTTGATCTTAGGGCCACGACTGTTGCCCTTATCAGTTCTCATACAAGGGTCCTGGATGCTTAGAGTTTGTGAAGAAAGTGGACATTCCCAAGCAGAGCTCCAAGGGCAACATGTCTGCCATGCAGCATTTCCGTAATCTGGACAAAAGAGCGACTGATGAGGAAGACACTGAGTTGGGCAGTCTGCATCAGAACAGCATCACGTAATAAAGGCTTGACGTCTGCAAGCACAAGATTTTGGTCTAACTTCAACATCTTTTGCATTATGCTAACATTTTAGAGAAATGTAATTGCAGTTTGCTAAGACTTTGTTTCTACTGTAGCCAACTATGTATTCTGGAAGGGCTGAAGACCAAGGTGGAGAAATTCAGCAGTGTGTCTTTAGATGGTGCCATGGTTGTCTGGGATTTTAAGGTAGGCTATTGTCACGAAGCAACTTGTGTGCCATTTTAATATTACTGTTTAAATCTAGATTGTCTATGCATTGTCTGTACTTATATTAATAATGACTTTTCCTCTTTAATGTTATTTTTAGCACTGAAACACCATGAGATCTGGAGAGAGCAGAAAAAAATAACCTTGGACCATCTGTTTTTATTTGTTTGTTTTCTCAGACCCTTTTTTTTTGCATTAACTACAACACTTTAAAGGAATTATAGCCTATTGATATAATGATGTAGCCTACTGTGGTGTGATGGCTGATTCCAAACTTGTTGTTGTTCAATAGCTTTTGTGCAGTATTAATTAATCTAAACAGTGCAAAAATACATGACCATTTAGCACCAAAAAGAGAATTAACTTTCTATGAAATGACTATCATAAATGCAGTGCACATTTCATTTTCTAATCTACATGTGCTGCTAAATAAAGAACACAGATTCTGCATTTTATGTTTTGTAAAAATACTATTAAAAACGTTGAGTGATTTTTTTTTTTCTCTGTGAGTTGGAACTCTTGCTACAGCACCTCAAAAACTGCAAAAGTTTGTTGGATGCAAATTATTATATGCAAATGACTTATAACCTGTTGAGTGGGCTAGTAGATTAGGCTACTGGACGAAGGATTTGACTGATGGAGTGAAAAGTAAGTTTAATAGCAGAAAATGCATTGATTTTAACCGAGAGATATAATAAACTTTGTATAATGTTTATGTTCATTATAGGGTGTAACGAGCTCACGATACGATATTATTGCGACTCAAAGACATAATGAAAGGTTAGCATGTACTGTTGATTAAAATGCTAAATTTGATATTACATTGTGGTTTAAACGAAGGCTTGGGCACGGTGCTTGTAACCTTGTAATACATTGGTGGCACCAGAATAACAATATTCATGATTCTGAAGCTGAAAATACTGAGTTATTGTAGATGAATATGTTTGCACGCTTTCACTGACTAGATATAAATAATGTCGGACACTACTGGTAACATCAGACATTTGGCATTATCAAGACCCAATATTCCCCCATTGCATTATTATACACTATAATCAACATTATATATAGTAGTTTAATGTAGTATTTACACTAAAACTCTGAAAACGCAGTAATTTTGATTTTGGGTAAAATATCCACGATATTATAATTGTTGCATTTTTGTATTGGGATATATACGTGGGACGATATATCGTTACCTAGTGTTCATGCATTTTATTTACTACGGCTGCAACAAACTGAAACACATTACATTCCAATAAACCATTTTTGGTCAAACTTAATCGAAAATATGCCAGGCCAGGCTGTGAATGATCACGTGATGACGTTAAAATTAGTAAATAAACTGCTCGAAAGAAGCGATTCGCAGAAATGAGTCGGCCTCCTAGGACTAATAAATATTAAGCGGCAGGGCAGGAATAAAAGGCAGTGAGTGACTCTTTCATGGATGTATTCGTGAAAATTAAATTGGATATGTTTAGAGAGTAGACAAATGTAAACTGCAAAGACAAACCACAACCCCTTTTGTATCAATTCCGCACTTACCGCCAATCATCGTCTATCTTAGTTCACTCGACCAATCAGTGGTCAGCCGGACGACAACACAGCGCATTTTCCTTCAACCACTAGTATGGGATGTTGACGTGACGCAACAACTATCAGCTGGTTTTGTTTTGCTTCATTCCGCTAGAAGTCGTAAATGAACAAAAACTTGCGTTTTAATTAATTGATGTGAGGCAGAAGAATAACTGAAGCGTTGGAGTATATTTCTCTTCCACTTTATTCGGACCTTACAGTTTTTCTTCAGTAGGTCTCCGCTTTGGCACTATCTTTCCAAGAGGTCCAACCGATCCCAGGCCTCCGATCCAGGGCGGAGGGAGGGAAGGAGGTCGTTGGGAATCGGGATCGGGATGGAGACCGAGGAGGGAGCTGACGGTCCTGGCGGGCCGGGGCCGGGGCCGTGCTGCGTCTCCTTCAACCAGGACTCCACGTAAGCATCATCTGCCGAATCGGATATTTCTATGATGCTTAACAGCGGTTTACCTTACAAGAGGGAATGTCGACTTGCTTAAAGGATTGACCGCTATTTATTGTCTGTTTTGATTATTACACATCCATAAAAGCCAGTCACTATGTTATAACGGTGTTGTTGCAATGTATAATAATTATGATAAGTTAGATGAGCTTAGTGTTGTTTCTCAGGACTGTTTTTCAATGGTTGTACAATGTTTTTTGAGCAGTATAGTGGTTTAAATGAGATTGCACAAAAAATAAAAAACAACAAAATCCACTAATATTACTTATAGATTAGATATGATTATGAATATTATAGCCTGCATGGTTTTATAGAGGAGAAACTGAACGTTGCTCCCCTCTTCACGTTTCCTCAAAGCAGAATTTGCAGTATTGTGAGATTGTATTGATCATTCCACAGTCTCCTGACAAGATGACCCTCTCTTGTCGTCTTTTCTAGTGGTTGATCACACTGGTTTCTTGTCTGAAAAGTCAAGCATAGCAAATCAAACACAACACATGATACTGAGAGTAGTCAGGTGATCTGATGTATTGTCTCTTCGAGATTATAGTCAACTATCTCTCTTGGGGCAAAACACATTTGTATTAGAAAAATCAGAAATTAGTTCTTTTGTATATGTTGTACTAGTCACAGTGGTAATAATTACCAACACATGTCAGACGCAGTCCTGCTGTAAACACAAGGTTTTGTTGTGGGTTTCAGCAGTACCTGTTTTCCAATAAAAGTAGAAAAGGACATGCTAAGCACAGGATCTGACGTGAACAGCTTTTTTTAAAGGAATGAAAGGCCTGCAAAACAGATGTTTTAACCCCCGTCCCCACCCCCCTAAAAAAGATTCCAGTAAATGTAACAGACATCAACTCTTCTATTTATATGTAAGCCAAATGATTACAATTTGCACAAATGTTTCTATCTTGAGTCAGTACCTGTGTTGTATTAGGATTTTAAAATGACTTAGCTTGCTGTCACTTTTGAAAAAACTTTTGCTGATAATTTACTCACCCCCATTTCATCCAAGATGTCCATGTCATTCTTTCTTCAGTTGAAAAGAAATTTAGTTTTTGATGAAAACATTCGAGGATTTTTCTCCATATAATGGACCAAATGATTCAAGGTCCAAAAGACAGTTTCAGTGCAAACTGTTCAAAGGGGTTTAAATGATTCCAGATGATGAATAAGGGTCTTAGCAAGTGAAACGATCACTCATTTAAAAAAAAAAAAAGTTTAAATTTTCTAAGCTTAAATGCTTGCCTTGGTCTGTTCTGTGATGCGCGTTTGTGACTCTCCTTTTCGAACTCGTTCATCAAAATGAACAAATCTTTTTCCGAGTCAATTCGTTCATTTCGTTCGTTGATTTGTTCATTTTGATGAACGAGTTCGAACAGGAGAGTCACGAATATGCATCACAGAACAGCAGAGCAAGGCGAGCATTTGAGCTTATAAAACTTAAACTTTGTTTTTTTTTTTTTAAATGAGCGATCGCTTCGCTTGATAAGACCCTTATGCATCGTCTTGAATCGTTTAAAGCCCTTTCAACAGTTTGCAATTTGCACTGAAACTCTCTTTTGGACCTTGAAGCATTTGGTTCCAAGTGAAGTCTATTATATGGAGAAATCCTGGAATCTTTTCATCAAAAACCTTAATTTCTTTTCGACTGAAGAAAGAAAGATGTGGACATCTTGGATGACATGGGGGTGAGTAAATTATCAGCAAAAGTTTTTTTTAAAAGTATACAACTCCTTTAAAAAAGTTGTAGATTCTGTGTTGGCCATTGCATCTGTGTTTTTCCGTCATTATAATTAAAGAAATCTAATTATATTTATATATTATATTTTACTGTTTTATGCTGTTTATACATAATAAATTGCATGTACACAGTTTAATTCATAAGTGAAAATAACTATCCAAATAATGGATGTGTTCATTTAACAGATTTGATACAGCATAATGTCTTCTTGCTTTTTCCAGGTCTTTGGCTGTGGGCACCAAAACTGGATACAAACTATTCTCTGTGACCTCTGTGGACAAACTGGACTGCATTCATGAGAGTAGTAAGATCATCTACGATTCTTTTTTGTATAAACTTGATATAAATGGCAAGTATGGCTGTCTGCCAAAACTACTATAGGCAATAGGAGGAACCATCATGTGCAACACAATGAAGTTATCATAAGGTGTAGTCACTTTCTAACGAAACACTTAACAAATAAATTGAAAATGCCATCTCATTTCCTTTGTATTTTGTTGAGAAAGATAAGAGAAGATATTTCACTTTCAAAATATATTTTGGAGAATGTTTGTCTCTGTGAATGTGTGATAAACTCACCCTACAGGGTGTAAAGTTGTCCTTGTCTGTTTTGATTTATGTTACATGGTGACAATGCCTTATGTGTTTGAGATTGTATCTGCAGCCCACAACAAAAATGGCTAAAGCTAAAGACAGAGAAACAGCCTGTTTTGCTGATGTGTGTAAATTAAAAGGTAAACTTGGAAAATCATATGGCACTTATCTACAATAATGTAATGGTAAAAAAAAAGAAATGAAAATAATTACTTGAGCCTCATATCACTGACAACCTGTATATTTTTATATTTCTTTGGAACAAAATAAAATGGGTCAAGAAAAAACACACATTTACACTGATTATTAAGTGTACACAGTGACTGTGTTTCAATTTTATATTTAAGCTGATTTAATGAGAAGCATTTCATTTTGGATGTTATTTCCCCTTAAAAAGATGTCTACATGTGGCTTTTTTAAATTTATGTCGCTGCTAATGCGTCCTGTTCTCTTCTCCCCTTCAGCAGAAACTCCAGAGGTGTATATTGTGGAAAGGCTTTTCTCCAGCAGCCTAGTTGTGGTGGTGAGTCAGTCCATGCCACGTCGCATGAATGTCTACCACTTCAAAAAGGGCACAGAGATTTGCAACTACAGTTACTCGAACAACATTCTTGCAGTGCGTCTCAACAGACAGGTAAATACAACACAGCTGTGCTGGAGCGAGGCACCTCCTGCCACTTATCAATTATAAAGCTTCTGGACAAGATGATCGCTTTACTGTGCTCTTTCGTCGTTGAAACTTGAAAATGTGGTTTGGTTTGTCAGTAAATATGTATTTTGTATGTGTGTGTGTGTGTGTGTGTGTTTCGTGGCAGAGACTGGTTGTCTGTCTGGAGGAATCCATTTATATCCACAATATAAAAGACATGAAACTCCTGAAAACCCTTCTCAACACACCATCCAACCCATCGGGTAAGGGAATTGACAAACAAATCAAAAACAGTTCACCTAGAATAATAATTTTTAACTGTCTGTGTAAATCTGTATAAATATTACAAATATTAACCCACTCATGTGTTTCTGTAGGTCTCTGTGCTCTCTCCATCAACCATTCCAACTCTTTCCTGGCATATCCAGGCAGTGACACCATCGGAGAAATTATTGTCTATGATGCCAACAATCTGGTAAAAATGCAGGCCAAGAGACTGTTTAGCTGCTCATTTTGGCAGTTCCTTTGGTTGAGATAATTGCTATACATGAGACAAATGTCTGCTCTTCAGTCCTGATTCACTCTATAAATCTTTGTCTTTGTTGTGTTTTTGTGTGTCTTTGACTGCTCAGAGCACTGTGACCATGATTCCAGCTCATGACAGTCCACTGGCCGCCATCACCTTCAGTGCCTCAGGCACCAAACTGGCCAGTGCTTCTGAAAGGGTAAAGCTCCACTCTTTATATAGAAACACATGTTTAGGTCAAAAAAACTTTACAATAAGGTTCTATTAGTTAACATTAGTTTATGTATTAACTAACTTTAACTAACAATGAGCAATACATTTGTTACTGTATTTATTATTCTTTGTTGATGTTAGTTAATACAGACAGACAATTTTTCATTGTTAGTTTATGTTTGGTCTTTGGTCTAATTACACATTGGTTCCTAGTCGACCGTTCTCTGAGATTTTTTTCATGATAATCGAATGTAAAGAGTTTTATCTCTAAAAACTGTTTATGCTAGTATATGGGGGCATATAATAAGTAAAGAGAAATCGCTAGTTAATACCACTAACAAGGCTCAAAATAGCCCCACACTAACACAGTAACATAATGAGGGTCCCTACATGCAAAAGCATTGAGAACTTTGTAAGTGTACAGACCGTTTAATAAGAAGATATTTTATATAAGACAGTGCACTTTGTGTATACAGGCAGAAGCCATCTTGGAAAACAGTCTCGATAAGTCGAACCACGATGGTGTAGGGACCCTCATTATGTTTCTGTGTTAGTGTATGTTTCTGTGACTAGTGTAAAGGGACCAAAGGTCCATTTTTTCCGGAGTTCTCCTAAATAATCTTAACATACAACTTTTGAATGTGATAACGGATCAATAAATGTTGAAATCAATATTAACTAAGATATTTTTCATTGTTAGTTCATGTTAACTAATGTAGTTAAATAATGTTAATAAATGGAAACTTATTGTAAAGTGATAACGAAATTATATTTAACCTGTTTTTTGGTAGCGTTAAGATTTTTTGCATCTTGATGTCAGTTTTCATGTCAGTTTAGCACACCCCATATTTGCATTCACTCACAAAAGTTTCTCGGGGAACGCAAAAATATGCGAGGGAACGCAATGGCATTGGCATAATTTTTCCATCCACGTCATATATTTTTCCTCCACCATGTTCCTTTAGGGGCTCCATAGAAATAAAATGTCACAATGAAAAACAATTCTAATTGTCCTAAAATGTGTTTTTGTATTATTTAGGCAAAAATATTTATTCCAAATATGTTGTTTTTTCTTTCTATTTACGGGGTGAAATGCAACCCGTGTTTATGAGAGATTCACATAGTCATACCTTATAACGTAGACACACATCTCCGAGCATCTGTCCACTTCTTTTCTCCCGTCCCAGGGTACAGTGATTCGAGTCTTCTCCGTTCCAGAGGGACTGCGCTTGTTTGAGTTCAGGCGGGGGATGAAAAGGTACAATGATGATGATTCAAAGCTCACAATGTACACTGAAAATACTTTAACCATACAGAAAGAGAGTTGACTGTGTTTGAATGAACTGTGGTATGTGCGAGTCTGTTTTGTGTATGCATTTGACCTTTGTGTGTTTGTGTCACCAAAGGTATGTCAACATCAGCTCCCTTTCCTTCAGCCCGGATGCTCAGTTCCTCTGTGCCTCAAGCAATACAGAGACGGTGCACATTTTCAAGCTTGAACAGCACAGCCCAAGGTACTGAAAACCAGTGTAATTGAGTCAGGATCTCTTTTCTTTTTTACTGACAAATCTAAACTTTGTCAGTGTTTGTGTTTATCCATGTTTTGTTTTACTTGCAGTGGGGAGGAGGAAGCTCCCTCTTGGTCAACATATGTAGGTAAGATGTTCACAGCAGCCAGTAGCTACCTCCCAGCACAGGTGTCAGGCATGATGAGTCAAGACCGAGCTTTCGCGACGTCCGTCTCCAGATGGCCGGTCAGAAGAATGTCTTGTACCCTGGCAATGTGAGTCCTGCAGTCATTACATAGCAATCTAGAACGAGTAACAGTATTTACTGAGGAAAAAAACTCATTCATAAGTTTCACTTGACAATCAGAATCCAGAAAACTTCCACGTTTGCTTGTGGCCTCCTCTGATGGGCAGCTATTCATCTATAACATTGACCCTCAAGATGGGGGTGA